>JBAMHW010000023.1:8998696-9011234 GCA_037177495.1 Rhadinocentrus ornatus | reverse complement strand
AATGTAAATACACATATACATATATATTTTTTTTCTATCAGGACTGCGCACCCCATCTCTCATTTTGTATGTGCCTTTATTCTATTTTATTTTGCTATCCTGCGCTGTTTTTGGTGATGGCTTAATCTCGTTGTACCGTTGTATAATGACAATAAAGGCATTCTAATCTATTCTATTCTATAACAAGGTTGCCAAATACCCATATTAAGAAAACAGGGATAAGGTTTAAATACTTTTAAAGTATCCCACTATTCTTAAACTTAGCAGTCATATAATTGTTTAAAAAATACAAAAACTGAACAAAATCTCATTTTAGTAACATTTTCCACTGAATGTTTAGCATGTTTTTATTTATTTACATGCAAATATGCATCATGATTCCCCTATTACACAAAAACCTTATTGGTTTCAGCATTTTTATGAACACTGCAGAAGTATTCTTTGTGAAAAAGTTCTTTGCTATAGATTTAGTTTCCTTATTACATTGTGCTACAGCTTGGTCACAATTTGTGTTCATACTTGTTAACACAGTAATCTGCTAGGGGGTAGTAAATGGTTCAAGATACAGTCATTAAAAGCAATCTTGCAGCCAGTTAGAGCAGCAGCGGTGGCGGCTTGTACAGTGGATTGCAAGCAGCTTTAGAGGCGGTGAGAAGCAGCTGAGTGGCTCAGCAGGGTTGTGTGTATGTAGGCCGTGTTCTGCATGTTATTTCCTTGAATTCATCAGACCTACGCTCTCCCATCATGGAAAGGCTCTTATGATAAGTGGCAGCCATGAAATATGCACAGCCTGAGCTAGCCGCCTGCCTCGCTTCACAGAGCCCCGCTTTGCATTTTTGTCCCCTCCCTCCATCTTTTCTCCTTACCCCTGTCCCTTCTTAATGCCTGTTTCCCTTCTCGCTACCTTTCAATCATTATTGCTTCCATATTTCTTCTCTCTCATAAATTATTCTTTGTTGAAATTACTCAGAAATCATCATGTGTTGTCCCCTATCTCTTTAATTTTTATTTTATTTTCTTTACTTCTTTTTCTATTCTTCTTCTGTTCCTCCCTAATTCTTTTTTTTCCCATCAAATCGGTTTGTACTGCAACGACAGCAACATTGTATGTGTTAGTATGACTGTGTAATAAAACCACAGCCACTGCAGACATTTACTAAAAAAACAAACAACAAAAACAAACAAACATGAAAATGCACATATTTCGTATAAAACATAATAAAAATCCTGTAGCACATTTCAAGACTTCCTGCTTTACTAAGAATCACACACTGAGAACATAACAGTAGCTAAAGTGTAAACTGTCAGATTTAAATATACAGTAGATATGTAATGGGCAATATGCTAAAAAAGGAAATACGTACAAACACAGGTATTGGACACAAATTTAGACTTTAAGCTGTAAAAACACAATAGCTGTGAAATGAGTTTGCTCAAAGACCGGAGAACTCCAACATGACCAATCTTAAACTGAAAGTTACATTTTAACCAGTAGCTTGTTCCAACTAATAATAAACTGACCAGAAAAAAGCCAGCCATAGTCAGACTTGACCACAGAAGGACCAGCTTGTAGACAGCAAGACAAGACTATGTAACACCAACAGCAACATGGTGAAATCAGTTGTCTCTGATTGAAACAAGCAGCAAAACAAAGTCCTGAGAACAGATGTACACCTACAAACTAATTTCAAATAGTATTTTATTTTTAAAAGCACTGATATTTAGAGAAAACTGTTATTTCTTTTAACCAACAATAAAAAAAAAAAGTAAAATAAGTAGTTAGCTAACATTCTGTAGCAAACGAACTACAGCTACATTCTGTAGCCAACTACATTATGTAACTAACTACTTCGTCACTAGGCTGTAGACCAGGGGTGCCCAAGTTCGTTCCTGGAGATCAACTTTCCTGCAACTTTTAGATGAAACCCATCTCCAACACACCTGAATCAGATGGCTGAATTCTCTCATCCGCATGTCATTCAGCTCTGCAGAGGCCTGGTAACTAGCTATTCCTTTGATTCAGGTGTATTGAAGAAGGGATACATATAAAAGTTGCAGGTTAGTAGATTTTAGGGACCAGACCTGGGCACCCCTGCTATAGACAGTAGCTACCAATCTGTAGCTAACTAACAACTCTTTTGTAGCTAACTACATTCTGTAGCTAACTAAATTGTCACTTAGCTATAGAAGATTGCTGAATTTCATTACAGTTAATAAAATTCCTGAGAGAAACTAACTTTATCCAATGACTACGATACACCAGTGAACTACAGAGTGTCCATTTTACAGAAAAAACTCCCCTAATATCCCTCTCTGAGGAAGAGAGTGTTATTGTGTCAATTTAGAGCTCAAACAAAAAAATACATGGCTTATCTCTTTGCACTAAATAGGGATGTAGACCTGTTAGCAAAGTTAGCACCAGTGCTACTCGGCTAAGTCTGTTGCCATGAAAGCGAAGGGAGATAACAGTTTTTGGCTTGGTTTGTTTTCTAAACTGTTCAATTTTGTGCATTTCCATGTAAACAATAGGCACAAGCACATTTGCAGTTATTAAAAATCTGTGTTCATATGTACAAGGATTATCTGAGAAAAAAATTATGAGATGCACACCTCATGGTTTATGTCATAAATTGTGAGATAGTAACGTATCCCTAAATTTTTGTGAAACTTTACACCAGAATAGTCAGACCAATCAACCCCACCTACCACTATGTTTCTGACCTAATTAATAAATTGCCTCAAAAATCTATTAGGGTTCGTATTACGGGGGAACTAAGGGGAGCTTGGCTCCCCTGAAAGACATTCAGCTGATACTTTAAGGGGGAGCCATAAAAATCTTTCAAATGACGTGGATGATCCATCCTGTTTCCTTCAGCACCGTGGACAGCAGCATTGTTTTTTGTTTTGTGTGTGCTGTGAGCGTCCACACAACAACCACCTGATGTGCTTCTTTTTGTGGTTAAAGAACTCTCCGTCACTGTTTCTGATTAAACAAGCTGCAAACAGTAGTAGCAGTGTTTTTTTTGTAATAGTAACTGTATTTTTGACTGCGCTACTTGCACTCATATATTTGCACATGCACATTACATGCAAAGTCGCGGTGCACGTGTGAAAATAAGGCTCCCCCGAAAGCCCAGTGTAATTCCAGCCCTGGTCATCATGTAACAAGATGCTGAAGGTCGATGCCGCCACATAGCTTGATTTAAGCTAGACCTTTGATCAGAAAGGGAAAAAAGTAAGAAAAGCGTAGTTGTAAAATGGTTGAACATTTATTGTAAAACTGCAACAATTTCCACTGTGAATAATACAGCTTTTAGTCATTCTGCTGTGAGACTAGATTATTTTTTGTTACGGTCAAAGCAAACGCAAAGCTCACGTGAAGGAGGAGTGGTCACCATATGAGCAAATGTAAACATGGCCAGGTAAGGTATTGTTGGGGTGGTGTGGACAAACACTTTCATACACACATTTAAAACATTTATGTGCAGATGTACATGTAGACACACACATTCATACATTGTAAACAATGCCAAGGTATTGGGATCATGCTTTTGTAACATACATAGAAATGCTTGTCTCTTGCATTGATTAAATATTTGAGAACAGAAATCAGATCAGAGTATAATAAAGAGTATTATCTACCTATTGAACTGACTCAAACCCTCTATAACCACTATATTTCCCAACAGCATTTTAACATTATGATCCAGGTGATGAAGAGCAGTCACATTGCTAAAAATCAGAATTTTCTGGTACAAATCTGATGGCTGTATATTAGGCTTACTTTTTAAAATAATTCTCAATAAGATGCCAAAACCCAGTTGGGAGAGAAGATCTAGAGAGATTCTTAATATAGAAACTCGTGCATGCATGTAAAACATTCCAGTTTTAGCTAAGATAAGAAAAAACATACACGTTATTATATGTATACACTCGTTAAAGACTACACTACAGTTACAGGCTAAACTAAAATGCACCGAGACGAGTGGAAAAAAAAGTTTAATCACAATTTTCATTCAAAATTAAATTCAGGACACAGACCGCTAAAACCATGTTGCATGGGAAGTCTTGCAGTTGTGTATGCGTCTTTTTTTACATAAACATTAGCAAAAAATGGCACTGTAATTGTCTGTTTTTTCACTGTGTATAAATTCCCTAATTTATGAACAATTAATGGTCCCAATTAATCATTAATCCTTATTCTGATCCCGCACGGTAAATTAAACACATACTCTTTCTTCACACTGCAAGGAAGACAAAGCTGAAAATATCCCCAAAATGCAAAAGAACCTTGTGGCAAATCAGATTTACATGCTTCTTGTTCCCTAAAATATTATTTATCATGCACAACATTATACTGCACTGGTTTATAATAATTAGCTCTCAAAAAGCAATGCTAAAACAGAATCAGTAGGCATACTGTATGGTGTTTTTACAAAGCTGCAGCGAAAATGTGTTTGAAAGCAGTTATCTCAACTTCAACTTTATATATTTAGAGTGCTACAATACATGCAATTAGGTTTATTGCCCTCAGATCTGGGGTCAACACATTCTTTCATGTTAAATCTTTGCTATATGTATGTATCACATTTTGATAGCTATAACACAAGTAATTCCCAGGATATTTAAAGTGAATATGCTTGTGTATCTATGTGTATATTGAAGAGGGTTATTGAGCTGATAGTTGAGAAATGATTGCGTATAGGTTTGTGTGTGTCCATGTGTCCATTTGTGAGCTGAAATCAAGCCTGCTCGGCGGCTGTGGTGGTAGAACTTCCTTGGAACTCTGGGTTGAAAAAGGAGAATCCCTGGAACTCGTCTTGGTCCAAGTTCTGAATCACTTCCTCATCAGGGGGGGTCAGCACCGGCGGGTGGCGTGTGAAAAAACGGTCAAAGTTCTCTGCATCCCGTCCACACTGTTAAGGAGGGAGGTTGGGTGGGGGGTGGGAGAGGGATGGAGTACAGGAGGGAGGGATGGATTTGGAAAGGGGGAGGAATTGGGATGGACAGGAATGGATGAGTGGGTGGGGAGGCAGAAGGAGAGGAAAACAAAAGAAGGGGAATGGCAGGTTGAACCGAGGTGTGAGATGACATTGTTTGAAAATGGTTTCAATTATCAGGACAAGTGCAGGTACTTTGGGTGTGTTTGATTTACTTCTCTGCTAGCCAAGACTGAAACTGGCAGGAGAAAATAAATGAAGCACACCTCATGTATGCTTTCCTTCTTCAGATATTTGAAACAGATACAAATTAAATTTCAAACATAAAAAGTCTCAAAGATACTGTGGCAGTGCACTACATTAAGGTGGGAATCATGCAAATGTAATGCATGCAAACTTTTTTTTTTTGGAAGAGCATTTCTGCCAAGGGCATCCCAAAAACTAAACATTGTTCTACTATTTTAATCTATATTAATTTATATGACTTTAAGACTTTCTAAACAGGCAAGAACAAGCTCAAAGCTATGAGATGATTATTATTGTAATTGTAGGTTAATTGTAGGTTAATTATATGCTGCAGCCTGTTGGGATGTGAAAAAAGAAATCAGTCAATCAGCTTGTTTTTAAAAAGTTTGGAGAATAGTTTAAAATCTCAATTTTTTATTTGTTTATTTATTTTGTAGGGGGGAAGTCGCACCGTTTCCAAAACCTTTCACTAACTTTCAAGATTATTCCATATGGGACTGATAATGCTAAAATTTAAATGTCACAATCCCCTGATTGTTGCTGATTTTATTAGGCCTGATAAGGAAAAAGTGTATGATGGAGTAAATCCTCCAAATCAGAAACAAAAAGTCACTGTTTTATTTCTTCCTCCTGACCACTACAGAGCTTAAATACCTCTAAAAGGTGCATCCTTCCAAGTACATTAAACAAGTTATTAACTTGAAAACTTTTTTTTCCCGACAACGTGCCTCACAGGGATTCTGGGTCGAGCAATTCCCTCCCATTTTTTTTCATATCCATCACTGCACGGGACTTAATTAACACAACAAGGACTGAGTATTCTCTGACAACGTCACCCAGAGGAAAACTACACTCATTAAATCTCCACGACTGGGAAAACCAAATGAAATTGAGAAAGACTTTGGGGAAATATGCAAAATATGAAATGCACTAGGGCCAAATAGTATTTGCAGCTAATTACTGTTTAAACCTGTTTGGAAAAACCAGATGGCCTCAAATGAGAAATTAAATGGAAACTTAGAAGTGTCTGGATTGGAAATTAATTTAGTAATCGACATCTTAAATCAGAGAGGAAGAGAGGATTTGAAAATAGTTACTGGCATTAGCTGAATAACTGGGTTTGTTTTTAGAAGAAATGCCCCTTCCGAAGAAAGAAAATACAATATATTTTATTTCACAACAAGCCAAACTGATGTTTCCAGTAAGAATTTGAGTTTTCAATATATTCTGCCACAGTGAGGATTTTGTAGTGCACTCCAGGACAGGTTTCATTTGAGACTGAACCCCAAAGCATTAAAATAAAAAGACATACATGAAATGAAACTGTTCACACAGAGAGGACAAATAAAAAGTGCAGATGAGAGGACAGATGGGTTGGTGCATGGTGGCCATGAACAGCTGGATGGATGACATCTTAAGGAGGATGATGGAGAAACAGACTGACATTCGATCGTTCAGAGGACATATGAATGAAGATGGTCGTACAGCGAACACTTCAAATGACATGTCAGGGTAATGGCACGTTTTATCTACTGGATAAATGCGTGAACCAGCCATTCAGGTGGATTGTTAGCTAATTTGTAAGCCATTCACACACTCAACAGCTCATTCAGCAGATTCTTGAAAGGCTTCTACTGCATTTAAAACCAGGAGCAAACAGTAATAAAAACCAGCTCATTACTGATGAGCCAAATGGAGACACCAAATCTCCCTTGTAAAAACTTGTTTTACAAAAATACCACTTAAAAAAAGAGTTTGGGGAGTGTTTTTAAAAACAAATAAATGGAGACCCTCCTTAAAAACAACACAAAGGCAAAAACAAACCCTTTTCACTAAAAAGAAAAGGAAAACAGCACAGTAGAGGATCAAAGAATCGCCTTGAGTTTCTAAACTGACACCCTAAACGCGTACAAAGAAATTCAAGCCTATTTATTCATCTTAGTAGGAAGGAAAATATGAAGAGAGAGAGAAGCAGCAAGATACGGGACAGATGCCTGAAAGACAAAAGGTGTTTGAAAGAGGAGATCAAATGGAAAGAAGAGTCTGAGAAAAAAACGACAGAGAGGAGAAGAGGCCAGGCAGCATGTTTGTAGTCACATCAGAGGTCTTTGCAGACAACATCTTAGTGCTGCAATAGCCAGGCCTTAATGGTGACCACACACACACACACACACTCACATATAAAAAAACCCAGAGGGCAGGGAAAGCTGCATAAAAAGCTCAACTCTGAAAAAACTGCTAAGCAGCAATGTGGCCCGAGGCTTCATGAGCATTTGTTCGTATTTGGAATGTGTGTGAGTATCGGATGACATCATTGTGACTCTAGCTATGATCAAACTCATTTCGTCGGGGGGGGGAGAGACTTTTTTTGGTAAACTTTCAGGACGTGCACGCATTCCCTTGAGGTTAAGTTTGAACTCTGCCTGACCTCAGTGAAAACAAAAACCTTCAAAGTTCATGCTGATCACAGATCCACCAAACTCCAGCAACCAGTGCTTACATGGGCATGCGTTCAAACCAGAGTCATTATTACCAACCCTGACCTCATCACATCCTTCAGCACCAGCTGCATCATGTGCAGACTTACCTGTGTGTATAGTCCATTACAGGGGAGGGGAAAGAGACAGAAACGTCACAGTGACAGTAAAAAAAAGATGCAGAAAGTAAGAGGGACAGATATACAAAAAAAAAAAGAAAAAAGGAGAAGGCAAGAGTAAGAGAAAGGACGAGGTCACCTTTATCAGGAGTTTAACCAGTGAAATAGTATTGAAAGTCCTGCTCTGTGCTGTGGAGGGAAGTATTTTGTGTCACTCATACGATTTCCACATCCTGTGTGTGATTCGACTTACAGCTCTGGGTTTGAAAGGAGGCTGCACCTCCTTGTTCTCCAGTTTCTCCCAGTCCATGTAGCGGAAGAAGCTGTGATCTCTGATGTCTCTCTCCCCTTCTGGTCCGCAGCCCAGTCGTTTTGCTGGATGCTTTGTCATCAGCTGGACAGACGGGGACAAGACAGAGGATTGCTGTATGTCAGTCCTTCTTCTCATCCTAACCTACTCCTACCATGTGGAGCAGGAAATGTCTCCCTTCTTCTGTATTCTTGTGAATTTTCCTCAATATTTGCATACTGTATGTGTAGGAGCTACAAACCTGTTACAGGCTGCTCGTGTCCTTTCCGACATCATTCTTTGCTTTACACCCCTTTTCTTTCCTGTTTGTTCTAATGCCCATGAATGTTGTGCATGTGAGCTCATTCTTCAGTAGCTGATGCAGCTTGAACATGGTTAACACTTTGCATGTGTTATTGTCACTCTGAATGAAGATGTACAATCCAATTCAGTGCACCAGAGCATCAGCCCAGTCCATTTTCTAACATGTACAATGAAAATTGAACAAGAAAGCTGAGAGCCAGGAAACTAATCCTCAAGTATAACTTATTTATTTTGAAGCAAACAGTTTAAGGGAGAGCCAAATTAAATAAACAAAGACTCATTATGATGATCATAACATAACTCATCATATAAATCCTAAAAACAGTCGTGTTGTTTTCATGTTTATTTTCTCTCTTTTTTGCAATTTTTGTGCAACACTTTGGTCAGTTGTTTTAAAGTGCTTTAAAGATGGTATGGTATGGTATGGTATGGTATGGTATGGTATGGTATGGTATGGTATGGTATGGCATGGTATGGTATAGCATGACATGGTATGGCATGGCATGGTATGACATGGTATGGCATGTTATGGCATGGCATGGTATGGTATGGCATGGTATGGCATGGTATGGCATGGCAGGGTATGGTATGGTATGGTGTGTAATGTGACGTTTAACCCTAAAACTAGATCTAGATCACCAAGTCCTCGAGCATCATTGCTTTTATAGTCCACAGTTTCTCAGAAACTGTAATAACTCTATGGGGTAAGTTATGATTGATAGCTTAAACCTTCGATGAATTATGGAAGTTTTCCAGGTATTTACATCTCAGCCAGGTAGTTTACAATCCAGCCACAAAACATAGTGTTTACTCTGAGACTCTTTATGGCAAATCCACAGAGTGATCCACGCTAACACAATTAGTTATCACATTTTATATCACATATCACATTTTTGTAATGAAAAAAATCGCTATCACAACTATGTTGCTAAGCGACCTCAAATTTAATATGAAGTCACTTCCTTTCAAATTTTTAACCAATCAGATAATGTCAAAACAGGAGCAGCCAAAAATCGTCAAACAACAAGAAAGCTGTAAATAGCTAAAAAAAACAGCTGGAGGAAAATGTGAAAATATGTGAATAGTTTCGGCTGTGCGTTTGTTTTAATATTTTTTCTCCTAAAAGCCAAGACTAGACAGAATGATCTGCAGAGGAGAAAAGGCTTGGTCATTGTTGATCTGTGTGTTATTTCTACAAAGTACAGTTAGTAATAAATTATGTTTTTGTTGTTGTTGTTGTTGTTTTTGCTTGTCCTTTATGGTGCTATATCTATTGATACATTCATAACACATCATTTTAGCCTCATCATCTGAAAACTAAGGTGCTCCTGAGAAGAATAATATCTGTATGTTGAGTGTCATGAAAGTGTTGCACTTATACATGCCTTTATACAACAAAACAAAAACAAAACAAGTCATGCAGACAATTATATCAAAAGATGGCTTGGAGTTTTAAGGGTTAATGAACTGCATGGTTATCTAAATTGAAGTCACAGCGGCAATCCTAAAAAACAAGAATTCCTGTTGTTCTGCTTCTTGTCCACTTATCTGGCATGTTGTTTTCTGAATGTTTACTGAGCCAGGCACATGTGTGGTGTTGACTCAGGGACCAAGTAGACCTTTTTATCCTGGTGAGGATGAAGAAATTTCTTGCTATCAAGCAGATAAAGTGTTACTAATCAAATACTACAGGGCAGTTTTTTGGGGGCTGGGCTCCACAGGTTTTTAATGATTATATTTTGATAAAGTGTGGGTGTCTTGGCTCATTGCATTTATACAAACCAAGAAGCTGGCGTAATTTTAACAAATAAAATAGGTCTGAATCAGAGCTGTAATGTCCCAGATTTGCCCTCTGAAATCATTAGTTTAATTTCCCTTATTCCTGTCACTTCTTCTTTATAAATTATAATCATAATAATTAGTGTAGTCTAATCTTGATCTTGTATCCCTTTCCTTCATTTTGCTGCATCTAGGTAAATGTCTCCTTTGGGGAAAAAACTGTTGTTGTTTTTTTTCTTTTCACTTATCTGCAGGCGTAATTCGGAATCGTTTACAGCGTCTGTCCACACATGGTGACGTCAGTTTGTGTGTGCGTCTGCGTGTGTTTGTGTGTAAGTGGGGTGTGTCTCCCTCAGGGGCAGCAGTCATAACTCATTACATTAGAGCTGGAATAACATTTTCCAGAGGTTAGTCAACCTTACACTGTGCACACACATGCACACAAACACATTGGCTGCTGAGAGATAAGCGCGGGCACACACAGAAATACTCACCTTCCCAATCATACACACACACACACACATACTTGATCATCCAGCAACCATCCCAGCCTCTTACTTCTTCTCTTATTATCCATGTTGGTTCCTTTCCTTAACTTATTTATTTATTTTCTTCTCGCAGCGATTTTAAGCAGCAATTTTAAGGCATATTTGAAAAGCAGAGAGCAAAATATGAAGTCTTTCTCTTTGGTTTGGTAAAATACCTAAAGTTATTTGTTACAGGGGAGAGCAGCAGCAAATGCGTGAGCAGGAAAAATTGCTCTTTGCTGCAGAATCAAGTGAAGTTGAAGACATCTTGTTCCTGTGACTGCAACATATATTGTAGAAGAAGCTTATGTGTGTGTATGCGTGAGACCCTTTGCTCGCTATGAAATATGGATGCACAACAGGGTTCAAGCAGGGGAGCGGAAATGTCTTTGATCACTCCTTCTGCACACATGTGCTCTGACACACATTCATGAACCATGGATCACAGCACATGTTGGAAATAATTTAACTTGTTCTTACTGGAATGGACAAAGAACTGTTTAAGAAGACTGTTTGACATTTTTGGTGCCTTAACATGCTTGGTTGGGAGCCTGTGAGGCCTATATGTACTCATTCTTTAATGACATCCATTTGACATTAGGACAGCAGAAGGCCATTAGGCTGATCAACCGAAGCAGCTGACAGAAATCGTTACCCATCAGCTGTATACAGCGTTTTAGTCTCTATTTATATGAATCACTGTAGTCATATACTTTTTATTTGGATTGTTTATCTGTCCATATTTGTCTTTGCAAAGGTACTGTTAATTTCAACATTATATTTAACAGACATGGATAACCGTGAAATCACACTGTTGGGATTCCTTGTGTGTTGTTTGTTCCAACTCATCTATATGTGATGAGTTGAAAAATGCACTAATTAATTATTTCTATAAGGAACTTCAAGGTTATTTTTAAAACATTGCGTGATTTAAATGAGATAGTTTGACCTTCCTTGTATCCATTTTTATATCTGACATTCAGCCTTTGTTGGGAACAAAGTAAAGCAGAGAAAACAAGATATGAGACACAGTGTATCTAGTTTTAAGCTTCAAAGAGTAAACTTGCTTTTTAATTTGACTAAAAACCTTCTGTTACTGAACATCTCCATATGACACTGCTGTTAAACTTCCCACATCTGTAGTGTTGAAGCACAAAAAACCTTCTTTGTAGATGTGCTGCTTCAGTGGATGCTCTCATAAGAAGAGCTATGACTCAGCAGTGCCTGCAGTTTTGCATTGTGCGCGTCTTCAGTGACTACAGTGCTAGAGAAATCTTAGGTTTAGTCCATCATTTAAAATTAGCAGAGCCTAGTCTTAAGTTACAATAGATGCTGAGATTAGTTGAGATAAAAACCTGCCTGTAAGGTTCACAAAATACAATAATTTCAGAGAAAGTAGTGGAAAATGAACTCCAACTATAGAGTGATTCTTTCAGGGAGGGGTAGTTCAAAATGGAAATATCTTGTAGCATTAAGAAAAGTAAGGGTTGATCTGCTCCTCAAGTACACACACACACACAGTTAACCCAGGCAATGTTGGCAGGTCGCAGTGGGAACTCTGGGGGTGGACGGAGACAAGTTTTCATGCTTCACTGAAGATTTACTGTTGTAGCTCTACAACCCAGTAATCATCACGAATACAAAACATACAGCTTGTATGTATGTGTGTATGTTTAGTGTGTGTGTGTATCTCTTTAAACAGATCTGTCATTAATGTGCCCATGAATGCCTTTGCCTTTAAATGTGGTAAGAGGGAGTATGACTAAATAAACATGTGTATCTTATTTCACTGTGGACTGATGTGAAAGCATTATATATATATATATAAATATACATA
>JBAMHW010000023.1:8962495-8990699 GCA_037177495.1 Rhadinocentrus ornatus | reverse complement strand
TTTATATATTTATTTATTTTGCTGTACGCCTTATACCAAGTCAAGCAAAAGATGGAAGGATTTTTGGCCAAAGACATCAATATCTACCTATGATATCGTTATCGAGATATTTAAAAAAAATATCGCAATATCATTTTTGGCTAACGAGGAATATTTATGCTCTCTGGCAAGCAGGTATTCTCGCTCATGGAGACTGTTCTGTACACCTGTGTAGCATAAATGCTCCAGTTGGAGGCTCATTTTCTCCATGTGGACACTGTTCTGGAGAGTTGAATTACACGCATGCACCTGATTCTTATCTTCACAGCTTAGAGACTCATTAAGCACCACACTGTTAGTTTGTTCACTAAGGAAAACAAAGCATCATTAAACTGTATCTGCTTTGTTATGAGATTTTACATACATAGCACAAGAAAGGTGTGTGTGTGTGTGTGTGTGTGTGTGTGCGTACTCACACAGCATGGGGCTCTTTGAATTTGCCAACCTGCTGTATCTGATACATGAGATCTCCACCATTTATGTACTCCATGACAAAATACAAGCGGTCCTAAGGAGAGATATAAAAACAAATAGGTCAATGGCAGCTGCAGTAATGAACATAATGAATGTCAGTGCGCCATCAAAACAAGTAAGAAGCACAGAGTTTTGATGTTGGAAAATTATGTAGTGTTGCTTTAAAAGGGCTAGTGATGAATAAAACCCCACAGTGTGCTGTTAAGGGAACAATCTGCTTTTAAGTAGGAATTTTATATTTCTGTGTTTACTACAGTTGTTTTTTATTATCTCATCATTGTCTGATAAGATTTTGCTGAATAAAACTGTATTTCAACTCATTTGGGACAGAAAACATCACAGCTTGAAGTACACGAGTGACATGTCTCATAGTGAGAAAACGATTGTAAATTACAGTGAAGGTTGTCCAGAGATGGTCTTGTCAAAAAAATAAATAAATAAATAAAAAATAACAGAGGAAGTAAATACAGGGGGACTAAAGACAGAAAAGGTTGGAAAGGGAACGAGGAGAAAGAGATCACTGGGTTATTGTCAGTGCGTTCAATCAGTCTTCCTCTAGGAGAACTGAGTGACATCAATTTAAGAACTTACCGTTTTCCATTATCTACAGAAATTGCCAATAAGGTACAGTTTGTGAGAAAATGCGGAGGGATTTAGTATATAGCCGTTTGTGTGTGTGTTCTTCTGAAGAAAATAAAGTTCAGCTTTGTGTGTTAAGGTCTGCACTGCCTGATAAGTCTTATGAGCAGCTGTCTGAGTGCATTACATGCACCCTGTGTGTGTGTAAGTGTATGTGATTAAATTGTATTTATATGCACTACAAATAATGTGCAGTATGTATATGTGAATGCATAGCTGTTATAATTGCCTGCATTTAATAACCGTATACTTAATTGCATGGACAAAAGCCCTCATATGGTCAGAGAATTAGTTCCAGGCAGGATTAGCACACTCAATTCTCATTTGTGTATCCAGACCAGAGTTATTTGTGTGTTTTTTAACGACGACTTCAAGCCGATTGACAGCACATCACAAATCAAGGAGGACATGGACAAATGAGTATGTTTGTGGTATGTGAAATTAAGGGGCATGCACTGAAGGCCATGCATGAAACCAGAGAGCTATATTTACTCCCCTGTTGACTCATTTTTAGTGTAATACGGATTATACATCACAAGTTGAGCATGAATCAAAAATGATTTCAGGCTGTGTATTCCAGCTGTGAGCTGGTGACAGCAGGCAAGTAGCTTCTGTTGAGACCACAATGCTCATCATGTGCCCTTCAGCTGGATGACACACTAACTTCTGTTACGTGCACCTTGACAATATAGAGACCTGCAAGGGGTGCTGCTTATTATTGTGTGTGTTGGGATGTTTGCTCTTGTATGTTAATACCAATCCCCATATTTTCCCAAGGATTATACACCAGGGACCACATGACTAAAACTTTGTACATGTAAAAATGCATAAATGTCCATGTGCGTTCTTCTCAGCAGATTTATAAAACTGTAAAAATGCATGCTCCTTTATTTTAAATTGCAATCACTAACTTTACTGCATCTATTTTAGCAATTTCTTTGCAGCACACACAAACGGTCACAATAGTGACAGCGTTGGGTGAAAAAGAAGCACAGTTTTACTAAATTTAAGTTAAGTCTGTTATATCTGATCTTAGTTATGGAGTCAAGAAAATAACAGAAATTGCTGAAGGGAGGTTGTTGGCTGTTTACTTAAACAACTTTTGGAAACCTAAAGCAGCACATGAACCAGTCTTATACCTAAAAATCAAAATAACCTCCTAATATTAATTCTACAGTTATTTCATGCAGCTGCAAGTAACGAAAAGGATTTTACCAATACCGCACAATTCAAATGCAATTAATATGTAATAATTACATATTTTGTTTATATTAAATAATGTCTCATCTCTTCTTTACCATATCAGGGTTAAATTGATTTGAGAATGTGTGTACCTTCGGTCTTAGCAATGCCTGAGATGTTCACATTCTTACTGCAATGTCTCCTTTAATTGATTGACAGCTTGTCAGTTGGAAATAAACAGCCACTGTCAGAGCATGTTGGCCAACCCACCATAGTCTGAAAGGTTGAGTGCAGCTGTGTTAAGAACGGAGGCTTTCCAGACAAAGCTAACACTCTCTTCTCCACCATGGTGCACTCCACGTCATCATCCTGGATCACAACATCCTTTTTCAGAACCTTTATAGCATACAGCTCCTCTGTCCCTTTACGTTCTGCCAGCATCACCTAGAGGAAGACAAAAGGCATGGGAAGGGGTGACAAAGAAAAAATCTGAGGAAAAAATATTTCTCAATATTTAAAAATCTGTCAAGGCTTTATCCAACATTAAAAAGAACTGAGCAGAGGAGAAAGGATAAAAATGGGAAAAAAAGGTGGAGGAGAAGGTTAAGTAGTAATATTTTAGAGGATGCGGAGATGATGGAGGAAACATTCTCGTACGGTTTTATTAGATAGTGGAAGGGTCACGATACGAGAAAATAAATTCATAATTTTTCAAGATGCCACTGAAGGAGACAAAACCAGAAGGAAATGAAAAGTAGAAGAATCATGGACAAAGAGAAGTTGAGTATAAATGTCTCCTACATGACATCCTGACAGATTTTTGACTGCAGTTTATTTTGCAATTCACCAGATTCAGGATCTAAGATACATGTCAGATTGTAAAATAATCTAACATCTGCTGAGTTACAAAGTCAAAATCAAACACAGACTTTCTCCCTTACTGGAGACAACTGCTAGAAAAACCTCTATATTATCCAGGTGTTTCCTTCATTTTATATCTTCATTACCTTTCCATATGGCCTGCGTAGCATGGGAAGTGTTCTGCTGATGAAAACAAAGAATGACAACCCAACTAAAAACAGCTGACTGCTCCTTTCAGGTAGGGGGGCTTAGAAAGACTGGAGCTAAAATTCAGCCTTTCCAATACCATGTGATAAAAGGTGCAGGATATTAGATTTTAGAATATCAATGCCTCTTTTACATTATTTTTCTATTACGAATGAGTTGAACACATTAAAACAAAAGCAGAGAATAAGGTAGCAGCAGAAGACATCAATTCTATCAATCAAATATAAAATAATTGAAGATTATTAAGGGTTTTGTGTTCTGCTTTTGCAGTTATTACCTGCATGGGAATGCTTTGTGGGAGACTAGAAACTGGTTGAAAAGATTATCTAACACTCATTATCTGAATGTAAAGTGTATAAAAAAGCTGGGTGTTTTGCCGTACAAAATGTCTTTATATTATTTTGACACTATCAATGGGATGGAGAGTGGGATTTAGAAGTAAGAGAAGGGTTTGTGATGTACAAGCATGGCACAAGGTGATGAAAGAGAGGAAAAACAACCAAAGAAGAGACAGGCAGCAGTAATGTGTTTTGGAAATAATTGTTTTATTTGTATGTAATGTAGATTTACTAGTTTTAGACTTTAAAACTTTTACTGAGCTTTAGAGAAAATATTGCTGTAACTGGACAGATTTGTATTTTTGAATAAAAGTGACTTTATTCTTTACCTGCTGATCCTCACATGGTGACAGACAGCAGCTCAAATTTTGCCAACAGTAACATACAGTGGCACTTCCTGCAGCTGCCACAACCTGCAATGAGTTGCCACAGATTAGAGCCTACTGGAGCTGTTGACAAGCCAGCGCAACAGCGCTAATGGCTCATTTTGATACAATCCTGGACCACCTTGTTCTTCCACCACTGCAATGTGTAGCTGAAGGAAAAAGTCTTACACCTCAAAGACCGCTCTGTGGCGTAGGTGCTTTTTGAATATGTATCTTTTCATCTTGTTAATGGCTGCTAAGATGCTGTCTGTCATTCAATAATTTCTGCCTGTGTATTTACGACCTGCCATTCTCAGCCACTTGATATCCCCAAACTTCGCACCCCAACCCTTGCAATTTCTGGCATTTTGAAAAATTTAGCAGACGAGGTCGTACAATCGGCTCCCATAAAACAGCAGGATGTAGTCTATGCCTCAGTACCACGAGCACAAACACACCTGCATGTAATAACCCAGAAAAGTCCAGTGGCTGCGTCATGCGTAAAGCAGAGCATGGTGGCCCTGTACAGAAGACCAGCAGAGAGGAGGCTCTGTATCAGGGCAAGACTGGACAATGAAACAGGCAATGCTGTGAAAAACCCAAGATGAAGGTCTAAACGTGAGCCAAGTAGGGAAAAGATACAATCGCCAAATGCCAGCAGGCAGACGGAGAAGCACCCTATACACTGAAGTAAAACACCCAAAACAGAATGGCTCAGAGAGAAGCCGGAGACATCCAGCAAATAAAAACGAATAAAGAAGCATGGCGAAAACCATGACCCTACAAATTTCTTCCACTGACATTCCCCCATGCAGGGCTTTGGATGAAGAAATCCCTCTGGTGGAATGAGCTCTGAGACCCTCTGGAGGATCCGATCCAGAGGAGACATAAGCTTGGGAGATGGCTTTACGCTGCCAGTGTGACAACCGCTGAGCCGTCAGGGGCTGGCCCAAAGAGCCTCTTCCATAGTGAACAAACAGATGTTGAGACCGACAGAATGCAGCTGTGCACTCGATGTAGCAAGACAGCGCGCACACTGGGCACAATAAATGAGATTTCACTTCTTCCTCTGACCCGTGGGGAGGAGAAAAAAAAACCTATCCAGTGTGATCACTCTAGATCTGACAGAGCTGGTGATGTTTTTAGGAGTGAACACTGGGTTAGGACACAGCACAGCTGAGCTGCCGTCGCCCTAGATCCTGCGGCAGGAAGGAACCACAGAGAGGGCTGATAAATCACTGACTATCTTAGCTGACGTCAGAGCCAGGAGCAGGGCTGTATTCATGGACAGAAACTTCAGTGGAACTTTGGTTAAAGGCTCAAACGGGGCTTTAATAAGCGCACGTAAAACCAGTGGTAAGTTCCTGCATGTCACAGGTCTGTGTCTGTGCACTCCCTTCAGGAGGCGTTTGATCAGGGAATGACTGAAAAGGGATCTGTCACCAAAACCTTTAGGACAGGATAAAATGGCTGCAGCATATGTTGAAATGGTGCTTAAAGCCAAATTCCTTTCCAACAGCAACTGGAGAAAAGAGAGCACACAGGGCAGCGTGCACGCTGTGGGATTAAATCCTTTCTACAGATAGCAGAGCGTAAAATATTGACCATTTGCTTGAATAAGACGCTCTCGTTGAAGCGGCTCTCGCATTTTGGATCATGCGCACCACTTCTGAGGAGAGAACGAGCCTTTCTAGGTGCTCGCATTCAGCGGCCAAGCCCAGAGACGCTGGCCTATAACTCCTGACTGCTCCCACCGCCTGAGAGAGCGCGCCTGTGCGCCACGGAAGTTGCCACGGACAGTAGTTGCTGTAGGCATGGGAACCACAGAGCGCCCAATGTGCCCTGGAGCAATCAGAATTACTGAAAGCTGCTCTTCTCAAATCCGATCTGGGAGTGGAGAGATCAGCGGGACAGGGGGGAAGGCGTACAGCAGCGTCTGGGGCCACGGATGGTGTGAATCAGAACCAGAGGTTCTCGCGATTAGCGAACAGGTCCACCTTCGCTTTGCCAAATCTGCCCCAAAACCCCGGGGATGTACACCGCTCTGATGGAGAGCAGGTGTGTGTGAGCTGTTTGGCCACGTTCAGCAGCTGTGCGGAGCGCACTACCCCTTGACAGTTGATATACGCTGCTGCCACCTTGTTGTCTGTGTGGATCAGAACTTGCTGATCCCACAGCACCGGAGCAAAATGCTGGATTACTTTCCATACTGTGAGGAGTTCCAGCACGTTTATGTAGAGAGACATGTGAGCTGGCCACTGTCCCCCCACCACCTGAGACAGACAGGTCCCGCCCCTGCCCGAGAGGGGCTGTAAACACGGAAATGTGAGACGTAACTATGCTCAGGGGCACCCCTTCTGTTACAACACGAGGATCTCTCCAGTGGGCCAGGTTGGCTGCCACCAAGGGAAGGACCGTGATCATGCATCTCTTTTGACGCACAGGGTCGATGTGGAGACGAATAAACCATTTCTGTAGTCGTCTTATGTGCAGCAGCCCGAGGGACACAACCATGTGACTTGCTGACATCATGCCTAGCAACCGCATGACTGACAGGGCTGTTACTACACCGTGAGGAGTGACGTGGCGGAGCAGAGTTGTCAGCTGTGCAGCTCTCTGCTGAGACAGCCGCGATCTCATGGTGACCGAGCTTAATTCCACTCCCAGATAGATTATGGTCTGAGATGGGAGGGGGGAGCTCTTCTCCCAGTTTATGGAAAAGCCTAAGCTTGACAGATACGTCACCAGTTTCCATGTCTGCACTGCTGCTTCGTCTCTAACCCGGGCCAGTAGAAGCAGGTTGTCCAGATAAAACAGAACTCTCATCCCTGCAGAGCATAAAGGCTGCAGCGCCATCTCCCCGCATTTGGAAAACGTGCGTGGGGGAGAGAGTAACCGAACGGCAGACGGTTGTACTGATTTGCCTGAAAGGAGAAACGCAGGAATTTCCTGTGTTTCTGAACAATCAGGATGTGAAAGCATGTGATGTGAAAGGTCGATGGAGGTCAACCAATCGCCCTCGTGAACGCAGTTCAACACCTGTCTGATCGTCAGCATGTGAAACAATCTTGTGGTGATTGATTTGTTGAACAGGGAAAGAACGAGGATGGGTCTCATCCCACCTGTCTTCTTGGGTACCAGGAAGTTACGGGAGTAAAAGCCCAGATTTTCCTCTCCATGAGGAACTCTGGAGATCACATTCTTCACCAGAAAGTTCCTGTAACTCTGTCTGGAGAGCAGCGCGCTGTTTGTGGGCTGACAGAGCACCGTTTCCAGGATACGGCCGAACCGCGGTGGGGTCGATGCAGCGTGTATCCCCTGCTGATCAGTCTGTCCATCCATTTGTCCAGGTAGCATAAACGCTGCCATTCTGAGCAACGCTCTGAAAGCGGACGTCCATGTGCCATTTGTGCTGTCATTGCCATGGAGACGCGCCGGGACAGGGCCCCTACCACCGTTGCTGGAACTGGAGACGGTTCCAGGGCGACCCATGCTTGGCCCAAAATGGCTGATCAAAAGTCTCCAGAGAACGTTTCACGCACAGACTCGCAGCCGGGCACTGCTTGGGAGGGGATGCGGAGCGCTCCAGAACGTCAGCTTTGACGCGCGGCCATGAAGCTGACGGGGTTGAGCGTCTGAACTCATGCTCATGGAAATATGAGGAGAAGAGATGCTGCTCATAGACCGCAGACCCGGTTCTGTCGACACTTCACCGGTGGTAGAGGGGCGATAACCCAGTGCTGCCGGTGTGTGTTAACGCAATAATTCTCTGTGGGTTACAGACAGGGTGCGAATCTGTTTACAGGCTAGAAGATGGCGTCTGCTAGCTGGCAAGCTAGTGGACACCGATTCAGTCAGTGTGGGGGACGGATTTGAAACAGTTGCGGCAGAGTCAGCTGACCTGATGTCAGGGATGTAGCTCTCAAGGTGAAGAGGTTTTTTTTTTATTAACATGCATCACAAACATTCCTCCCAAAGTGTCATTGTTTCTCCTCTGCGCCTGAGGTGGGTTGGTCCAGGAACAGGCTAGCTGTTGATCCCTGGGCGGCCGCTGAGGCCGGTGCTGCTGAGCAGGAGGAAGGCGGGGCAGCCCGTAGCCATCGCGGTGGAGCGCCCCTGTTTCTACCTTTGGTCCCGTCGGTCCCACCAGTGACCACAAGAGTGACTGGGACGTGAATCAGGTAGCGGACGTGCCACATGTCTCCTGAACTTTTCAGCTTCCTCTGAAGTCCTTTGCATGTGTTCGAGGAGGGACTGATAGGACCCTCCAGAAGCTTCTTCTTTACTTCCTCCAGGATAGAGGATGACAGGTGCAGCCAGACATCCCTTGGAATCATTTTCTGCCAAGCAGCGATACGGGCTGTGGCCACAGCCGTAGCGGCGCAAAGGTTTAGAATGGCGCTGGCCACGTTGGTGATATTGTCGGCCCGGTCGGGGAGCAGATCGGGTTCCTCTGCCATCTTAGTGATGCCGAAGGGAGGCAGTGCGATATTGTTAGCCGCTGCTGAAGCCTGAAAAGCACACTGATGCGACCGGTCGGAAAAACTGTGGTGTGCTGGTCCTTGGCAGAGGGAGGGCTGGGCCGTCATCCGACGTGCCGAGCAGTTTTGAAGTCAAAGACGAAAGACAGGCTCGCCTCCAACTGTGGAACGCCCCGTTCGGAGAAACTCTTCACCTTGGTAATCGGAGTGTAGGCGGAAACAGGAGCTCTCATCTTCCCTAGTTCAGCTGCTGCACCAGCTGGATCAGATCATGGCAGCCAGAATTTTCCCGCCATGTCATCTGGTGAAAGTAGTGCCTGTGCCGAGGGGACAGTGAGGTTCTTAAAGGCTGCGGCCTTCTCGATGATGCCAGAGAGCTCCCGCAGCAACACTCCAATGGCTGGCAATGAGGTGGACGCTGATAGAGAAACTCTGGAAGCCCGGTGCTCGCTGTCCACCTTTTGCACACCTGCCCTCGCACACCCTTCCAGCAGGAAGGGTGAAGAATTCCTGGGGGCATAGGGATCGTGGCGGGGGGAGGAATCGTCCGAATCCCGCCCAGTGTTGAGGAGGTCCATTGCAGTGTCCAGGTCGTACTCTATTGTAGGGAAAACATCCTCAGCCGTAGAGGTGAAAAAATCCACCCTGCGTTGTTTTTCCTCCAGAGGGAGAAGTTTGCAGAAGGGGCAGGAAAACAGGGGGGGTCAATGCCAAGCTGGCATGGTGAGCGCCGAGGCAGCCCTCGTATTTTTTGTGGAGGTCGGTGCTGAGGATGTAGCCGGTCTGACAGATCGGGCACTGACGAACATTGGCGGACATGAGGATGGTGTTCGTATAGGAATCAGTTCTGCAAGCATGCGTAGCTGAAGGAAAATGGGAGCCGATTGTCCAGTCTCGAGGCCAAAGTGAGGGCCACTCAGCAGGTGGGCATGGACTAAAGTTTTCAGAACTGCGCGTGCGCGCGGAGGGATATACCCAATAGCCATAGCCTTAAAGGGCGAAGCCTATACAAAATAGAACCATCACTTTCTACATTCTTATCCGCGTTAACTAAACTATGTCTATCTAAAATATCCGACCAGTTACACAATACTTCTTAGACCCCGACGAGAAGAAAGTTCTGCTTGGCTGATGTGTTGAGAACAAGCCGAAAGCTGTCCCCATTCACGTCCTTGAGAACAAAATGACATCATTTTGTTCTCATGGCCTTGAGAACAAGAAAAAAGTTCTTTCAGAGTATGTAACAGCCTTAAACTATACATTCTTTCACGTCAGACTTCAAACGTCTGCAACAAAACCAGAAAAAGTCGCTAGATTTGTCGCTAATAGTTTTTAGTTGCTAAAGGGGTCTAAAAACTCGCAAAGTTACTAAGTGGGCAACCCTGCCCATACTCCATCCTCTTTGGGGACCTCTTTAGAGAGTCTGACTGTATTTGTCAAGTATCATTTGCTCATTGTTACAAGACTGAAATGTATTCTGTGAGTTACGGCTTTGATTTGGTGAAAGTTAAGAGTCTAGTTTTTCAGATCATCCGTGATGGGAATAAAGAAACCTAATGTCCACTAACCACAAAGCCCAGGATCATTTCATTTGGGAAGCTGACTTAAACGATGTTATATAGGTGGAAGCTTCACATTTAGCCTGGGGCTTAAGGGGCTGATTTTCATTTCTATCCCAGTGAGATCAGACACTTCGCAACTTGGCTGTTTATGTCTTATACATATTCAGGTATGATAATGTAGAGGGGTTACTGGGTTCAGTATACTACTGGGAGTGCAGCACAGATGGACAAAGAAATATGGTTATTTACATGTGTGTAGATGTAAGAGGTAAGCCACAGTTTTAAAAAGCTGCAACATTAAAAGCTACTGAAGTTCTATCAGAGTTGGTATCCTTTGCTAAACTTGAACAAAAATGTAAGTGTGTGTATGTTTGTGTGTGTATGAATGGACTGAGGGCATTGTGACTCTATGTAAATACAAACCCTTTAAAGCTGAAACAAAAAGGGAGGACACCATCTGGCCAAAAGTTCATTTTACACAACAACAAGGACAAGATCAGCACAAAAGAAACAAGAGTTTAAACCACAGAGTTTGATGAAAAATTAAATATCTCAGCAGACTGAACCACCTGTGATGACTAATTTTGGAGGCAGTTATATTGCAATTCACCTTTAAAGTTTTTTTGCTTTCTAGTTTATGATCACTGTCTCTTAAATGTGGTAAATTTGATTGCACTTTCTTTTCAGCAAGTGCACCATGAACTGACTTCTGTCACTGTTTCATCCAAGAAAGTTGTTCAGGGTCATTTACCACAGTCCTGAGGACATTAGCTGTCATGTGACATAAATGATGCTACTGTGTTTTCTCTGCTGACCTTGCAGAGTGAGTTTAACCAGGGAAAATCTATGAAAACACTCTCTTTAGGCACTGCATAAAACTGCAGTATGTTGTATTATTTAAAACTGTCATTATGTATGGTGCATGCAGTCATTGTTTCCACTGAGCCAATGTGTGTTTCATGTGGAGCTAAAGATGCTAAATAGAAACTGAAACAGATGCTCTACTGAACTAGGATCTGTTGATTGTGGAGGCCATTGAAGTACAGTAAAGTTATTATGTTTAATAAATCAGTTGGATTTGATTTGAACTTTGTGACATGGTGCATTATCCTGCTGGAAGCAGCCATCAGAAGATACCCGATATAGTCTTCTGCTTGTGTATCCCATCTACTTCAAGGTTTGATGTGATGTGTGTTTAGAGCAAAAGGCAACCTCCACTGGTTAAATGTGAAGCCTATGCGAAAGTGCATAAAATTGCAGTTCATCCTTCATCCGTTAGGGGCTGACTCCAAAACAGTCAATCCCCATAGACTCCCATGTTAAAAAAAGCCAACTTCACAGCAGAAATAAACATGTTTAAAGCCTGGTACAAAAATCCATTTTAGGATTAATAGGTCAAGTTTACCTTCATTAAAACTGTGAGGGGGGGTGAATTTTTTTCTAACTCATCGGTTTGGATGTAATTTAATCTTGAAATTCAGCATAATTAGGGGCGTGTCCTTTTGATTGACAGGTATCCAACATCTGCAGGGAGAAGGGAGAGTGCAGTACAACTGCGGATTTTAGCCGGCTAACAGCACGCCTTAGCTTTAGGTACCTCCGTTAGCTGGTTAGCTACTGTTAGCTCCGGGTTAGCTCGGTTAGCTCTTAGCTACAGACAGCTTGGAGTTCGATGTGTGTCAATCATCCACCCCCACCTTCACAGTCCCCCTCTCTTTGCCCATTTTTGGATTTTCCGGCGACGACACCTGTGACGCTGCCAAGATGGCGATGGTGGGAACCGCTCAATGAGCTTCAATTCAGCTCTTCAGAAACCTACGGATGACGTCACGGAGGCTCCGTCCATCTTTTATATACAGTCTATGGTTCTGAGATGATATTATCTTATATTTTCTCTTTTTCAGACCATTCTCTGTAAACCATTTAATCCGGATAAAAACTATCTGTATTTGGTAATCCATTTTTTCCGGGACGGCGAATCACGTAATTTGGCTTACTTTTACCCTAGTTGTTCAAAGCAAAGTAGGATTGGATCACCCTGATCGAAAATCCCGTTTTTCAGGATCACAGAATCCGGCTTTCCAGCATGTAGATCAATGTACGCTGCCGGCCATGTGAAGAACAACAGGTAGACGAGATGGTTTACATGCTTTGCGAGTGGAACCACTGGGAGCATGTAACATAATACGTGCATGTATTGTCCTGCGTAACCAGTGTGACCAGGCGGAATCTCCCTCTCTGTGACAATGTTTTCAGGACGGCGGATCACGTAATCCAGCTTATATTTTATTGATTTTATTATGATTCTTGCTATTTGTTGCTGCCTTTTACTATTTCTTAACATCTATAATGCGTTTGTTTTATGTAAAGCACTTTGAATTATCCTGTACATAAAATGTGCTATACAAATAAACTGCCTTGCCTTAATGATGCACCTGAGCCCCATGGTGAGGTACCGGCCCAACCTCTGTAATTCTGTCAGAATGAGGGACGGACGGGACGCATAGTGAGGGATGCAATCATTAGAAATTTCTTTTATGACAGGTTCTTTTCTGATTATGCAGTAATGAATAAAAGGGAAATTGAATATTTTATTTGTTTTTTTCTATTGGATTTGTTTTGGGGTTTATTTCTTAGGGACATGATGTCACGTTTTTATTTATGCTATTTTGTTTTACCGTTTTATTTTACTATGCTGAAGGGATTATTAGGAGCCTATGTTAACCTCTTTATTACTGTAACGGTTAAACAAGTCAGGTGCAAAATACAAATACGTATAACCATATGCAAAATAAAAGTAAAGTTCTATTATTTGATCAGCTGTTTCTTCCTGAAATCCACCTGCCCTCTGTTGGGATCAGGATAATCCTGTTTTTTTTGGATCAAAGTTTTCCCAGATTCTGCTTAAATGTTTTGAACAACCAAAACTGAGAGTTTTATCCGGATTACAACCAGGATTGAATTACGTTATCTAAGTGGATTTCGGAATCCAAATTTCTGTTTTGAACAACCCATTTTCAAGATTTGATCCTATCCAATAACCAAAATCCGATAGGATTACGTTTGTACAACTGGCCCATCAAGATGGTTGTGCCAGTATACCAATATATCAGCAGTTCCTGAAATTCTTAGACCAGCCCATCTGGAACCAACAACCATGTCTACATGACTAAATGCACTGAGTTGCTGCCACATAATTGTGATTGGCTGATTAGCTACCTGAGGGTATACCAGGTGTACCAAACAAACATACCACATAAAAAAAATAACAATGTCTGAACCATTAACCACAAAATTTTCTGGTTTAATGACATCTTGTGTTTAAATAGTCCTATTCATCATACTATTCACATTTTGGTTTAATATATTGTTTGAGATGAAGGAATTATACTTAAATGCCCTACATTCATAATATATTATCAGAGTAGCATGAAGTTTTTTCCATTTTCTGTACATTTTACTTAAAATGTTGAACATCACTAACTTTTTATGAGTAGTATATATAGTCTTAATCAAGGGAACAGAAAAGAAAGGCTGCAGGTCTTTAACAACATTTGCAGCCTTTCGCCTATCTTTGACACACACAAAACAAACAGCAAAGAGGTGGTGGAGTCAGCGAACCCAGCTGTAATGAAACCAAGTAGGAAGCTATTAGGAGTCCTCCATCACACTAGCTGTTCAACAAGTTCTACCGCTGCTATGTTGTACACGACCACAGCACACCAACCAGGCTAACATGAACTGCCATGGCAACATGACATGTTGTAGTTAGACTCTGCATTTACCTCATCCACTTAATGTACTGTCCAATCTTGTGAGAATTATGAATACATGCACAGTATAGTTCTATCTGTGCACTTTGTGAACATGTTTGAACGAACTTTGTTGAAACATTAATATTAATGTCCAATGCTTAAAAAAAATGTTCCACAGTGGAACAAAAGTCACAAGTGCTAGCAAGCAAAGGGTTAAAGTGGTGCTGACACCAGACCTAGTCACACAGATACAGACAGTAGCTGTAGTTAAACACATAAATGTAACATAAAAACATAAATACAACTTCATACATGTATTTGTGTCTTTGCAGTTGTCCTTACAGACTCCTGTTGTACTGCATTGTGGGAGTGTAGAAAATGACAACCCTGATCAAAATAAACGTGCCCTTGCCTGTTGCTGCCTATGAGATGTGTGCGTATGTGTGTGTGTTTTTTTCACATCATAAAAATCTCCACAGAGAAACGTAAGCAGCCTTATTGTATTGTAGATGTCCTCTGACGCTGTGGAGAAGGAGCAGCTCTGAAGGAACCAGCCTCAGGAAGCTTTAAAATGACGATGTGCACGTGAGTGCCTGCTCCTGCATGTGGTTAAGCATCTCTGAAAAGCAAGATGATTTCATAAAATATACTCCTGTGTGAATGAGCCTGTTTGCCTCAACACAGGCTGCACATTTGTGTCCGCACTCTGCCCTTCAACATAGACGTGCTCATGTGTACTTCTGCATATTTTACAAATCTGTGGTTATGTGTGCATGAAGGGTTAAGGCCGGTATTCCAATAATGATCGAGCCTCAACTCTGGATCTTGGTGGTGACGCATCAGTGTAGCTTTAAATGCCTGTTACCATGGAAACAAGCAGCCAGCATAAAGGTCTGATGCACAGACAATGGCCTCACATATTTTTTTTTCTTCCCTCTCTGTAGTGCTGTTATGTAGCTTTCAGTTTGTCTTCACGTTGCTGCTCTGCACATCCTTACTCAGTCTTTTTCTTTTACACCACATTCTCCCATTCTTTCTGTGCATTTAATTTCCATTCATTCACTGACTTTTCATTCACTATGGTGCTTTTTTCCGCTTTCAATTCATTCATGTCAACCTTGTCACCATGAATCTCATCGCAGTCTTTCTCTGCTTTCATCACTCTTACCACGTGAAATGTCATCTTCTCTGCCTCTTTCCCTTCATCCATCTCTGTCTACCTGTGCTTCATCTTCTTTAATTCTTTCTGTCTCTATTTTTTCTTCCCTTTCCTTTAATCTTTGTTTGTAGATGTAAAGCTGTCAGTCAGCCTGACTCCCAGAGGTATTTACTTAAGTACACCATTTAAAAAATTGTCCTTGCATATGCATGATGGCTGCCTCACAACATGTTCTTTAGGAGCATTGGACTGAAGGGCCACAAAGGCACTTCTTTTGGCAAATGCATATGAAAAAGGTCATTTATGCCACACAAAATACCAGCTGTGGGTAATTATGAATCACATAAAAGGGGCCCTTACCTTGCCAAAGCTGCCCTTTCCAAGTACCATCAGAAAGTTAAAGTCAGACAGCCTTATGCGATCTTGGTTGCCATTGGAGTCAAACCGGGAGGCAGCATTTGCAGACTTTCCTTCTGTGTTCTTGCCCACTGCAATTTTAGCCCTCTAGATAGATGAAAAAGAAAATGGGTATAAAACATAACATAACAAATAAAGAGATCCCATTCTGGGCATTTCATCTTGGTCAAAAGAAACTTCGAATCTAATCCCATTCTATACGTCTACAAAGTACAATTCATATTTAGCCTGCTCGTAGTACGTATACCTAATTAATATGCATCTAGGAACTGAAGTACAGTTGGAGTACATCTCCCTTCTCTTATATCTAAAACTGCTGATGCAGACAGAGGCTCTATGCACTTTTTTATCCAGTGCAGTTGCAGCACGTCTCCACTGCCACTTCATGTAAAAAAAGAAACTTCCAAACACTCTTCCCATCTTTACACCGTCTGTTGTGTAAGTTGTGTAAGTTGTGCAAATGTGCGATGCAACCCATATGATTCTCGATTCAGTGGATAAAAGGCATTAGCAGTCTCCATCTGTTGTCACACAAACACACACAGAGGAATGGGTAGAGCTATTTTTTAGAATGCCAAACCCAAATTCTGAAAGCTTTTCGAGATTAATGATGCTCCTTCTGCAGCCATGTGTCCGAGTCATTTCCTATGCATTATGAAGCGTCATTAGAAAAACGATCAATATAAAGTCAGGCATGTGATTAGATGTGCTTGTTTTGGGGATGTATTTAAACAACCGAAGCAGCAGAGCTTAGATTTTAACGTTTTGTAAAAAACTGTTTGGGTTTTACCAAAGTAATATAAAATGTAAACTGGAGGTTACATTCTAAATATAAAAAAAATAGAGGGTAACTTTACTGCAAAAACTGTCTCCTTTTCTGTTTTCTTGTAATTTGATTAGAAATCTTTGCATAAATATGACCTAAAGCATACACTATTTTTTTTCCACAAGTTGCTGAAAATACATAACAAGAACCTCAACCCTTAACCCTGTGTGAGTGGAAAACTATGCAAAGCTTGTCTTGTGGAAACTAATGTGCCCCTCTTGTGAAACATTTATGTAATTTAAGTCTATTCCACTTTACGTTTTCAGGTCTGTGATGTTGCTTCTGGGATTCCTCCATATCAGAATAAGTCAGAACTTTCTGTAACCATTCTTTGATGGAATAACTCTCGTTTTTTTTTGGTTGTGTGTGATGAGATGCCTCAATGATTTGCATTGCTGCATGACCCACTTAGTTATAACATTCAATTCAAGCTAAAGATGTTCTGGGATTTTTCTTTAGTTCCAATAAAGAAGCAGCAAAAGAGGTCCCAATCACTTTACTACCATCACTGTGTTTTACAGTTGTTTCCTTCCTTAAGATATAACATTTCAAATATTCTGGCTTGTCGACATAATTTTTAACCAAATGTAAACAGCCAACATTAATCTTTTTAAAGATCAGTAGTTTTCCTGTTATGCACATCACTGGTCAGTGTTCCACTGACATTTGGCTCATGAAAGCATATATTAGCCACTTTGGGAGTTCTTTTTGTCCTCTCAATTTATTACACATTTGGCTTTTGGCGTGATCTTTCTGGGTTGACCACCCCCAGACAGGATAACATGGGTTTTAAATTTTCTCAATTGCTACAGAAGCTGTCTCACTGGGGATCGGTGGAGTCTCATAACCTTTTCCAGCCTGATGAGCATCAACAACTCTTTATCTGAACTCCTCTGAAATCTCATTTGTTCATGCCATGATGCACTTAGGCCTGGTACACACATATGGATTTTTTAATCTGATGACATCTTTTATCATAACCCACACAGTCACAACTCAGGATTCGTCGGCTTTCCTCACACACGTCAAAATTTTTGATCGTAAATATTGAACATGTTCAATACTTCAGATTGTCAGCCACGACCCGTCTCAGTGCCGATTATCAGGACGAATTTGCTTGTAACACACTTCAGACCAAATGATAATTTTAGAGGAAAACCTTATAAGACCCAAGATAATCGGGCGTTTGCCGTCCTTTGTCGGGAAGAGGCAAAATCGGTACAAAACAGCCCGATAATCTTTGTGTGTCCCAGGTCTTACACAGAAATGTTCTGTTGATCCTTATTTTGAATAAAACATCCACTCATACCTGACTGACATTGCATTCATTAAAAAGACTTATTTTAAATTAACTGTTGTCTTTTTTACCATGTACATAAATACATCATTTAGCAAAGATGTTTGATTTTTTTGGGTTCTTTTAAATACTTTAAGGACTATTAGAATCATCTGAGAATACTTTTGCTTCCATTTCACAGGGTTCAGAAACTTTTAAACCCCGCTATACATAAGAGTGTGTGACTGAACAGGGGTCACATGAGGTCATGCAACCCATGTTACCAGAGGGAAAGCTCCCTGTCTGTTTCTTCGCATCTACTTTGTCATTTCTTTAAGAGCGCTACCCTTGAGGTTTCATTTTGTTAAAGAGTGTGTGTGTGTACTTGATACCCCCACAGGACTGTGTCTCAGTGAGCATCTGAGGACCATGACCTTGAGGAGAGGAGGGGAGTGAAAACAGATGAAGAGTGAGAAACACACAGGGGGTTACTGAAGGAGACAGAGGACAAAACAGGAAACTGTTAGACAGGGAGGCAAAATGAGGAGGAGAGATAAGGGGGGGAAATGGAGGATAAAAATCCCTGCACATTAAGCAAGTAGTATCCAGACTTTCAGTTGAGTACATGAGACTTGACAAGAGAGTCGTGCCAATCATTTCATTTAACTGCAACCCCGATTCCAAAAGTTGGGGCTGTGTAAAATATATATATTGATGAAATATCAGCTCATTTTCAAATTTATGGTAGCAACACATATCATACAAGTTGAACAGGGTGATGTTGGCCTGGGCCTTGGGCCTGGGTTTGATGATGCTCCAAATGTTTTCTATTGGTGAAAGGTCTGCAGCCTGGCCAGTTCAGCACCTGGACTCGTCTCCTGTGAACCGATGCTGCTGTGATGGATGCAGTATGTGCTCTAGTATTGTTTTGCTGTAAAATGCAAGGCCTTCACTGAAGGAGACATTGTCTGGATGGGAGTAGATGTTGCTGTAAAACCTTTATGTACTTCTCAGCATTGATGGTTCCTTCACAGATGTGGAAACTGCCCAAGCCATAGGCACTAAAGCAGCTCCATACCAACAGAGATGCAAGCTTTTGAACTGTCCACTGATGATAAGCTGGAAAATTTTCTCTCGTCTTTATTCTGCAAAATACAGTGTCCATGGTTTCTAAAAGTCATTTGAAATTTTAATCTGTTTTCCACTTTACCTCAGACCATTTGAAATGAGCTTTGGTCCAGAGAAGATTGCGTTTGCATATGGCTTCTTCACTGCATGACAGCGCTTTAACTCACATTTGTGAATTTCCCAGCAGACTGTGTTCAACAGACAGCGATTCCTCTCTGAAATGCTTCTTTTATACCGTGCCATGTTACTGACCTGTTGCCAATTAGCCTAATATTGTATCAAATGCTTCTCCAGTCATTTTGGTTTGTGCCAGTTACTTTTCCAGCCTTTTGTTGCCTCTGTTCCAACCTTTTTTGTGTGTTACTGCCATCAAATTCAAAATGAGATAATATTTTTAAATGAAATGGTAAAATGTCTCAGTTTCAGCATCTGATCTATTAGGAATAAAATATTGGTTTATGAGATTTGCAAATTATTGCATTTTGTTTGTGTTTACATTTTGCACTTAACTTCTTTGAACTGGGGTTGTATTAGCAAAAAGCTGTAATGCATTTCTTTAGAGTAATAGTTCTCAAACTGTGCAACGTGTACCACTGGTGGTACTCATGCTCTATTTCTAGTGGTACACAATTTATTTCCATTATTAAACATTTTAGATATTATGTGGCTTTCCGTAAATTACGGATAATAATTTTCACGGTGCATCAACGTCAAATACAAACTGGGCAGATATTTTCAGATCTGTACTTTCGAGTGAGGCTGACAGCAGTGCTCCAGGTGACCTAGTTTTTCCGCACAGCGTTGTGAAAATGTCACGTGATCCAAGCATGTCGGAGTAATCACAGATCCAAGGATAATGTCACTGCCTTTACAAGTTGCATAATCTGTAAACTGCAAGAGTCTGCAATAAAAGCTTCTCTCCACTCGCCTTGCATCAGGGTCAGTGGTAACAGTTTTTCTACTTGCTAACTAGCTGATCAACTTTAGGGCAGTTTATAAGTGACCAGATATTTATCAATTAATTTGTTTGTATATAATGTTCATACGTCCAAGGCTGAGCATGTGTAAGAAGGCATATCATATCACATTACATTAGAGAAGCACAATAAATAAAGTCAGCCACCTGGAGCGCAGCTTTCCCAATGTTTCACATTTATAGACCATATACATACGGAACAGACAGGTGCAGCTTTTTTTCCAACATATTCATCTTTTTATTTATTTGATATTTTACTTAACATGAAAAAAAGTGATTTTTTTATTATTGAAACAAATAGCAGATTTTTATATTCAGATTTGAATATTTGTAATTTTGTGGGGACCAAGAAGTTAATAAAGTAGGTCAAAGTGAAAAAATAATCATCAGGTGTTGGTAGGTAGGTGTTGTTCTGCGCATGCTTGAACCATGTGGGGGTTAGGTGAGGTAATAGTTTCAGAGAAGACTTGAAAAATGTCAGCTAAATCGGACTATGGTGGAAACAACATGTTGGTTGTAACTGAAAGAGTTAGGGATTATTAAGCATCTTGATGGTCCAAAGGTTAAAAAAAATCTTCTTTCTAATTTTCTTTCTCCAAGTTAGTGTGCAATGCACATGTCAAAAGCATTACATCGTAATAAATCTTTTAATCATGTAAACACATAACTGATCGGACCTAACCTCCAAAAAAACATTTCAGCTGGAATCTCTGATCAGATGGATTTCAGTTAGATAGATTAAATGTTTTATCTATGTAAACGTAGCTATTAATAGCTGCCACCACTCAACAATAAATACTATTTCCATGTGGAAGTACAGTATCTGCCTCTGTCTGAAGTGTGCCTGATGGAGAAGTGTAAATCTTTTCTGCTATATCTTAACTTGGAGAGTGTGATATTTTCTAAAGTGGCACTTGACGTAAACAATTTGTTATCCACTGCTTTAGAGTATGTATAGTTTGGCCTTTCTGGGCTACTGTAGCATCCTTCTAGTTGTGTTCCTAAATGTTACACACAGCTTGAGCTTGAACATTCCTGAATGAGAGTCTCGTGATTGTGGCTTAGTGTCAGCATGACAGAAGGAGAAGAGGAAAAAAAAGAAAGAAGGAAATCACAGTGCATGGTTATCCTCACTGCTGCCAAATGTGTTAGTGAATGGGCCTACTGGTCAGCCCACACACACACATGCTCACACACTCTCACACGTCTGGACCTGCCGTGTGCCAGACCGGATGGTAGTATAAGTGTGCCTGCCAACTGCTAACAGCTCTCCCAGAGTGGCTCTTACTCAGACACACACAGCGTTCACAGCTTAATGCTCACACACATTCACTGACCTACCACAAGCAGGCACACACACACACACCTCAAATTTCTGTCGTAGCTCCTCGTTGCCTTCCTCTCCCTCTGGAGCAACAGGGACATTAAAGTACTCTCCTTCTTCCTGAGAGAGCAGCTTAAACCTGAAAGAAGAGGATATTGCAGTCAAATCAGTTCCTAATTAGGTTATGTAATTAAAGTGTTTTAAACAGCGGCCAGAACCAGACAACAATCAGCTTCATCACCACTTATTTATGGTGTTGATAGATTTAACTACACTGATTTCAGCTTCATACTTTCCGTTTAGCCTAATTAGACAATTTTACCTTAAACCACCATAAAATCAGATCTGTCTTTAAAAAAGTTTTAGCTTAAAGTTTTAGCAGAAATTTATTATAATTAAAGCACTGTCTTTTTTCCTTTTAGTTAGAGTGGAAGTAAAGTAAACAATGAAGCTAACATATTCTGTGCAGCCTTGTGCAACAGTTTCTGGTTTTGCCTAGTTTTGTGCAATTACTTCCATTTTGTTTTAAACACAACACAAACGAGCTGAGATTACATCTAAAATGTGAACTTTAAACCGAATATAGGAAACAAGTTGGACAAACTGGGCCTTATCATGCGTTGTCCGAGCTCCACAACAATAATAACCTATAAAAATAGAAATTCAAGATAAAGAAGAAATAAAATAGATCTCTGTTCTGAACATGTGTTTTTAACCACCCAGCCAAACATAAACTATTAAAAACATCAGCCAGTACATAAATCAGATTTGAAACCATAAGAAATGAGCAAAGATGATGGAAGTGTCTGCCGAGGATGCTGACTGACAGATCTTAGAAATTTTTCTTTTTCTTTCCTACCAGCATTTATAAACTGTAACTAACAAAAATCTGGAGAGGAAAAAGTGAATCTTGCTATGTTGTCTTGTAGGAGTCAGCAGTTAGCTGTTAGTTTTATCCCCTGTGTCTCTGAAAGTTAGTAAAGCTACCAGTTGAAAAACAACATGGGTTTTGGTAATGATCCCCAACTCTCCATTACTGTGCCCATCCTCAAAATGAATACTCACTGACTGAAATTCCTCCAGTAACCAGTTAGCAATCTAACCTCTAAATGTGACACTGGCTTTTCAAATTATTAATTCATAGTATGTAGGAAGTGCATGTAAGACCAATAACATTGTCAATTCATCCACCAAATATAGAACTAACTCTGTATTAGGGTGTAAGCCCTCAAATATCTCTAATGTTACATTTCAGCTTTGCTCTTCACTAAATTAGTCCAGTTCTTCTTTAGGTAATTACTTTTCTGCAAATTAACTTCAGCAAATTCTGGCATTCAGGGAAAATGCATTTGCATGATGTATGCACAACAGCTAGCTCACTGTGTGTCAGCTGCATTAGTTGGTTAGCCAATTACTAACGCATCGCAGGAAACAATGAAAATGAACTTAACTCTGCAATTCATTAAAACTTTGCCATCTTTCAGCACAATCTAAGCAAATATAATTTGTTTTTATCCAAACCTCTGAATTTGTTTACCACTGAAGTAAAGGTTCATTTCTCTTGCTTTAAGCTTGCATTGTTTGTATTTCGGTGGTATTTGAAGCATCCACATTTACTTGTATGAAACAAATATGCCACTGGCTTCAAATAACCTGCAATCCTGTAATGCAATATTAATGTAATATTTGACTTACACAGGGTATACACACTTTTGTAATATACATACCAAGAAAGTTAAATTATGTTAGAAGCCCTTCTGTTAACATAATTTCAAATACCACCCATCAGGGAATAAGAACACATAAAAAACATAAAGAGTATAAGCTACCAAAATCAGGTCTTTGTGTTAATTTTTCTCTCTCTTTGCCTTCCCCTGCCTTGAAGTGCCAGTTAATGTTCAGATTTGGAGCGGCACAAAGGTGGATAAAACGAAAACCTGTATCTTTACAGGCTCACTCAGAATATAAGGTGCATAACGCCATCTCTCCGCCTCCACCATTCCACCTCAAATGCTAGCATCTCATTAAAAACCCTGACAGGGCAGCGTCAGCAAAAATCAGAGGAAGACAGAGAGAGATAGCGTCTGAGCTACAGACACAGAGAAAAGAAGAGAGGGTGGTGGAGGGATGAAGAAGCCGAGATAAAGAGAAGGGGTAGAGTTTCTCTGGCACTGAGTCTAACCAAAGTTTAAAGTGGAGAATTTAAAGAAGTATTTCTCCTACAGTGCAGTAATGAACAGGGTCACCTTCACTCTCCCTCCTCCTCCTCTTCTTCTGGTGGGTTAGTTTCTTTGCTTCAAATCCCTTCACCCCCTTCTCCTTAATTCTCATTTTTTCATCTTACCATCCATCCACCCCTAGTTTCTGCAGCTCTGAGATGCCGAAGGACAATGATCCCATGAAGTCATTGCGGCTGGTCAAGTCCCAGTCCCACACCTCCACCGACAGACGGCGGTCCTTATCGTACTCCTTCAAGTGGCTGGAAGAGACACAAAAGGACAATCAGCTGGTTATTTGTAGGTGGTCTTTAGTAAATTGTCCTGACTTTGAAATGCACGTATGAGAACTTCTAGGTGTGTCATTTCTATTTTTATCCTCACATATCCCTGGATATTTATCCAACATAGAGGCACCCTTTTTTGGAGAGTTTTGTATCTGTTCTGTTTTACATAAATTCATACACACCACATGCAGTACAGTTTAACACTCTTATATCATCTTTTAGTTTAGTAAGGCAAAAATTGCCTCTCAACCTCAACATCTGCACCAAGACGCCTGGAGTTGCTATTTTCAATCTTCATCCATGCTAACTGTGATTAGCCATCTATAAAAAAAATGCAATTTGAGCCAAGTGCAGAAAACAACCCCACAAGCAAGGTTTTACAAATACAGGAAGCAAGATGTTTTTTTTATCTTAACACCGGTGGTTACACATACTTGGAAAGACAAGCGTCTTGTGATGGTCTTAAAACCCTCCACCGAGTGAGGGGGAGAGATAAAAGAGAAGACAAAGAGGCAAGAGGAAAGGCAAAGATAGCCAGAAATAAATAAAGAATGCATTAAATTTGGTGTGGTAAAGCCTTACAATTTAAAGGTTTCATTCCAGGTGGGGTTGAGGCAGCACTTTATAGTCTTGGTCTTCTGTTTGCTCTCGCTGCGGGGATCTGGGATCAGTTTGAGCTTCACGTAGGGGTCTGACAGACCGTTGGGGTCCATAGGAACCAGATTCCTGCCCTCTTTGACTGAAGATGGAAATGGAGGAATGGAAGAAAAGGGGATGGGAAATGAAAGAGAGAAGACAGAGATGGAGAAAAACAGTAAGCAATGTTTTTAAATAGCCTTTTTTCTTCAATAATTTCAATTGGGAATAATAATAAAGTCAGAATATATACTGGTATCTAGACAAAAACATTTATAACACATATATCCAATAAAGTTTGCAAATAAAGTGAACAAAGTAACATTTAAAGTAATGTTTCTCAAAAATCCTCACCAGTTTCAGGACACACCACCTACTGTCTGCCTCCCTTTTACGGTATCAGCCGCATGCATCATTTTGCAGTGGATAAAACTAGAGTTTATGGTAACTTCTTTTCTTTGTAGGGTATATACAGTATTGCCTATTAAATTAATGTCAGTGGCTCATTGACATTGCAGTTAATTTACATTTGTGTGCATTTGATCTATGAACTGTAGAAGTGTGCCCCCTCTGTAATAAACTAAAAGAGATTAAAAAACAAATAACTCTGCCCTAAAACCACTAAATCATGTTATTCATTATAAACTTGAGGCACATACATAGTTACAACTCTTCACTCAGTTGGGGGTTACAGCCATGGGGTTGGAAGATCTGTCTTTAATGATTATGTAAGGCCAACATAAGTTGCAAGTTCCAACACTAATCCTTCTTTTGTGGCTGTGTGTGTATTTAAGCAGTAGAAAATCTCCTGTGGTTGGAGTGTTTGTCAAGTAGAGTCGGTGTATGTGTGCATAATTATCAATGCTGGTCAAGATATGAGGTCACATCCAATTATCAGAAACAGGGCTGATTTGTCCTAAGCAGCATGCAGGGTTGCTCTCAGCTCACATAAAAAAACACAAGAACGGTCGTCAAACCACATCCACAAAAACACGGGAAGCCAAACATATTTCACTGATGACTTATTTCAAGAAAATAAATTGCACAAGAAACGTTACTGTGTCCAAACATGCTAAACACTGACAGCAACATTAGAAAATGTCTCAGTAGGAGTTTGACTAGTAGCAGTGCAATAGTGCTATGTGTACAGGATTAAGTATTCGCCTCAAGTTGTTGCCACTTGACATTTCAATGCAAAATAAGAAACAATGACACCTAGTGTTTCAAATCAGAACTGCAGTCGAAAGAGAAAAACACGGAGGCTGTGTCCAAATGTCCAAACATTCCTTACTCCAGGGTTCTCCAATTCGGTCCTACAAGGGCCGCAATCCAGCAGGTTTATGTATCCCTGCTTCAACACACCTCCATCAAATTAAATGTATCTAACAGCCAATCAAGTTCTGCACCATGACTCATTAAATTGAGTCAGGTGTGTTGAAGCAGGGATTCATGAAAAACCTGCTGGATTGCGGCCCTCGTAGGACCGAATTGGAGAACCCTGCCCTAACCCCTCGTCCACTAGGGCTGCACAATATAACACACTACATAGTGCACTCATTCTCTTGGCGATTCGGACACAAAGTTGCCTATTTTTTTTCCTCGCCGCAGACCACATGACATCCAGCCGTCTCCACGGCCACCACAATTCAAATCAAGATGTCATTCCAAATCCAATCCAAAATTGTGTACATATTTTTATTTTTATTCCTTATGTTGTATTATTTTTTTTTTTTTTGCATATTTATTCAATAAAACATGTTTTTTTCACCTCCTTGCACTAAGTTGAGCTCCGCCCACAATGCATTGTGGTCTATATTAACCCGTCTAGTGACCATTGATGCTTCCTACTTTTCAAGATGCATTGTGGGTAATTTTGAGTACCCTACATTTTTCTCTTTGGACATTCGGACACCCCTACAAAATGGCATGACCCCTATATAGGGCACTATGTAGGGAGTAGGGTGCACATTCGGACACAGCCGGACAGTATTCTTCCTTCCTCCCCCTCGGAGAGTTTCACACAGGTTGCCAGTTTGTGGGCATATACAGTCTATAAAGGATGGAGAAAATTGCACCAACAAACATCATGATGACGAGTGAAGATGATTCACACACAGTAAGTTGCTATGTTTTACAATGCTAGCTCTAATTTCACGCGCTAATTAATGTTAGCATAAAATAGAGTATAAACAAAAGCTACATTAACCAACATGTGCCACGCAGAGCTGTTTTCCCTTAGTCTCGCTTAATAAATTAATTTAATAGTAATTTTATACGTTTATAAGGACAAACACACTATTCACTTGGCCAAAACATCATTACTGCAGGCTCTATTGCCAACATAAAATACCAAATTCTGCACTGTTGTTTGGCAACTTGGGGAGTCGCACATGATTGGTTAAGGAACCAGGAAGTAGGAAAGAGCTACAAGGTGCACCGAAGTTAATCTGTCACGTAACTATTATTTTGAAAGGAGAAAAGCTTGACAAAGACTTTGTTGATGCAGAGAGACAGATTGTTTTATAGGGAAGCTTCCTTTTATCCCTCGTTACAAATGAGAACATTTTAAATGATTTTTACAGAAAAAAATCCTAATTATTTAGCCTTTAAAAGGCCTCCTCAACTGAAAAACAAGATTTATATCCTTATAATTTGTTCATGGTTTTAGTGTGTTGCAAGACCTACCATGAGCAAAACCAGCCATCAATGCTTCAGAAGATGATATCTGCCTTGACTATACACTGTCAGACAGGCAACTTCAGGTATATGTTCTATGTAAAATGTTGGAAGAACCAATCCTGCCAATTGCTGGGTGGGGCTTTTTCCATGCAGTGTGAGAAAACAGTGAAATGAGAAGCTAATGATTTATCTTCTTTTCTGAGAATGGCCCTCTAGTTCAAACATTTTTCCTTAAATTGTCTCAATATTTGAAGTACCAAATAGATCATAATGAAAAAGTGCCAAAGCAGACAAGAAAGAGTTGTCTGCTGACAGGTGGGGATATGGGTGGAGCCAAAGTAGTATGTTCATAGATTCCCATTCCTTTATCAGGAGAAGGTGTAAAGTCAAAGGCAGTTCATACCAAAAACTGTTTTTATTCTCATAATGAATTTACTGGTTTTAGCAGCCAAAATGACATTCAGAATGTTGTGCAGCAAAAAACTGTTTAAAGGTCTATGTATTTCACTGCTCTAATTCTAAACATACATGCAGCAGAGTACCTGTGTTATTGGACATGTTGATCAAAGGAGTCCTTTCTCTTGTTTGGAGATCCTTTGATTTAGAATGGTTGGACATGAACCAAACAACTATTTACTGCAAATGCTTAGGGCTGGACAATAATTCAATATCAATATATATCGCAATATACTTTTATTCAATAACGGTAATATGAGTTTTGAAAAAATTTCCAATGTTTCGATATACATATAGTATAAGATTACAGCCTTTTACTGACTGGCGCTCAAGCCGAACAGAAAGAGCTGTAACACATTGGCTACATAAGTAATGACGTACAACACAGCCTGACCAATGAGCCCCGACCAAGCCCAGCAGCAGTAAAAAAAGAAAGAAAAAAAAAGGAAAAAAAGAAAAAAGCCCAGCAGCAGTTGGCTGTGCTCAGCGGGAGGTAGAAGGCTAGGCTAGGCTAGGCTAGGCTAAGCTCCAACGCTGCTAGTGTTAGAAACAAAATGAGTGCTCATGTCTGTAATGCAAATGTGACTGAACAAGCTTCTACAAGCGAAGAAAAAGCAGACAAAGTAGTTAATGAGAGGAAAACTAACTCGTGGTTTAGCTCAGTGTCGCCAACTTAGCGACTTTGTCCTGTTCGTTTTCACTCCCCTCTAGCGATTTTTTTTTAAGCGACTAGCAACAGATCTTGTGACTTTTTTTTGGTATTATTGGAGACTTTTGGGGACTGACGCCCCTCCTCCAAAAGCACTCATTCGAGACTTGGTCCTGACGCAGCTCTCAGCTGCATTCAGAGCAGGAGATCAGCTCTGTTTCATTACCAGGCTTAAAATGAAACGTACAAAACTGCTGTTGGCTGATCCCTCG
>JBAMHW010000023.1:8949532-8962395 GCA_037177495.1 Rhadinocentrus ornatus | reverse complement strand
AATGTTTTACTGAAGGAGTTTCATAGACTTGGCAAAATAATTTTTAGTTTTACAGCATCTGTTGTGGCATTTTTGGCTATTTTTCTGAGGTTTTTATTTTGTTTATATCGATATCGGAATTATATCGTATCGACCGAAATTAAGAAATATATCATATATATAATATATAATAATTATATATTATATATAATTCAGTTGCACCCAAGTATGAACAATCCATCATCTCGTTTCATTCAGGAGACATTTCCCAAAAAATTGTTGATTATTTTGGAAATGGTTCAAAAGATACTCTGAGAGAGTCTTTCTTCATTTGCCATTTTAAAGAAATTTAATTTAATATATGCTTTTGCTTTAATCTAGAGCAGAAGATGAGGTTCCTAGGTCACAATGTGAGAAAACCCCAAGATGTCAGAGAGCTGTTGCTCTACGCTAACCTCACAGAGGTTAACCACAGCACCGACGCAGCTCTCAGTAGAAAAGGTCAATAAATGTTAGATGATGCCTGTTAAAGTGACCATCGAATAGTTGCTGAGAAGAGCTGTAAAGAGTGTAGTATGCCAAATAGTCTCAGAGGACACTTTAGTAAGTAGTAGGGGATGAACACATTTTTGTCTCATTGTGCACATAAGACATGTGATTCATACAAGACTGTCTGCATTAGTGCACTTTTTGCATGTATAGATTATGTGCTGATGAAAAGAACATTGGATTCTGTACAGCATGTACAGGGCTAGTAGAGATGAGAATGCAGTAACAGCAGAATGCTGTATGTGTACAGCAGCGTGGGTGTTGGCAGCACGTGTCATTTGTGAAGCAGCCTCATCTGGTCTTACAGGGCTTCATACGACCTGGCCTGCTTCATTTTTGCCAGCAGATGTGCTGCAAAACTTTCACAAAAAAATATTTAAACAGATCCTCCACAGATCCAGACACTAATATCTGATTAGTTTAGACTCTTTGAGCTATCAGGTTCATAGTGGTTGTGTAACAGGCTGCATTGTGTTTAAAGGGTTCCTAAAGCTTATAATAATGGGGTGGGAGTAATATTTTCATTTTTTTTATGCTCTCGTACAATGTGAACAAAACCCAAGAACAGTAGTTCATCTGAGCAATTAAAATATTAGATTAAAAAATATTTCTTATTGATAAGACTGAGTGAAAAACACTCAACAACAGGCAATCAGCTGTTCTTTCTCCTGGATTTCATAATGTTCACCAAGCATGACAAATGAGTAATTGATAAGGCTAGAAAAATTTTGCATCAAAGGAAAAAACTTTAAACGAAAAACAAAACATGACATGAAGTGTTTGGAGTAGAGATCTGCCAGGTTTCTTTTTAACAGTGAAGCAAATGTGAAGCCATCAAAGGCTCCAAGAAGAAGAAACATGAATAAGACACATTTCCATTGACTGGTTGGAAAGAAATAAAGTAGGCTTTGTAGGTTTGCAAGAAGGTTTAGAAAAGTAGTCTTGAAACTTAAAAAAATGAAAAAGAAAATAAACTAAACAACTGTGGTAGACATCCACAGTAATTACTTGGAATATTTGGGATATTTCATTCAGTCTGGGAAGATCCCAGCCACTAGAGTCTTTTGACTCTGTAGATTTCCATAATTACTTCTGCCACACACATAGGTTTCTCTGAAATAGTCTTATCAACCTCAACTGACTATTTAAACCTTTTTGCATTAAATTAAACAATTTTCAGTTTTACTACCTCTATTTTTTTGCATCTCCTTAACGTATATCAAGGTTGCAACTGAAACTCTTACATGGACAGACAACCATCAGCTCCTTTGGTCTATAAAACCAGTTCTGTAGAATGTACTTTTATTTTGGGTGTAGTTACAAAAGCAGAGGTCACCTTTAAGATCTCAATTTAATGTCCAATTGGATTTTACCTGCTGGAGTGCCCTTGACATTGAAGTCAAATCCCCTACATTCCTACAAGTGCTATTCTGCCAGTGTCCCTGAACTCTGATCTGCCTCTGACAGACAATGGAGGTGATCAAAACACTGTCACTTCTTACCAGTGCCAAATGCTAGAATTAAACCCATAATTAGAGACAACAGCTCAAATGCATCTTTTGGTGTAGAAGCCATTTCCACTAGATCCTGCTTCGTTAAGCTGCAGAGTACTTCCTGGTGGTTCTGCAATTCATTCTCAGTGGTGTCTTCTTTTTCTCTCTCTTTTTTTTTCTCTTGCCACCTTATAGCAATGAGGGAGTAAGATGTTGATGGCTCCACACTGACCCCTGCAGATACAAATAAGTACTTTTCTTGCAACGGCCTCTAATTTGCAAGAAGGATTTACCACATAAACAGGAAATAATGCCACACAGTTAATGTATTCTGCACAAAACCATCATGTTCACTGTTAATGCACCATGAGGTTCTGAGACTGAGCTTTACTCTTGATTGGAGTTTGTACGATATAGCTTAATATATGTGATGCAGTCCAAAACAGTGAGAAAAAAACAGGGATAAAACCCAGTGAAAAATACCAGATACCATTAAGGAAGTATCTAGTGATGTATATTGATTCTATACTGTATATAATGAAGCATTCAATCAATCATTTCCTCTTTTTGTAAGCAGCACAATAAAAATTTTTTTCCTGATGACAAAAAATCACTTAAATCAATGCAGATCTGACAAATTTTCTATTAGCTGTATTTACTATTTTTACGGTCAAAACCAGTAAGGCACAAACACATTTTTCCCTGTGAGGAGAGTAAACATGCACATGTGTTATCATCAAGTCAAAACTGCACATAAATAATTTCTTATGCATGAAAGAAAATGTGACCAGATGGAAAATACAATAAATAGGCATTTGAACTTTCTATTTAATGCAACAACTGCAATCTGATCAGGGGTCATTATTTTCTTTTAGACCACAGATCCATTCTTATGTCAATCTTCTGTTTTTTTTTTTTAGATTTTTAAGCTGAAATTGATTTGAAAGGTCAAACTTAAAGAAATGTAAACCTCTGCTTCCACCTGCAGGTAATAGCAGTCATTGCAGGTAAAATAAGTAAAAGAAGGGTGGTGATGACGCTCCAAGTTGTCTTTTTGTTTTAAGGTGTGTTTGTTTCTACAGCCCAGCAGGTAAGGTCAAATTCTCACTGGTTTTTAGGTCAGTGACTGCCAGTTATTCCAGCATCACAGAGAAAAGTGTGAGCATATGAATGCATTAGTGATTAATATTTAATTTTCTGGAAGCCTGGCTGGCACGGCTCCCTCTCTTTCTTAACATCCTGCTTTATATTCACTAAGCAACAATATTAAATTCCAGGCTCAGTCTCGTGCTGCTAGATACAACTACTTTAAACCTGAAGGCTCAAAGAAAATGAAAGAAAATTTGGGTGAAGAAGCTTCTGCAACATTGTTTTTGCCAGGGTACACAGGCAGTAATGTTATATAGAGGAGAAAAAAATATCCACATCTAAAAAACATGCAGGAGACTAATGTATGCTACACCAAATATGAATCTAATTAAGGTCCAAAACAAGAGCAAAATGCATGGAAAACGCATGTGAATATTCTTAAAAATATGCAACATATTAACCAATAGTGTCTTTAACAGAAGATGCATGAATTCAGTCTCTTTTAGTGGGCAACATGAAATGAAGCATCAGCCATGTCAGAAAACATGTCCTGCGTCTTAGACTATTTCAAATGGGTCAACGTATTGGTAAACAAACAAAACAACTACACAGGCTGCTGAAACTAAAATTGGGTTACAAACTGTCCAACACATTATTATGGCCTTTAAGGATAGTGGCTAGTCATCATTTCCAATGAAGATCCAAACAGAACTCAAGACACTGAGACTTAACAGCTGCTTAGTCTAAAAAAAATATCTTATCAGGGGGGCTAATTGAAAAATCAAAGCTTCAGTTTGCTAGGGAGCATAAAGATTATTCTCTGGAGTGCTGGAAAAAAGGCCATGTAATCTAATGAGTCCAGGTTTAACCAGTTCCAGAGTGATGGGGCAGATGAAGTGATGCAATCGTCATGTTTTGTACCTACTGAACAAGCCTGTGGGGAAGCATGATAATCCAGGTTGCTTAAGCAAATCCGATCTAGATCATTTGTTTTTTTCTGCTTGATTCCAAAATAATAACACCAGGATTCATCGGGCCCAAACTGTGACAGAGCTGATCAGGGAGCATGATACATCAACAAAGAGTCCAGATTTAAACATCACTGAGATATGCTGGAAAAGACTGTAAGCAGCAGTCCAGCTCTCCCATCATCAATATGAAATGTTGGTGCTACATACAAATCTGGAGGAAAGCTAATTTTCTGATGCTGCTTACTGAAATGTTGCCACAGGAAATGTGTGCCACAATCAAAGCTAAACTTGATCCAACAAAATATGAGCATGAATGTGTGTGAGGGAAATTAGCAGCTAAAAAAGAAGCCAAATCCTGTGATCCTGCTCTGTGATCAAATCTGTGGAGTACAACATTTCAGAACATAAACCTATCGCAGGGGCTGACGCACCCACAAGGAGATAAACATGATTTCATTCATCAGAACTACATGCATTCTGTTGTTTAGAGTTTAAATGAGCTGCAGGACAATGTTTAATGCACTAGTACCTGTGATAACAGATTTGTGCCACTAAGACAAATGACTCCGTGGGATTTTTAACTTTATATTATTTAGAGATAAGTAACTAAAAGTCCCTATGAACCTTATCAGTGTAAATCAATTTACTTTCGGTTTGTCGATGTTTTAGGTTTTTGTAAAAAATAGGGACAGGGCTTAACAAGTCAGACACGTTTCAAGTTATTTGACGAGATGTTGTGAGGGGTTCCCAAAAACACATTTCTACTGTTAAAGGTTGCTTTTTTGTTAGTTTGTTTGTTTTGTTTTTTTAACATTTTAAAACTTGCACAGATACAAAAAGTATCAAAAAGATTTTTTTAACTACTTTTTTTTTGTACAATTTAAGCATTGTCTCAAAATATATAAAAAAAAAAAACAGTTTGTTAATTTCAGAAAATATATTGGAAATTGAAGTAAATTCAATCAAATAATATCAATGCATTTTGTTGCATAAATATTTTAAAAAAGTAAAAAAATGCAACATCGCATTTTGGCTTCCACAATGTTTAAATATGGGGCTTTATTTATTTATATAACTTTTTTTAAACAAAAAAGTGGAGGGTATGATAATAAGAGAATAAATGCAAGCGAGATATTTTTCGCAATATTTTAAATGTAGATTCTTCAATTAAAACCATCTCAAGACCAATCCCGATATTTTTTTATTTTTCTATACTTTTTCCAATTTAAATGGGTAGTGCACCCAAAAATGTAAACAACACAGAATTCCTAATTGTGATAAAAATCACATATGCTGTTGATAAAATTTGTATTTATTTTTTTTTTTTCATTTTAAAAATGGGATTTTGTAGGTATAAAATGGCTCAACGCCGTTTACAGGGTACAACCAGGTTATGTTTTTCGTGACATAAAGAGGTATTTCTACATCACAAGAAAATTTTAAAAACCCCACAGCCCCCTCCCTTCAGATACAGATAGACAGTCTTCGCCCTGCAGGCATAGAAAACCACACCCACCAACTTCGGCAGTGGGAGGAATTACGCAAAAAGTAGGGTTTGTAGTTACACTTTAAAGAGTTTTTTTCTGACAGAAATACCGAAGTGCATTTATACAAAAAAAAAACTAAACAAAAAAAATGGTAGACGCAACATTTCTTAGTCACTCTTTGAAACTATGTGCAAATTTAGCAACTGCTCTATGGAGTATGTAAAAATGAAAACAGTGGCCTTATATTAGTGCAAGGTATCAAAATGGATATATTTATGGGGATTTTGCCTTGTATGTGACCTTTTATAACAGGACCAAGTTGATAAAATGAATAAAATCATGTGTAAGTCCAAATAACCTCAAAAGAAAAACAACTAATTTCAGTGTTCTGATCTTAGATTGAGACATGAAAAAAAAATATTTAAAAAGAAAAGCTCATTAAGAAGATATATTTCATTTTTTTTAACTGTAAAGATGAGTAAAAATGTGAGCTCAATTGCAAAAATCTCTCTTTAGAATCCGTTAAAACGTACTTGAATCAGCGTACTGGAATTGGTACAGTTGAAGATTTGATGATTTCTGAGTTGATATGAGTTACATCCGCCACCTTCACCAGTCTAACAGCAGAGGGAGACAGATGACCATTATTCTCAAAGCGACACTTACTGGTGACCGTGAGAACGTTGGTCTTGACATCAGCAGTGATCTGGATACGACCTCTCCTCTCAGTGTGGTCTGTCCCACACAGGCTCGGCACATTGGCCACACAGCGCTTGTGGATGTTCATCATACAGTCTGGAAAACACATCAAAGATGTTTAGGAAAGCCAAAAGGGGAAAATGTAGAAAATCTAATCTAGTAATTGTGATCAGTTTAAATTGGGTTAAGACACCAAAGAGGAGCACGTACGGTCACATCTCATGCCCTGGTGTATGAGGCCGTACAGTAAAGAGCCACAGTGGTCACAGAAGGTGGGGCTGGAGTAGGTGTGGATCTTAAACTTGTGCTTTGCCCTCGGGTCCTAGAGAAAGACAGAGAAAGGACTGATCAAAACCTCTAAAATCTATTTTCAATCACAAATCCAGTCTAATATTAGGAAGACAGAGCTGTCAAAACTACAACATTTCACTGTGATGATTAATGCTGCACAAATGTGCCAAATAAACTAACATTTATTTGTTTAAAAAAAAAGACTGAATTCTTATAATAAAAGTTTCCCTCCTGCTTCATATCGTTGACATTTATGTTTCACAAACACTCATCTCAGTCTCTAAAACCACTGTGAGCGTTCCGAGGGGTAATGGAGCATTTCCTGGAAGTCTGGCAGGGGGTGAATATAGAGGGCGTTGACACTGTAATCTGATCGAGATAAGTTTCATCTATATTCCTTTGTTCACATCAATTCAGAAAGACTACAAAAACAACTACCAGCTGGGCCCGTGTGTATGTGTGTGTGTCAGGTAAACAAAACTCTGCATAGTCAGTTTGTTGAAGCCAAATTTTATCTAAATGGAAATACAAGCAGGTGGGTGAGAGTTTGTACATCAGTCTACTGCACACAGATGAACACACTCATAGAGAACTCAATAGTTATTTCTGCCAATAATCCACATAATTACATCTAAGCATGGCCATAGTTCATAGTTTAGCTCATGGTTGCAGTTACAGAGAAACAAAGTCCAAAAGAGAATGGAAAATGTAATCTTTGCATTAGGAGGAGGAGATCCTCCTAAGGAGGAGAAAAGGAGGAGTTGAAGTGTAATGTAATGTAACTGTTCTCAAGCAAGTAAGAGACAGCAACAACAGAAATAAGTAGTTTGTGTAAGAATAAAAAAACATTTGAAATATGGTTGGGGTTGTGGAAAATGCATCTGACCTACTGTAATAAGAAACTGAGTTTGTAATATTGGAAGTGAATAGATTTTCCAGTAAAATGTGGCCTATGAGCATTTTTTGCCAGAGTAACCCTTAAAGACTTCCCAGTTTTCCAGTTCATGTGGAAGTTTTAAATTTTTCTTTTCTTAAGATACAGTTGTCACATAGCGGGTAACGAGATGGTGACAGCGGGATGAGGCAGCTCAGCAGGGAGGAGATGGATGAGATGATTTGTTGCCAGAAGTGTTGAACACATGTCGAGTGCCACAGAGCATGCATGGAAGTGGTGTTTTCTCTGTTATGTGTATAGGTTTGGGAGTGAGTTAGAGCCATTTCAGACATCTTCTTGACCCATTTTTGCAAACTGGTGATGCACATGGTGAGACTGTGAATAGAAACTATCATTAATTGCATGATGTTGTTACTTATAGATCCATTATTGCAAATTCTTTTGCACTGGCAGTCTTATTTATGAGTAAAGAAAACTTTCAAATGAAAAAAATATTGGAAGTAAAAACACGAATGTGCTCTCAGATGCCCTGTATTTACACCACCTGCAGATATAGACTGCGTACACATAATCCACCTGACAAGCTCCATTATTTCTGCGCCAGAAGAATTTATTTCTTCTTCTTCTACTCGCTCTTTGCTGTGACTGACCGTAAAGAACTTCTGGCTTACAGATGGGGGGAGTGGGATGTCGGGCGGATCCACGTGCACACATTTCCAGGTGGACTGTGATTTAAAAAGGGAACACTGCCTGCAGTTGAGTGTTTCTGATTATCTCCATGTGTACATGTGCAATTTTACTGTAGATCATTGCGACCCATTTTTAGAAATAAACACATTTTTTCTCTTTAATTGAAAACATGTTCCTCAATAACCTTGTAGAACAAAGATAAAAGGGGAAAACATCTATTTTCATCACTTGGAGTTCCTTTAAAAGTCTTAACTATATTATTTTGATTGACAGAGAAATCAGTAGATAATCCATTTTTTAGATGATCATTTATAACAAAGGGTATAATTTCAGTGGAAAATGGGGCTATTTCTGTCTGATGTGCGCTCATGTGACTGACACCTGCAGCCACGGCTCAGTGGGAATGCACACCTGCATCTAAGCACTGTGGTTGCACAGGGGATCAGGTTGCTTACACAATCATGCATCATGAAGCCCCAGTTGGGTGGGAACCCCGTCGTGCAGTGAAGCAGACACAAATCAGTGCATGAGCTGAAATCTTTCTGCCACAGTAATCCATCACAATTTCCTTTGACATGAGGAAACGCTTTCCATTACATGAGCCAGAACCAATGAGATAATTTCTTTCTTCTTCTCCTTTCCTGTACTGGAAAATAATGTGCCACTTTGGCTGAATTATACCCCCCTTTTCACTTTTTAGAAATGTTTGTGCTTCCAGAAGTTTGGCATGATTGTGTGGGTGCCCGTCATATCTGAGTCATAAGTGTTTTAGCACAAATGATGAGGAAATTGGGACCAAGGGTTGGGGTCAGAACCTTACCCAGCAACTACTAGACCAGAGAGGGAACAATGAAAAAAGTTATCTGGGTAAAAAAAGTAATAATAATAATAATAAAAAAGACATTCTGTTCTTGCTTTCTCCTCTTTAATCAGATCTATCTATCTATCTGCCTGCCTGCCTGTAAGTAAGAAGATTTTTATTTCAGCCTTTAAAATAAAATAAAATATGCATTTGATTTTTGCATAAAACACTCAAAACACTGAGCTATTAGAAATATTACAAAAAACACTAAAGCCCACTAGTACTCATCCATTTATATTTTTCTAAATCAGTTTATTTCAATAGTGTGATTTGATGCCTGAAAGGTCTTATGTAAATATACTTTACTTATGCATAATATTGTGTTTTTTTTATCAGAACATTTTAGCAGTAACTCATATTTATTACCTTTTTTTATATGAACAATTTAACCTTTAATTTTACACATTTTTAGTCACCAACATTGTACTTGTAAAAAGTAGATGATAGATAGTAGACGATACTCTGTGAGACTCTAGAAAAAACAAGTGTCTTGAGACTCAGGTCTATGTTGCGTTGCGAACTTGGCTCAGACATCCACTGTTTTGAGTTGTTTTCTTGTCATTTTGTGTTCTGAAACTCTCTGTTTTTCTTTTTTTTTTGGTTTAAAGCTTTCCTGTCATTTATATTTTCTGACAGCAGCGTCAGTCATTCCCACCAACACACAAATCAAACACACATCCTGTCATGTCATTTGTGATGTATGACAGGCAGAAGGACGGGAGGGGTCCTCACTTACAGCCACTTAATCGTGCCAATAACAACTGATTTGTTTTGTTTTATCCTCAGTCTTATCAAGTTAGCTTAATTTATAAGGTTGTAAAAGTCAGAACTAGGCCTGCCGTGATAAGCAACAGGTCAATTAATTGCATGGTAAGAAAAAATGAGCGTGATAAGTTTGCCGGCCGTGATCATTTTCAATAGTTTTTTTGGTTTTTTTTTCTATCTTACTTTACCATAGATTGTGTATAACAGTAGGCTTCACTGTAGAGTATCTTGACTGAGCGATCTCGTTTCTTGCGTGGTGGTCTCTCTAGTGCAGTGTTTCTCCGTCCTGGTCCTCAGGGACCACTGCCCTGCATGTTTTAGTTCTTTCCAACTCCAGTACACCTGATTCAGATTAATTAAACTGTCAATTTCTTTGCAAGTCTGCTAACGAGCCATTCATTTGAGTCAGGTGTGTTAAAGATGGACACCTCTAAAACATGCAGGGCAGTGGTCTCCGACGACCAGGATTGAGAAACACTGCTTTAGTGTCATACTTGACGGCAGCATGTTGCAGCAAGCACCCGTGCGAGCTGATGTGCCGCATTTGTTTTACAGGTTGATTGGAAATTATCTGATAGGCTTTTCCAAACTGATGCTTTTCTAAGATCGTGGCTGATGTCTTTCCTCCTTGGCATTGTGTTAACACACATGGTAATGCTCCTGACCAGAAAACTGCCAAAACATTTACTTTTATTCAAGTGTTCAGGTAAATATTAAAAGATGCTAATCATTCTATTAATTCTGATGGAAGTAGATAAGGCAGAGTTAGGTTTTTACACTGTTTCTTAGTGTTTTTTAAATAAATATATTGACAGAGTGTAATAAGTTATGTGCTGTTGCTCATCTAATGTATTTAGTTCACATTTTAGGAGCTGATAAGGTTGATTTTGTTGTCCTCTTTGGATTCATACAAACTTGTAATTGAAAGATTGAGTAAATAAAGTTTTAGTTTTTCCATAATCAGCAAAAACCATACAAACCAGTTAACCATCTTCCTCTTCTGTACATTTAATTCTCAATCTACTTGTGAGCAGAGCTTGGCCTCTCATACACACATAAACACATGCCTACACACACACATATGCACACACTTAGTCCACACACACACACACACCTACACACACACACACACTGAGTTCTATACCATTAACAAGCTGTGTGCCTGAAATGTAGGTTTCATTAGAGGATTTCATCCCTCGACCTCTCCCACAGGGATCCCATTCTATTAACCCAGATCTATAATTAAATTCTTCTTTTAAACATATATAGCTGACAGAGAGAGAAAGAGAGGCGAGAGTTAAAATGGGAACTAATGGGCTGTAGACAATAAGGCAAAATTACTGATAACATGATAAATCTTAGCTACCGTGTCTTTCTGGTGCTGCATCGCCAAAGGCTAAAGAATTTTACAAATGAATGTGAATTCAGAGCCAATACGTTTCTGAGACAAAAAAATCCAAACCCTACTTTCCCTCTCCGCTTAAATATTGAGTTTATTATTAGATATGACTAATGAAAGTAAAAATAGTATAAAATCTATCAAATTCTCTTTCTAATTTGTGGTACTTCTATAGAAATAGCTCCTTTTTTTTTATCACAAGGCCTCCTGTCTCCTATATTTAAATGAGTGGCTTGTGCGGAGCAGAGCTACCCTACATTCCCGCTTTGCAGGGGTTGAGGTTGTAAGGCCATGAACTCATTAAGTAGATGATATGTTGGGGGGTGGTGAGGCCCCGTAATTAAGAGCAGGGGCCCCATGGGCAGGGTGGCATTTAAATAGAAGATGAACAAAACAGACCTGGCTTAGAGGGATTGAATGGGAGGGAGAGAGTTACATGTATACCTATATAGAAATAAAGGCAAGTGTCAGAGAAGATGAGGGAGGCCTCTAGGAAATAGGAGATAGAGATGAAGAAGCGATGCTCAACTGAAAAATAAAGCTTTAAGCTTCTTTTAATCAGTTGAAATTAATTATTTATTATGAACGTGCAAATATAAAACTTAAATCACACACTCAAAGAAGTTGCAGCAATAATGATTGGCTTTACTCAGTGCATCTCAACCTGAGACCCCCGTCCAGCCAAACAGGACTACCATGGGGTGAACAAGGCCTTAACTCCACGGAGGTTGTAAAAATCTGCACATCTGGACAAATTCTTACTGAAATATCAGAAGCCTGCATGAGGATGATGCATTGCTGTTACACACTGTAGTGCGTTGGTTGTGTGTTTTATGGAACTGCAGGAAATATAAAAAAATATATTTTTGAATTGGTGTGACTATATACAAACAGCTCACATGTGTGTTTTGAAATGGTTATTTTACTAATGAGCCCAAAAAGCAATTAAAGGTCCAGAATAAAAAAGCGTGATGGAAAATAGTTAGCCACAACTATTTTCACTGCCGATGAAACACTCCAGCAGCACTGATTAGGCATCTTTAGGCACTGCTTTGTCATTATATGAACATGATTCAGAGGGTGAATTAAGCCTTGTTCTAGTGATGCAGCTGCATATTTATTAAATGAATAATTAGTGCTGAAGTTGTGGAATAAATCAGCTTTGATGATGCACTCTTTCACCTAAAAGCTGATTCACTGTCAAGGAAATATATTCAGGGAAATGTAGATTAAATTTTTCCACAGCCAAAACACACAGTTGCAGGAAAATTTTTCCATTTAAATTAACTCTAGTAGATTAGAATAATTTAGCAAAAGCAAGTAGAAGTAGATACAAGTAGAGGGTGCTTCCAGGAAAAGGTTAAAAACTACCTGATGGTGCACCAGCTAATGAAACAATATTCTTTGAAAGGATGTTGCCAGAGTCAGAATAAAGACATTTGTATCTTGTTTCTCTAACAAACACATAAGAACAGAGGTTAAAAAAAACCCACAGGTAATAGATTTATTGGTGTATAAGTTATGTAAAAGAAGCTATTTACAGCTCTGCACACAGGAAGTGAAACAGAAGCAGTCACGTGAAAAAGGTGTTCGGGGGGGGGGGGGGGGGGGGCGTACCTAAAGTGTTTCTCAGACCTTCAACAAAAAAAACCCCTCCCCACACTTTTCCCTCAGGAAACCAAACAACAAACCAC
>JBAMHW010000023.1:8919307-8942394 GCA_037177495.1 Rhadinocentrus ornatus | reverse complement strand
GTTCAAGTGGCTTCTGAGGAAGGAGGTGAGTAGCTGAGTATTGAATTAATTGATAATTGTGGAGAAAAAACATAAAAAAGAAAAAATCATTCTGAATTAATAATAGTAAATAAAAAATTGTTTGTATTTGAATGGCTAAGAAAATCCTCAGCTTTTATTGTAATGTCAGGTTAGGTCAGTAGTTTGGGACTACTGAGCACTACAGAGCACATTTCTAGTGCGTGCAGACTGGGTGACTGCTTTCAATCCAATCAGATAAATATTTACATTTTAAGAAAATTAACAAGCAACAACCATATAGCATCATATATGTTTTTCCCCCACTAATGTAATGCTTCACCTGTGAGTCTACAGATTTGGAGATAAATTAGACTTGTATGTGTTGCTACATGAGGGAGACAATGATGTGGGGTAATGGTAGTCAAATCAATTTCCCTTGACATTTTTTATTAAATCACTTAAAGCACCTTTAAGTAAAAGAAAATAGTGGGAGGCCACCAGAAATAATGATTGTGATGCTATTAAAAATGATATTACATAATTGGAGATACTATATAATAGATTAGCTGGATAGAATAGAAAGCTGGACTTCAAGGACTTGATAAGTGATTTTGCCAAGGAGAAAGCTAAATGTTGGGCTCTTTGTGAAAACGGCTGAGCAAGGGCCGGTGATTGTGAATGGGATTGCAAGAGCTTGACTCAGCAATAGTGTACCATTACCAATACTTGATATCTAATTTGAAAAGGTTTTCCTTTTAAAATTTAATTATTTTATTTAATGGGTCCTAGCCATTGTTTGGTTGTTTCTCTCCACAGTGGTTTGCTTGTGACCGTATTACATTCAGTTCAGATAATACAATATACCATGTGAGGTGCTGGTACTTTTTGTTTCTGAGCCTTCCTAATTTATTTTACCATTTGCTTCTGATTTTATTTATTTATTTTTTTGTTTTTATTTATTATTTTTGTTGCCTCTTGTTCAGTAATAATGTTCAATGATAACGCTCACAAGACAATAAATCATAAAAAACTATAGGCCATTTCGGTTTTGATGGTGTTTTAGCTGAGATTTGATTTGTTTTTCCACAGATTATAAATGCATTTCATTTTCATGGAAGAGGTTATTTTGTATTTAAGTGTTGTATTTTAAGTAACTGATCTTGAGATAATTGTTTTAGTTTTTAATTTACTTAAAATTAAAACTAAATTAACTTCATTGTATTTTTAGTGCTTCCCCTACCAAGAAGCCTAACTGTCATGTTTTTCTTTTCACAAATATAGGTATGATGGTCAAAATGTCATTAAAATCTAATTTGATATATTACAGTATCTAAATTTTCTGTGGGGGGGCCCACTTCAGTTTCGTTTCATGGAGCCCCAAATCCTTGGTAGCGCCTCTGAAGGCAGCACAGTGGCGGTCTGTGCAACCATTAATAGCTTCCTGCCTTTTCTTCTTCTTTGTTCCTTTTGCTGGTCACACATCAGCTACACTGCTCAACACTGCCCCCACAGTCTACAGTGGTACAACCCTGTTTGCCTCATCGCGCTGTACATCTACAAGCTCTCTGAAAATGGATCAAATTACTCATGTAAAAAATGGATGGAAGGCTCCGTATCAGTTTTTAGCATACAGCATTAAGACATTTAATCTAAATCCTCGAGTTTTCTGGAAACGTCCACAGCAACAATTTCTGAACAAACTTAAAAAGAGAAGCTAATATTTCTGATGCAAAAGTAAATTCTGTGATCCTTCAACTTTTCTGACTGAAATGAACAAATATACAAGAAATAAATGAAAATGCCACAATTTTTTTTCTTTTTTTTTTCTTTATCTTTTGAAAATAATTTTTGCATATAATTAATGATTTATTTGTTTTGTTACCTTTTAGTTTACATTTGTTTCCTTTTGGAGCTCCTATTATTTCAGGCCAGTTACTTTAATATAATCTGTGAATTTTTATCTTCTTTCTATTGGCAAACGTGCGCAGACCTGAGGGGTTATAATTAACAAAAACACTTTCTCCACCACACATATACACACATATAAATCATGTGCACCTCAATGGTACTTCTCTCCCACGCAATATCCTCTCTCTGGTTACACCACCTACTCACTGCAATGATACTGTACTGCATTCACACACACACACACACACACACACACACAAAGGCCACCCACTCATTCCAATGATACTGCAGATTGAATACACTAAGAGTGGAGGGATTGGAGTACAGATAGGAATGATGTGAGCTGTATGTGCATATTGCTTTAAGGAAGATGCTCTTTTGGAGTATTGCTGCGGCTAGATTCCCAAACAAAACACACACTTTCACACACTTACAAAGATCTGCTGCTAAAATAATACTACATGCTACTCAATCATATCGCCCTGGGGCCAAAACAAACAACACCTCTGGACAAAAACACTATCAGAACTGAAACATGCCATTCTCACGTTTCCCTTTAACCAAATTAGTCGGGAATTATCTCATTACACATTTATTCACTCGCTCCTTAAAAACAGATGAGGCGAGCTTGCAAAATCAGAGCAGCTTGTCAAGTTTGGAGATTGATGAGGGAGAAAAATCTAAAAAGAGATGTACTTTAGAGAAAATGGCTCAAATTAATTTTGTTCAGGTAAAAAAAGGTTGTTCGTCTTCTGTTTTAACCACTTCTTAAGTTGGTTGGCTGTAAATTATAGTAATGAAATAAAAAAGGATTTTAATGGAACATAACTCCAGCAAACAGAGATTTACCCACTCCCTTCTTTTTTTTCTTTTTGCTGGTCTGGTTATGGTAGTAGCACCTCTTACAGCCATTTTAATTTTTGTCAAATTAAGAACAGAAGTGGACAAAGTCATTTAACTATTAGTATTGCCTGCTTCTACGACTCTGGTGGTGGTATTTGTGATAAGCCAGTCAAATCTGCATTTTAATTTCCATTTGGTACAGAAACTTTTGCTGAAGTTTATGTAAGACAAAGTAAATGACTACTGACATCATATAAGCATAAAACCAAAATGTTCATGTAAAATACATTTACAGATTCACACATTTCTCTCTAATCTAGTCTAAAAGAACAGATTATAAAAGAAGACAGTCTGCTCCATCTGCTAAGGCTAGATGCATTGCTTTCCAGATCTATTATAGTATCCTGGCAATGTTTATAGCAGTACATTTAAAGCAGAAGTTGAGAAGAAAGACCACACCTCAAACACTTTCCTGTTATATGTCTATAAATGCCTTCCTATGCTTGCCTTTTTTTTTTTTTTTTTTTTTACTCCTCCACCCTCCCTCCCTTCCTCCTCTTCTTCTCTATCATCTCTAGTCATGTCTCATAGGGTTTTGTATGAGGGGCTTTACCACTCATTTGGGCCCTATTTCATAATCCTTTTTCACATAAATATATAATATATTTTAACTCCCACCTACAATCCTCTCCTGCATATAAACTAGTCCATTTTCTTGCTTTTTTCCATCCTGCATTGGTTTAACAATGTGCACTTTATGCAACATTCATGTTGGCGAAAAAACAAAATAATGAATTCTTTTCCTCACACATATAAAATATGGGAGCTTAATGAGTAAATATTTTGGCCTTTTGGCATGGAAGAGCAAATTTTTATATGCATTCATCCACACTGAAACAAACTGTATAGTATTACAGTTTAAGGACATATTTTTACCCAGATCACAAAAGAAGTTCATTAAAACATGAATTTTTATTACATCAAAATATCTGCCTGTATCAACCTTTTAACAAGGGTAAATGGTGAAAATGTGATATTGAATCAATATTGTATTATAGTTCAATTCTGACATTTAGTATACCAGCATTTAGTCAAAATTGTAGCACAGCTGTGGATGCACCTGTTTAAACAGACTTGAACTGGGTGAGACCATCTTTGAAAGGGTGAGGGCCTTCTATGGCGTAAATTAATCTTAAGCTGTCAACACGGTATTGTGATGTAATAGTGTGTGAAAATGATCTTATATTGAATCTGTCTAATATGTAATGACAAAAAAACACGCAGAAGTTGTGTTTGGATAGCGGCTACGAGAAAGCATGGGAGCAGAGGAAAACCCCTGAAGGGAATCTTCCACATTTTAAACGGTGTCAGTTATCAGATTTTAAATAAAATTAAAGGGTCAAAATAAATCTTAATAAAGTTTGCCTTTTCCAGGTGAGCCCGTCCAAGTTAAGCGGACTTAAGGCACATTTATGCTTGACGCAGAAGACGTATGCACAGACGGACAGACAGTTTTTCTTCCGTCTCCTGCATCAGTTAAGCATGGAACTTGGTCCGTTTTCACGGAGCTTAGCTATCCGTCACTTGACACAGAAAATGGAGCAATACCACCAGAAATCGCAGTGCTGAGCAGAACAGCTGACTTTTGACCAACAAAGGAAAAGATCCTGGGAAGAAGAGGATCAGGAAAAGAAAAAAAAACAGAAGAAGAATAAAGACGAGGGCATCATCTCTTCAAATTGCTCAAGTTTTTGAAGACAGGCTATGCGAGTGTTTAGGGTGTGTTGGGCGGTTGGAAACAACTTTATACTGGTGCACTACTACCAACAACTGGTGTCTCAAACTGATGTCGTAACGTTGGTGTGAAGTCTGAACTCAGCACTGCCCACTAGTGGGGCAACCGTGGCAATGGTAAAGACGCATGGAAGTATGAGGACGGTGACGTATGAATACTTTTGAAACGGATGTCCCTATTTACGTACATAAGGGAGCAAAAAATTAGGTGTATCCGCTTCAATTTCTAATTTTTCTTTCTTTTTTCTTCTTCTTATTAAACTAGCATTTTGGGACCAGGTCCCATTGCAAATACATCTGAAAATCTGTTTATTCCGTGTTTACAATCCATATGCATCTTCCATGAATTGCTATAGCCATAGTCCCACCTCTCCCTAATATGCATGTTGACGATGTTTACAAAAAATTAAAGCCGCGGTGTGTAAGAATTACTTCCATCTAGTGGTGCACTAATATATTACAAGCAACCAAGTAGTGCTCTACTGGAGCCTCACAGTTTAAGAGCGTTATTACGACTACGAAGCCGCGGAGATTCATAAATGTGAAGTTCGAGTGGACTGTTGGCGCTGCTGTAACATTACTCTGTGTTTAATAACATGTATTTCAGCTGATTTATCCAGGGAGGTGGGCGACGTATTGATAGAAAACAATTATTATCTGAGAGATATTTTTGCGTTAGAATGCTGCGGTTCTGGTGATTAAATCACGCGGAGAAACTGGTTTTACTTTGGTCCATTTGGTCTTACTAGAAGGAGAAAAACACCCACCCCGTTGACAAATCAGCTGAAATAAAACGTGAAACATGAGGGAAAGCTCTCGAAAAATACGTCTGAAAGAAGCGCACGGTCGCCTGCTGGTATGACTTCTGTGAAGAGTAACAACTGAAAACGGTTGCAACGTAGCTTTTCTACTGTAGGCTAACTAACAAATTAGCCGTTTCTGCCGTTTTATATAGCAAGTAACAGTAAATGATGCGACTTAAACGGGAGGATAAAGTAGTTGCTGGACCACCCTGCCCTGTTTCTAACATAACGCCAAAATAAACTTCACTGTCAAGATTGCATTAACTCACCTATCCAGAAGAAAGCTGCAACCTCCGCGTTAGCTTCGAAGTCCCTCTCCTCATCAGCTGCCTCCATCTGGTAAATGCTCCACCGATGTACAATCTTATTTTCTCCCGGTTATTATTTCTTTTTCTTTTCTTGACTATTTTTTTCCTTCGTCTCGCAGGCAAAGACTATAGATGGTCCTCCATTTCAATGTAAGCTGGCAGGCTGAATCATCCACGTTAGTCTTGGCTTGTTTACACCACCCCCACGCCCTCCCCCTCCCCCCAAAACAGCGGGGACTGGCATGTAAAAACGCACAAGGCTAACAAGTTTGTCCCCTTTCGGCTACTGTATTCAAAGATGGCTGAAATACATATCAAGAGCAATGCCGGCTCGGGAGGATTCCCAGTGGGCCGCAACAACGCGGTTCACTCACTGCTCATAGATCAGTCTGACATGCAGTGATGAGGGGAGATACTCCAGCTTCACAAACAGCAACAATGTGCAGTATATTTTTTTCTATTTCTTTTTAATACAATGGTACTAACTGGCAGTTTTGCCGGTTTTCCCTGTCTGGAAAAAAAATATTTTTTAATAAATTTTTTGAAGGGTAATTCTGTTTACAGAACAGAGACTTTATTATCCATTATACTTGTGTTTGGTTTTCATTCATTGTTAATGAGAATGAGAGTCCATTCTATTTATTGTTTTTTATTTAAAATTTCTTCCAGTTCCAGTGTAAAATGTTTTTTAAAAATTAAAGTTTATTGATCTTTGAAAGGGTGTCATTGCATTGTTATGGCTTTATCATTATATTAGTTGAAAATGGTCTCAAAATGACAATATTATCGCTTGGCGCAATTTTATCGCTTATCGCAATAATTTCTGAGAAAATTTATCGCACAGCAAAATTTCTTATCGTGACAGGCCTAGTTAGAAATGTAACTAAGACTGGTTTTATCATCTTAAGATCAACACCAGAATACAGCAGTAGAGTGGTCTTGGTCCTGAACTGTTTTTACATTATGAGCCTGTTATAAGCCTCAATAAAGGGTCTTCAGGACATGATTTTTCTAATAATTTAAAATCATGCAAACTAATATCCATGAGGAGAGAAACTTATCTTCTTATGGTTTACGTTTCTGGAACAACCTTCCTGAAGACCCGAAGATAGCAAAAAAAAAAATAAAATTCAATTTTAGTGTTTTTTTTTTTTCCACATTTAATTGTTTGCTATTTTTATTTTATGTACTTTTTCTTTAATTAACATCTTTGGTTTTCTATATTGACAGCGCTTCCTTAGTTCAGCTTCATACTGTGGGCTCAAATCAGATGATTTCTGGATTTCTGTGGAAACAGAGACTAACAAGGACACTTTTTTGTCTTTTTCCATTATTTCCATAAAGCATACGGAATTACAAAATTGTATGAATGTGCTATATAAATATAGCACACTTTCCATTATTTGATTGGTACTACATATACTAAATATATAGTCAAGCCATCAGGCAGACAAATGCCTGGGGTCTTGAGCCAGAAGGGGGCCTCTGAGGGTCGACTAACTTTAAATCTCTACAGAGTAGTGTTAATGTAGAGAGTTTGCAATGACCAGAGCACAACGCCCTAAAGGGGCCCCACCTACTCCTCTCGGTCTTGCCACAAGTAGCGGTAGGTCTTATGTAAACATATGGGTGAGAGTGGGTTCATCAAAATGAAGAGGCGTTGTCCATCTGGCACTGACAAAAGAGAAATGAAAAACAGGAAGACTCAAAAAGAGACCAACACAGTGGTAAGTGTAGATAATAGAGAAGCTAATTTAGCTCAGCAGCTCAGTCTGTCCTGCTCCAGTTGAGCAGCGGGTTGTCATGCAGCTGTAAAAATAATAATTATAACTTGGACAATACTTTCTAAAGACTGAAAACATGACAATGACATGATTATGTAAGAACTTGATGTCAATCAATAGCATCTTCCCATCACACTCTCTGCATATCAATAATCTGTGAGAAAAAGCAGAGAACCTCCTACGTTACAGTAACAGTGCTGTGATGGACAGTTTGTTCAACAATGTTCAGTCCAAACTAAAATGTAAAACACTTTTAACACAGACTAAGACAAAGGCTGTCATGATTCAGAATTTACCATAGAAATAATGATTTGATTATCTATGTTAGTTTTTATGTGTCACTATGATAGTCTAATGTACACAAACTTCAACGCTCCATAATGTACACAAAAACACCTCAGGAAGAATTACAACATTTAACAAGCAGACAGGTCAAACATCAAAAATATGGAAGTGATTATGTACCTCAATTCAAATTTAAATGGATAAACAGAAATGCTTTTTCATTTTCAGAATATAGATGCATTTTTGACTCATAAATAAAATGAATAATAAATAATACAAACTGCATTTTCATTTTCTTCTTCAAGACTACTCATTTTGTAATTTAATCAAAATGATAAAGAAAAGGACATTTAAGATTTAATTTTCCAAACATGCCCCAGCAAATAGGTACCAAAATTCAATTTGAAATGTCAAATTTGAAAATTAAAATGCATTAGCAGAAAGACTTTTTCCTTTCAAGGTCAAAGCTAAATTATTTGACTTATAAATAAAACTAATAGATCATTCAAACTGCATTTTATTTTCAACTTCAAAACTGCTCTTTTCATTACACAACTAAAAAGAAAACGTAAAGGACATTGCTTTTTCTTTTTCATGCCTGCCCTGCAAAACACGTTGCAAAATTCAATTTGAATTCGCAATCCCAAGCGGCGCAGAACAGTGACGTCAGTGGCCGCTCTTTTTCTTTTGGTCGTTTTTTTGCAACATGTTTTGCAGGGCAGGCATGATGTTGAGCATGTTGTGAATATTTTTCTCTCCTCACGATTTAGAAGCTGTGAGATTGTAATCCTGCTTTCTGTCCGTTCACCTGATGCTGATATTCGTCAGATATTCTGTGTTTAGAAGGAAGCAGCTTCACAGCTTTAAATTCATCCTCCTGAGGTTTTACCTTTTAGTTAGTAAATCCTGATTATTTCATCCTTTAGGATCCTCCTTTGTCATAAATATTTGATTTCATATATATTAAGAAATATTTTAACTGTTAGTGTTTAAAGAAAAAAAACTGCATCTAAATGTGTTTATGTGTTTAGTGCAGGGGTCTGCAGCCTTTACAATCCTAAGAGCCATTTTTCCCTCAGCCAGCTTAATAAAACTTCTTTAGAGCTGCAAATGCTACGAGTCCTTTTCAAAAAGCTACTAAATATATATATATATTTTGATCAAGAGCCACCAGGATATTTGTTATTTTTAACCACATTTTTATTTCCATTTTTTGGTTTTAAAATAAAGAAAAACATAAAACCTTTATAAAATTAAGATAGACAGACTTTCTTCTAAGGGATGTAGATATTTGTGGAGAATGATGTAAAGTAAACAAAAAATAAAAACAGTCCATAGTTTCCAACCTAATGACAAGAAAAAGAGATAAAAAAAATATTTTAGCCACGTATTTAGAGGCATTGTGGAAGGTCCAGCGAGCTACTTGTGGCTTCCGAGTCGCAGGTTGGAGACCCTGATTTAGTGTTTGTAAACCGGAATTTACTGGATTTTCTTTTTATATACTGTATATTACTGCTGGGAAACTATTAAAAAATTTTTATCGCGATTAATCGCATTACATGTTGCAAAATGTCTCTTTCCTTTAAAAGAAGGCCTACAGTTAAATAGAGAAAATGCATTCAATTTTGGTTTACAAACAATATGTCATGCGATTAATCGTGATTAATTATTTTGATAGCTGCCCAGCGCTAATATATATACAAAATATATATAAAGTTGTTGGCCCTGCGATGGACTGGTGCCCGGTCCAGGGTGTACCCTGCCTCTCACCTGCTGGGATAGGCTTCAGCTGACCCACGAATAAGTCAAAGTGTTAATGATGACTTGTTTCTTCTCTTTCTCCAGATGCACTTGTAAATCTTGCTCTCCCTCTCTGTTTCTCTGTGTTCCTGGCCTGTACCACTACACTCACTGTCTTCAGTCTGCCACTCTTCCTTCTTTCACAATTTTTACACCATCTAAAGATCCGGCTCTCCTCGTTCACTATGAAGAATGAGCTCTTAGGACTGACCCGTTCATGAATGACACATTACTTGTAAATCAAATTCAGAAGCTGAATTTAAAATCCTTGACAATGGCATCATTTGATTTGTTGTACAAGTTTGGGATTGCAGTTTTTAAGATGAATTCCTGTTTTTCCTGGTAATACATGCTTCTTATTAAACTTTTGCAATGTTTCTTTAAATACTGGTGTCTTAACTGTGATCAGTGGCTGGACCATTAAAGTGTACAATCAGATACGTTCGGTAACAGCCAGTTGCCTCAAGGCTCCACCAGCTGTGTGTCTTTTATCCCAAGTCAGCAAACTGCTTAGGTGGTGGATGCGAAGATTTTCAGATTGGGTGTATTAGCACTGCTGAGCATCGCCTTTCTGCCACAAATCCATCAAACTGGTCATTAGCTCCCATTTTTAATTTCCGAAGATACAAAACTCTTCCCATATGGATGTACATAAAATAATTAATTTTAATGTTAAATGCTTACTACAACGCAACTTTTCCAACACGGAATCTTTTTATTAAATAGAAGGGTGCACAGAGATGATCCAAAGTAAACCAGTCAGCAGAAAAAAAAAGAATAGGACAAATATGTTTTGTTTCACTCAAGTGGACGATAAAAACAATAATGACTATTGTGAAAAATTATAGTCTGAAAGGATAATTATCAGATCATTAATAATTGCCTTACTGTTGGATCCAGCATGCTGAGAAGAAAAATCAAAAATTTCTGCCAGATATTAGCTAAAACATGTCTTTTTTAAAAATTAGCTCTCATGCTCTGGCCTACTTCATCTTTATGATTATCATTTTTATAATGATTATTTACATTTTTACTTAATTTCCACTTCATTTTCTGTTCTTCTTATCTTCCACTCATCTGTTCGCATTAGCATTGTTAGTGAGAACCCTCCTTTACTCTCCTCTCCCCTGCTTGCTCCAGTATATTCTGTTTCTGAAATGTTGGCAGAACACGGATGTTGTACACAGCCTCTCCCTCTAATGAGCTGCCAGCATGTGTATGCCTGGGCATTCTTTTGTGTGTGCATGTGATACGTAGTGACATGCTGTACAGTGATGTCCCAGATTTAGATACTGTAGGATTCTGCAAACAGGTTCAGAGTGACAGAGATCTTCAGTTACTTGTATTTATTAACTTAAATCTGATGTGGCATGCCACTAATAAATGTTTGTTTACACCTTGACAGACATATTAAGTTTCATATTTTAATTCTTGCCGTAAATGTAAACATTCCCTCAAAGATGGGAAGAAATACACCTTGAGTGATATTTTTAAAGAATTCCCACTTAGATGATTATTGTTGGCATCATTTATGTGATGTAATCCTAAATCCTTGATGATAATCTTCAAGATATTTCACATCTAAAGGAATAAGAGCAATTGTTTAGTACTCAGTCATCTTAAGTTGAACACTAGGCTGCGAGAGAGAAAACATGCCTACAAGACAAAGTAACAGCATAAAACAGAGAGGCATGGATTACAACACACACAGGAGGAGTGTAATTTAGTTTTTAATATTAATGCTCAAAATCTCGCAGAGATTCTCCAACTTTCATAGTATATTGACTGTCTGACTGAGTTCAGCTACAAAACACCTGCATTAGATCTTCTCCCTGACTGCAGCCTGGCAGATCTGGCAGTGTTTAAAACAGCGTGGAAGAGGTCTTGGCGAGCTAGACTTCTTTCTCTTCCTACTGTCTCAGAGAGCAGGAAACATCCTAATGAGTGGGGTGAAAGACACAAAGACGAGGCTGGTTCAACAGGAGTAAGACAAGAAGGAGAGCAAGACCATAAAGAATCGAAAGCAGAAGTCAGTAATACGAATAAAATGCACCATTCACCCTGGGCGCCTCCCTCTCGTGTCTTTGTGTGTGTAAGGGCTTATATAAGGGGGTGAACAGCCTACGCCAATGTATAAATACCCACGATGCCGCTGGTGGAACAGGGAGAAGGGTCAAAGTGAGTCAGCACACCCATATCACTCCTCCTCTTTCTCCCTTCCATCAATGCATCCTCTCTTCTCCTCCTCCGTCTTTATTTACATCGAACATTTTATGCTATTACACAAAAGCACAAAGGATTTCGCTTGGCAGGCGAGCGGTGACCTCCAGTTGGTGATGATCGTATAATAGAAATAGTGTAAACAAAACAAAACAATCAATTACGATTTTATCAAAGCAACCTTTTAAGTTGTTCTTTGATGATTATGCAAGTGATTTAACTGTTATGAAAAGAGTCTTTTCAGTTTCAGTATCCAGATGACAGATGTTCACACTGCAGGTCTTAAAGTCTCTAGTTTACAATTCTCCCGTAGTCTACAGCCCTGAAGTAGCTCACATGCACAGAAGAAGATGCAACTAACCCTTAACCATCTCTTAAATTATACTGCTATAGGCCTAGAATGCTGGGGGACGTCCCATAATGGACTGAGCACTCCACTCCCGACCAGTCGAGGCAGATGGCTGTCCTTCCTGAGTCTGGTTCTGCTGAAGGTTTTTCCGTCCTGTTTAGATTTTTTGCCTTGTGCAGGCTCAGATTGGGGAATTAAATTGAAATAAGATTTAATGCAATCCCCTGGTTTCCATATCAAGATGATTATTTTTACAAATTGGCTCATGTGAACACAGTCATTATAAACTGGACTAATATAGATGATGTAATGGATTTGTTTTATTATAATTGGACTACGAATTCGACTGCCTTTAAAAGTCCATTGAGATGCCTTTGTTGTGAATCAGTGCAAAATAAATAGAATTGATGTTAATATGTATCTGTTTTATGTTTTTTATCTTTCTATTTTATCTCTATTTGCATTTTAATTCCTACTTTTCATTTGTGCCATTTTTATGTTATGCATTTATTACTAATGTAGCATGTCAAGCTAGAAATATGAACAAAGGTCAATCACTTCAATTGATCTTTTTCTAATCCATTCAAGTGCATTAAAAAAAAGTTAAAATGTCACAGGACTTGTGTTTGAAGAAAACTTTATAAAACCAGCGTGAATCATTTCCTGTGAATACAAGTAAAAAATAAGTTACTCCTTCAGATAGTTTAGCAGATTCTAAGACAAGAAATAAAAGCAAAAAAAGGGACAAATCTATAAAACGCTGCCTTTTCAAGAGACACTACAGTCTGGCTGGCTTCATGCTTCGTTCGATAACAGTTTCAGCTCTGTGCCAGCACTGAGAAAGTTCTGGCACATACTGAATTTACGTGGTCCAGCTTACACCTCCAGCCTCATCTTCTCTCTGATGCTCTTCATCTCTCTCCCTACCTTTCATTCACTGTCTTTCATTCACTCTTTATTCCTTTTTCTTTCTGTCTGTCAAAGCATGTCAGTCTCATTTCAACCTGTTTCACTCACTGGTCTCTTCTGTTTTGTTTTTTAATCTCCTCCTACCTTATTACTTAATCAATTTTCACTCTTCTCTCTCTTTTGCATGCTTAATTTAACTGCAAAAATGCCTCTTGTAACCACAGCCTTTAATTATTTTCATAAATTTGCAAACATTGCTGCTAAGTATCCACACAAAGTCACACTGAGCAAATCCACTCCCTCATGGGTGTGAGGTTTGTACTTGCCTTGAAATAGTTAGTAATGGTTGTGAAGTCTGATCAGAGTTTCTGTTATCCTAAATAGTACAAGTTAATAAGCTTTAAGACATTTTTACAATGCAAATTTCCCCGGGCATCCCAAGAGATCTGATCCCCCAGAGAACAAAGTCTGAAACTTAAATCATATTGTTAAGGCGCTGATTTGTTCATGACCTAGGAAAAATCAGGTGATTTACATTTCAAAGCCTTACCAAAAAAAAAAAAAAAAAAAAAAACGTTGCCTTGCTGCCTAGCTCTATGAAATTAAAATTAACTGAGGTCTACCAAGTAGAAGTCTATGAGAAGATGTCAAGACAGCTTATCTGATTATCGTTCTTTTACTTCCTAATGTAATAAAAAAATTGAATTTCATGAGAACGGTGGAGGTCAGTTGGGCTTTTGCAGCCTCTGGCACAGAGCTTCCATTTGTAGAGGGAACGATGGATTAAATCCAAAAACAAGCTAATTCTGGAAACATCACAGAGACTGTAAAAAACTGAAGAAAAGAGGATGGATGGCCTCTACAACATGATAATGATCTTCAACACATCAGTTTCGCTGTGACCCTCACCGTTTTCAACCTACACACTTTGTCGGAAAACCATGAGCAAACCACAAAGGAGCGATCACAAGGTAGCCCACAAATGTTGACAGGAATACCAGCCAAAAACTCCCCAAACAAGAACTCAAAGATTCATTTTTGGCATGACAAAATCAAGCCGTGATTTACGCTCTTAACGCTTCATATTTTTTCATAAACTATTCAATATATTCTAAACTATTAAAAGTAAAAGTAGAAGGTCGGGTCCTCTTCAAGTTTAGTAACGCACTTAATCAGAGAAACCAAAATATTGATCAGAAGTGCCAAAAATATTTCGCCCCTGTATGTTTTTATTTAAATAGGCTGCACTAATTCCCAACCTGAACTGAACAATAACAGAAAATTATAGGCACTTAGCTACACACAGTACAAGACATTTCTAACACACCGTATCACCTCCATGCGACACTTTCAGAAACTTATCCACCATCTTTTCGGGTTGTTGCCCTCTGGGAGGTGAACTCTTACGCAATATTTTAGGTGTGCAACATCAGGCCTGGTTATGCACCTTAGCATACCCATTGAAATGAGTAATATATCTTTGTATGTGCAATTTGATCAGACCTGCACTTTAATTTTTATTAGTGTGATGGTCTCTGCTCTTTTATTTCCTTATGGCGGTTCTATTATTGTTTTCTATCTGTTTTTTATGTATTTGCTCTTTATTCTGACCATTACAGCAACTCAGTTTAGCTGTATACTGTGCAACGAGAATTAATTTAATTGAAATAAACATTAAACGTTTTTACGCTTTTATAACATGATAGCAAGGCTTCATTTCTGTACAGTCTGCATTAGTATCCATACTAAAATTGGTAAGGGGAAAAATGACAACCTAACCCGACCTTACCCTAACCCTACAAAACAAAACAAACTAAAACAAAATGTTTAAATAAGAGAAAATATGAGAAAAACACAAAGAAGCAGCACTAACTGTAAAACAGTACAACAATCACAGTTAATCTTTGCTCCAACCAATACTGTGTTGTGTGTGTGTGTGTGGGGGGGGTGGGGGGGGGGGTGCGTGTGTGTGTGTGTGTGTGTGTGTGTGTGAGCACATAAGTGTCTGGAGGGCTCTTCAGGTTCTTTCACTGCAGAAGTAGATCTACCTCCGCAATGGCTCAACATGTCCGGCAACATGCACACATCCAGTATAACTCAGTAACCTTGTGTACTGTACATTAACTTTTCCTCTGTCTCCTACCCTCATCCAACTCTCCCACCACGCTTCACTGCCACTTTTCTCTTCATCTCTCTAAACTCCCCCGCAAACAGTACCTGCTGTTTTGGGCCAGACAGCAAGAAAATAACTGAGGATAAGAAAGAACAAGTTTAAGAGAAAGCTCGAGGGTACACAGAACATGTACTTTACATTTCTGTTCCCTGTATTTAATTTGTTGGAAAGTAGTCATTATCTTCATCATGATGTTTTATCTAGTGATTTACTCATTAACTTGGGGCGAGAGAGGTGGTATGAAAAGGCTGGGATAGAGAGAGTGGGAGGCAGGATATGGAGGTTGGAGTGGAGATCTGCAGATAACAAAAGAGCCAATGAGATGTTTGATGTTTGAATACCAAATAATGGATAAAGTACAATTACAATACTGGCTGCATTCATTGTATAATAGAAAACACCAGTAATTCCATTAATGTGATGTCCAGAAAATAGCTGTTAAAGATCATCATCGTCTGCTTATCTCGCTATATACAAAACACTGCAAGGTTACTAAGTGCATCATGTTCCAGGCCTCTTGTATCACCTGACTTTCTCTTTTGTTAATGTGTTGTAATTACAGCAGCAAAGCACAATATTTGCTGTAATAACCAATGCGTTTTCTTCTTTTTTTTCTTTTTAGACAATGGGAGATGAATATTGATCATAATGAAATAAGTGGATCGACCCCAAGTGGTCATTATTTTTCTGTGACATCATCCATTGGTTTGTGAAATGCTGTTTTAAAGGTTTGTGTTCAGCATTTGACATTCTCCATGTTGACCTTTCTAGAGCCAGATGTAACCTTTTTTACACAGGCAGGTAACCAGGAATGATCCTTAAAAACTGGATGGATAACACTTATTTTTTGTTTGGTTGGTTGCTTGTTTTTCAGACCATATCTACAAAATTATTAATTTATTCTTAAAATGACTCAACACAAGGAGAAAATCAAGTCTTTCATGGCTTCTAACCATCTTAATATACAGTAAATTGATGTTTTTAAAGGAGAGTGTAATGAAGCCAGAGAGGTTTTGGAGACAGCACATTGCAGTTATCAGTAGTGTTACTCCACATTAAGACTGTCAGTGGATGGTTTTGTCATTTTTTTATACAGTCCATGGGTGAAAGTGATCATTAGATAAGGTATAAATCACAATATGATATTACACTGATTCAGTTGACAATAATTTGATTTTTGCTCTCTCCAGGTGTAGTGCTTCTCAGTCTATTTCTCAGGCTGAACCACCACCTCCTGAAGAAAGCTCATCTCAGCCATTTTCTTCTTTCATGTAAGCCAAATCTCATGACCAGGAGGCGAGATTTGGAACATAGAAAGACAAGTTAATTGAAAGCTTTGCTTTTCAGCTCAGTTCTCTTCTTGTTTCCTTTCTGCTGACAAAGCCCCAGTCGGTTTGTCCATCTCTCGCTCCATCCTAGCATTTCTTGCAAATAAGATCGAGAGATACTTAAACTCCTACACTTGAGACTTTTCTTAACCTTAACAATGTAACAATGGTGCTTTGACTGTCCCAGTTTGGGTGCATAAATCTAATCTAAGAACAAATAAGTACAAGAGACAAAAAAATAACAATTACTTAAGACTTACTAAAGTTTTAAGCTGTGAGTCCAAAGAATTGGGCTTCAACAAGAACCAGAGTTACTCGGGTACATTATTAGAAATATATTCCACCACCACCACCCCTCCAGTCTCCGAAAGCTGATTCTTTTGTTGTTAATAATAAATTACACTGTCACTCTCACAGGGTTCATAAATGTGTTCATGGTTTGCAGAGACCATTGATTTATCAGAGTATAAACTAAATTAGTCAATTTTTGTGATTTTGCTACCTTCATTTGTTGTAGTACACAGCAAAAAGCTTACACTCTGATCTGTTGTACAGGATAGAAATACTGCAACTCTAACAGCCTAAAATGGACAGCATACGGTACATTAAAGACTTAACTAATTGATCTAAAAACAAATCTACCATGATATTAGTGCTTTGGCTGGGTTTATAACTAAAGGAAGCCTCTATTCATGATAAACTCAGAGTTCATGCAAATAATTAGAAGAACAGAGAATCTAAGATCTTCTGTTATAAATGATCAGGCTAGCGTTTCTAAAGCTTGGCCTCACGGCATTTTGTTTGCTAATTGCCCCATAACCAACAATTTATGCACATTTAACTCTGCAGCAATGACTATGCAGTAATGATAAATCTCTTTTTGCAGTCTTTGGGTTTTTTAATTTCAAGCTAAACAGGAAAGACAGGATGATGCTGAAGATAGCTACCAGTATTACCATAACAGCTGAAAAAAGAAAACTTTTAAACCTACAAAAAAGTTTATAAATATCAAATTGTAACATCATGGCTAAAATATGAGTAAGAGAGCCAGATCACCGACAAAGGAGGCAAATGGGCTAATGTGAAGGCTGAGAGTCAGAAAGGAAGAAAGTCAAAGGAGGAAACAGGAGGATGGAGGGAAAGACAGAAAAAGAGGTCTGAGATAAATGCACATGTCGGCTTGTGCCCCTGTTGCTAGGTTACTGTCTATAGACGAACGGGTTAAAGTATCTCAGGAGCAGCAGTGACATAGTTAGCTGGTCTCCATCAAAGAACACACACACACCGCTTTGACACGCATACACAGAAAAATGGAGCAACTCTGAACGCTGCACGGACCCTTATTTAGATTTTGCCATTGAAGACGTGCACACAAACAAATCCTTCTTTCCTAAGATAAACACATAATGAACAAACACCTCAAACTAGGAGTAAAAATTCACTACAGTTTTCTTAAGCAAAGACCTGTTTGGAAACTGTTTGTTTTTTAGCTCCCAGAGATGTTCATAGGTTAGGCAAATCATTAATACATTGTAAAACACTAAAACTAACAATAAACATTGTAAATCTGATATCACATTATTGACATCCCATTAAACAGGCAAGCTAGTCAAGTTATTATATAACTATAGCTAGGCCTGTAACAAATGATAGCAAACTTTGCTGTGTGACAAATTTTCTCAGAAATTATTGCTATAAGAGATAATATCGCTTATATATTAATATTAATAAAAGATATTAATAGAAAAACTAGAAAAAAATATACTGCGCATTGTTGCTGTTTGTGAAGCTGAAATATCTCCCATCATCACTGCGTGTCAGACTGATCTATGAGCATAGAGTGAACCGCGCTGGTGCTGCGCTTTTTTATCATATGCCAGGACACCGGCCCTAAAGTAATGGAGCCCACTGAGAATCCTCCCGAACCTCTCGATTAGCCGGCATTGCTCTTGATGTGTATTTTGTCATATATGGTATTATATAGGCTGTCTCTATTTGTGTAATGTGCCTGAGCATTACAGGGGTTTATTACGAAAGACCAGGAAGTGGGGGCTTTGTACTGAGTTGTAGGCTACATGTGTGTGCTTCATGTGGGGAGCAGCAGTACAATAAATAAAAAAAGTGCTTGCAGCTATTTTTTCTCCATTCAACTTATTTACATGATTCACTCAAATGTGCGAGTCTCACAGTTGTAAAACCCTGTAAAACAAATGCGGCATATCGGCTTGCACAGGTGCTTCACCACGGTCTCGTGCTGCAAAATGCTGCTGTCAAGTATGACACTAGACTAGAGAGATCACTTCGCAAGAAACCAGAGCGTTCAGTCGAGAAACTCTATAGTGAAACCTGCTGTCATGCACAGTCTATGGTAAAGCAAGATAGAAAAAGAAAAAGAAAATTATCACAGCCGGCAAGCTTATAGCACTCATTTCATCTTACCGTGCAATTAATTGACTCATTTCTAATCGCGACAGGCCTAATTATAGCTCATAACTTCATGCTTATGACAGTAACCTGTAAAACTTAAACTACCCACAAACTCAACATCTTGTCCTGGAAATTAAATCATGAACAGCTCTCAGTTTGGAAACCTATTCGACAAATAATTGTCGCCCTTTTCAAAGAACACTTTAAAACCTACAACTGCAGCACAGCAGCTTCTCTCCCCTCAGCAGTTAGTAATCCAGGTGGACCATCACACCTACACGCCATGACTCACGTTTTAGACATTTAGCTCCTTATCATCAGCATCAATTTGCCCTGACTGCAATAGATGGAGTTTAATTTGTTCACCTACGCTACAGACAACTAAAACAGAGAAGTTCAGAGTTCCTGGTGATGATGCAGGTGCCAAATGTTGTAAGAGTGAACAATTAGAGGCACAAATGAGCAAAGGTGGCATTTGATTTTGGTGAGGTGAGTTGAGTGGAGGGAACACAGTTAGAAGCATACCTATGTACTGAGACCGTTGTTATGCAAGCTTGACAAGCATTTACTTTTTTGTTAATGGTTTACTAAGTTTAACACTGAACTTTGTGCCTATGTTTTCATGTCTATAACCAAAAATATTATACCCATAATGAAATGAGTATATCTCTGAAACCATAAGGTCCATTTGTATACTTTCCAAGTTTTCCAAGTTACAGGAAAGGGAACACTTGTGAGATTTGTAAATATCAGTGTATATGTTACTAGTGGAGAATGAATGAAGATGGGACGTAGCACAAATGTAAAAAAAAAATCAGCCTTGCCATGATGAATATTCCTCTGGAATAAAGCATGTGTAGCTCTAAAGGCTGATTCATGCTCTATGTTTAAGATGAATGCGGAACCTTTCATCCATGTTCAGTATCCTTCACTTCCGCAATTTGGTCCATTTTCAGAAAGTTTGTGGACGCCTAGCTTGACATAAAAAACAGAGTGCTAGCACCAGAAACCATGGAGGCTGTGGTTTGTGTCATGCCTGCTGAGGAGGCATGACCTCCAGCACACCAGAGTCTCATCCTGATGAGGAGGCACACCTGGGTCTCATTCTAGCAGCTGCTTTTTAAGGATGGGGCCTCCTCCTACACAGCTCCAGATTCTTGTATATCAAACTGTGGTAACGCACTCAGGTCAAGTTAGCAAATTCCTGAATCTGTTTGACCAAGTTATTAACTAGTCTGTCTTCTCTCTCAGTCTCCGATCTAACTGCCTGACCTGGATACCCTGGACCTGCTTACCTGTCTGATCTGATCTGGATTACCTGCAAACCCTAATAATGAAGCCCATTCTATTCCTTCAGCTGCTTGGCCTCAGGGTCCTCCCTTCCTGGTGCTTTGCAGTTTGCTTTGCAACCAGCAAAAGGAGCAAAGAAGGAAAAGAAGAAGCTACATTTGAAACAGACTTCTGTATTTACATACATAAAGGAAGTATAAGTCTTTATCACATCATAGTACAATATGTGAACATTATCTCTAAAAAGGCCAACTCTAAATAAGTGAAACAGCATAATTATTTAATTAAAGAGGTTTTAGTAAAGACAATTCAGACAAAGTCTCAAAAAATGGGCATTTTGGCACCACCTGTTCTCAAAGTCCCTCCATTGAGAAACCTCAGGTTTTAGGAGGTTAAATGAAAACAGAAATAGACAGGAGACCTAACAAAGATTACCTGAAAATGACAGAGGAAACACACACACATGTTACATTTGATGTGATTCAATAATGGAAAGTCAGACCTTGAAGTTGAATTAACTACTGAAGACTCACTTTAACTTTGAAAATACCAAAGATTGCTTTGATGCTTCTTTTCAAACCCACTATGTCAGACATGTAGTTCCTGCAGTTGAAGAAGATCAAGCAAACAAAAGAACAATTTGTTTTAATCCAACTTAGGGTTTATAAGAAGGACGTGACGCCCTGGACAGGACATCACAGATCCCCCATGCTGTTTTGTTTATTGTTTTTTTCCCCTATTTAGAATTCAGACATTTGAAATTGCAATGTGCTACCAAATGCAGCACGTACAAGGGGGGCAGAGTGAAGACAAAAATGAAGCACAGTAGTGATGAGCTGACAGTCACAGGAGGAAGTGAAACAATTTAACAAGCCAGTAGCATAACCACAAATAGCAGGATACCACCAGGTTTTCATCTTCTTAAATGTATGCTGATATGCATGTCAGTATGGTGACATGCACACTGCAAGCTCTCAGTGTCATTTGCTAGGCACAGAATGACACAATTCAAAGCTAAGTTAAACATCAATAATGGTTATCATTGAGACTAATAATAGTAACACAAGGAAGCCTCATTTCAGGGCAATTTCTATGATTTATATCCAAATTGGCTTTGTCTGACAAGTGCAATAAAGAGACGGAAATTTGCCGGCAAATTGAAGTACAATGCTAATAAAGTCAAAAAGTCATATCCTCCACGTGTAAGTGTGTAATGATGTCTGAATGCCTGCTGGAGGGGCAGGTAGAATCCCCGCTCTATCATCCACAGGCAGCACATACCGCCACCACTTCACAAATTTATCAAGTTTTCAGGAATCCAATAATAATCCAAAATAATCCAAATAACACACATTGGGTGAGGCAGTGTAATGATGGGCTATAAATGTAACATGTCCAAAGCCACAACACTATAGACATTGTTAAGCTTAAAATGATGTGCTTCTGATTCATTTAGAAGTATACCGACCTTTGTTATGCACAATTCTCAGCTTGAAACACCAACAACATACTCACAATTACACATAAAGTTTGAAACAAAAAAGTGGCAGATGGAGCAAAGAGCCCCAGACAACGGAGGAAATGAGTAGTTGAGAGATAAAGTGTACAGAGGACAAAAATAAACATGGGATTGGATTTTACTGCTGCAGAGAGAAACATGATTACAGATGGACACAGAGTTAGCTTTGTTGTTGCTATTGTTTAGTCAAACTGACGACCTCTCTTGTTCTGTGTTGCATTGGTCTTGCCTGGGTATCAGTAAAGTTGCTGATATACAGGTTTATAATCATAAACAAGGATCCGATGATAATTTCTCCCTCTACTCTGCACAGTGTGGAAATCAGAATGGATTGAAGCTGGGGTTGATTCCTGCATTCAAAATATGAAAACATTTTCATTTACACCAGCAGTGTTGTTTTCTTCAACGATGACCATAACATATTTATTTCGTTGACAAACCTTTTTTCATGACGATAACGAAACAGTGACAAGCTAAACATGACTCTGATGACAAAAACATGACGAGATGTTTGTGAGATTTTGTTGACGAGACAAGACGAAACTGTTTAAGGGCTGATTGTCCGACATTAAAAATGCATGAGATTTCTGCCTATTGTGAGCGCAATCTGTCAGTCAGCAATGCTGCTGCACCTTGGCCACGCCCACCACCAGACGTGCAGCTCGCACACAGACAAGCAGTTTATTAATTCATAGATGAATCATGGCGGCAGTGTCGATGAAGGGGTTTTGTGGTCGGAAGCGACGAATCAACATATGGACATATTTTATCTATAATCCATCTGAAAATAAAACTGAATGCATAGTAGTGCAAGACGGTGGTAAATGTGGCCCCAAAATCGGGGGAAAAAATACTACAAGTTTGAAGCGGCACCAGAAGGCTCAACAAACCGACATTTTTTCAAAGGTAAGATACAAGTTATGCTGACATGTCTTAAACATAATGTAACTCGACAATTGGCTTATGATAAATTTTATAGTTTAATGTTTTCCACATAACTCCGGCCGCAGTGTGCCACGAACTTAAGGCTAAAGTTAGCTTTGTTGCACTAATGTCTATTCGTTAGCTTCTGTGTGTGTTACTGTTATGTGTGTAACATCACATGCAGGGATTTTGGCGGGCAGTAAATGTAATGCATAGCAATCCATGTTTGAGTGACTGAAACATGGAGGAAAATGTAGCATGTCAGACCTGTTGCTGTTTACCATGTGTCTAAATGAACAGCACACTGGATAAGTTAAACAGGTCGAAGTATACGTGCTTTTATTGACTGTCTGTCTGTCTGTCTGTCTGTCTGTCTGTCTGTCTGTCTGTCTGTCTGTCTGTCTGTCTGTCTGTCTGTCTGTC
>JBAMHW010000023.1:8883737-8897112 GCA_037177495.1 Rhadinocentrus ornatus | reverse complement strand
GAATAGAATAGAATAGAATAGAATAGAATAGAATAGAATAGAATAGAATAGAATAGAATAGAATAGAATAGCCTTTACAATGAGGTATAAATTGTAAGGATTGTTTCACCAAACAGCCTAAACCACACAGAACTACCAGCAAGAGGATATTGCAGGGGATTCTGGGGGGGCACTACCCACATATTTAGTTGTTCATTCCACATAAGCATGACCTTTACAAGTTATACCTTATTGTAAAAGTGACGAACATTAGTTTCCAACAATGTATAATTTGTATAAAACAAAATCTAAGTAATCTTCTACTTTTTTTTAATTATTTTTTTTAAAGTAACATGTTTACAAGTTTTTTACATATTGAAGCACTTTATCATTTTGCATCAGCTCACAGTATTACCACTATATTATCATAAGACGTTTATCACAGAACAGGCAAAGATAAAATTAGACCTTTTTCCCTGCTGGAAGCATAACATGGCAAACATGGGTGTAACTGATTCAATTTTTAAAGGTACAATTTTCCAGTCATGGAAGCCCTTTGAAATTTTTATTGCATTCTTATTGTTGCATCTAACTCCTTTCTTCTGTTTTTGCAGGCTGATTTGTAATTACCTTTCCATCATAAGCTTTTGTCATGATAATGGAGGCTCAGGAAGCTGAAAAAACGGTCACATTAATAATGGCTAATATATTTAACACCTTAATGCAGCATTTAATGTGCGTTAAAACAAAACTTTTTTTCTACTAATTTTCAACTTCTGAAGGTTTGAGTGCAGATCATAATTATCTTTTTTTTTTTTTTTTGTAGCCTGTCTATGAAAAAAAAAATAATACTCATCAACAAAGGGCACTTTTTCACTTTTTCGGCTAGTATCGTGAAATCATTTGTTTGCGACACGCATGAAACAACAATTCCGCATATTCCTGGAATACCTTCTCATTAAAAGTTGCACCATCCAGCTTGCTCTGGACTTTTTTTGTCGGCCAAAAAGCACAAAAAGGTCTTGGACCATGGTGATTGTTTTTGAAACGTCATCTCTACTGCTGCTGCTGCCAGTGTTGTTATTTACAGACGCAGCTTCGGGGGTTTAAAGATGGCGGGATTGGGAGTCGCTCTACAACTCATCCCACGTCAAATGGTGGCCTGCTGTCTCGACATGTCACAATTTTGAGCCCGGCTGTGAAACCTTCAGAACCCTGATGGAGTAGGTGCTAAAAATTATATCTACTCGCTCTGGGAAAATCCTAATAGGAAGACCTACAAATTGGGAGGGGTGGTGTCGAGCTGGGCTAAGTGTGCACTAGTGGGAAAGGGCCATTAGACGTTTCATGATGCACTGAGCTTTTTCTTTTCATCTCTCTGCTCATTATCTCCCATGTATAAACATGTGACAGTATTGGCATCATTAACTTGTATTTCTCCTCTCTCAGCAGGTCTTCCTGGCTAAAAGATGCGGTGTCTGTTGGTCTCGTTTTCCAACTGGCCAGGCCCTCCATGAGCCCGGTTCAGCCAGAGGTTTTTCCTTCTTGTTAAAAGGGAGTTTTTTCTTTCCCCTATCGCCCGCCGCTCTGTTCATCCTCAGGATGGGGGATTGATTTGAAGTCAAGATTCAAGACAATTAAGCTATTATTTATTATGAATTGAACCAAACCGATTTGTCTGTACAGTGCCCTAAGAAGACACTTCTTAGGGCACTGTACAAATAAAGCTGAACTGAACTGGATTGAATGGTCTTTGGCCTTTGATTTTGTTACAATTCTCCACTTTAAAGGCAAAAATCACAGTTTTCCAGTTCACACTGAAAGGTGTTTTCCATAATGCTTGATTTTAGTGCATCATGATAGACACAAACACATATAAAATATGTATAAAATGGTGCCTTATAAAAGGGCTAAGAGGGAGCTTTGATGTCAACATGTCTAAATTCTAAAGAACAAGACATTGACATCCTTTATGACAGGACAGGAGAGGAGATAATTCTGTCCCCACAAGTCGTCGCAGTTGCAACTTTTCAAGATATCTTTAGTTCTTCAAATACTGTACTACTATGTGCAGTTCTCAGTTACCAACCTTCCCAGATAACAAAAAATGCTTGGCCCAAATTTGACCTGGACTGAGAGTGTTGACTAAAGTGAGTGTGGCCGGCAAATCTCAGCCACATGTGGCCCACAAGTAAACCGCAATAGTCTGAGACCAGACAGGCTTCCTATATGAGGACCACTTCTGGCCCACAAACAGCTTGCCGTCATTAACGTCCAAGCCAACACCTAATATCTGGACCACGTATGACAGCAAACAACTTGCCATAATCAAAAGCCAGGCTGGCATCTGATCCACTTCTGAGCCATAAGTGCCATAAGTAGCGTGGATTCAGATAAAAAATGTCTGCTATCTAGGTTTATAATAAGGTGTTATTGCTTGTTCTATCTTCTTTGAAACCATAGACTCCAACAAAAAACACTACTAGTTCATACCTATAGTGTTTTCTACAATCCTTTGACTTTTCTCTTTTGCTCTCACTTGGTCATAGTTAAGGTCAGTCCTTAAAAGCTGGTAAATTTGTTACTAAATACTATAAATGAATAGGGATTTTAAAAGCACATTATTAGGGCTAAAGAATTTCTCTGTTAATAATTAGATTTTCCATCATCTCACTTGGTTGCTACGCTACATAAAACAACCAGGGGATCTGTTGCTATCTCACAGTTTTTAACTGGATGGTAAAATCTCTGTATTTTGCAGGTTTGGACAAACTTACCTACTTTTTCTGTTGAGGCTGGCATTGTATTCAGTGCTCTAAATGGTCTTCCTTGTCTTCTGTCTCTCCTCATATCTTAAATTCCTCCAGATTTTCTGTCTCAAAGCTCCATCTTCCACTTTCTCTATAACTCTTTGAGCATCTTTTCTCTATGGCTTAATTTCTCATCATTTTCTACCACAAAGAGTGTTATGTAAACCTTCATTATATACTGACTACAGTAATGGATACACTCTGATGCATAATTTCCACAAATGCACACAGCGATGTCTACTTTCACTTTTTACTTCAATGTACTGCAGACATTGTACTTTTATCTCTGCTTTATATCATATATGTGAATCTCTTCTGTGTCTCTCAGTCAGATTTTAAGAACTGGTTAACAGCTCAGGCATGATTGATCTGAAACTACAGTGAGCTCATTCTTCTGCTTTCACACATTTGCATAACTGCACTTCTCTCACTCTTTATCTTTGGCTATGTGCATCTGTGTGTATGTGCAGTTGCATAAATATGTTAACAGCATTCGTGCTTAGAGTTATCGTTGTCATGTCTGCCTGTGTGTATGTGTGTGTTGCAGTTGTGCTGCTGTTTGACATCTACAGCAGGAGTACAGGCAGCTCTGGGGTTCTTCTTCTGTTATCTGTGGGAAAAGACATCGGTATAATTTACTTTATCTGTGGTTGTTTTTGCTGTGAGATGATGCTAATGTAAGATGCTTGTATTTGGTCTTTGGGTGCTGAAATGAGAAAGCAAATGCACATTTTGGAAAACAAATATAGGAACTTAAGGTGAATCACACGTATTGTAATGTGTTTCTTTTGTCACGTTCTTCTCGACGCACTGCTTTGTTTAGATGTTTCACAACTTAAACTTAAACACCACTGACTCATATGATTTTGTCTTCATCAGATTCAGAGTTAAGTGAAGATAAGTTGTAGTTTACAAAATTCTGAGGTTTCTTACAAACGTAGTTAAGTTTGCTAATTATCTGGGGTGATAGCAGCATTATCATTGAGGTCAAAACAAATGCCAGAAATCTTTTTTACTTCGACGCGCACCTCTTCCAGACCTGAAGGCTCAGAAGTTGGCACCATGCAGCATTTATATTACCAGCGTAGAACCATTATTTATTGACAGAAAATGTAAAGGCTGAAATGGTCAAAGTGTGTTTCTTTTAAGAGGATTCTGTTGAGAAAGTCTCAAAACTGTAGTTGTCTTATTTAAGCTGTAACTGATCATCAGACCTATTTCTTACAGTTTGTCTTTATGAAGATTAACCGTATCTGTCAGATTGTCTAACTCCATAAAGCTGCTGATCCACTGTCAAATTTGCCAGCAGAAAATCTTTGCATCGTCTCAAGAACTCTGCTGATCAGCAGGTTTGCATGCATGGTAAATCATGCATGTGAACCTGAGACTGAGGCCAAGCATGAGAGGGAAATTGATTTACTGACTTGTGTCCTACTCCGCTACAATAGGTGACAATATGTTAGTTGGACCCCCTTTTTAATTTTTTGTGACGTTGTTTACTTACACCACTTTCTGTAAAGTCCTCTGAGACAACTTTGTTGTGATATAGGGCTATACAAATAAACTTGATTTGATTTGATTAACAAAATGTTGGAAATGTTGGTCCATGTTGGCGTGATAGCATCACACAGTTGCTGCAGATTTGTCGGCTGCACATCTATGATGAGACTCTCCCATTCCACCACATCCCAAATGTGCTTTTTTGTGTTTGTGATTTGGTGGCTGTGGAGGCCATTGAAGTACAGTGAACTCATTGTCATGTTCAAGAAACCAGTTGGAGATGATTTAAACTTCATGACACGGTGCATTATCCTGCTGAAAGTAGCCATCAGAAGACACTGTGGTCATAAAAGGATGGACATGGTCAGCAACAATACAGTAATACCTTGAGATACAAGTTTAATTCGTTCCGTGACCTTGCTCGTATCTCAATTTGCTCGTATCTCAAAGCAATTTTCCCCATTTAAATTAATTGAAATCCCATTAATCCGTTCCAGCTCGCAAAATTCCACTCCAGTTGTTTTGTTTGTGTTTTGAATATGAAAAATGTCCAGTACCTGTATTTATAAATGACAAATCTTGTATAAAATCATACAGTAAGAAGAGAGAATGTTAAAAAATAAACTGGCTGAGGCGGAGGAAACAGAGCACAGGTGGTTGTTGGGGATCTTTGTTTTGGTGGCGGCGGCTCGGATGCTCGTATCTCAAGGCAAAAATTTGGTCGTATCATAGCTTGTATCTCCCAAAATTTGTATGTCAATACACTCGTATCTCGAGGTATCACTGTACTAGGATGTGGTGTTTAAGTGAATTGGTCCTAAGAGGCCCAAAGTGTGCCACCACTACCAGCCTGAATCATTGATATAAGGCAGGATCCATGCTCTCATGTGGCTTATGCCAAATTATGACCCTACCATCTGAATGTCACAGGTCCAATCTTCTTTTTTCAGTTTTGGCGAGTCTGGGTGAATCGTAGCTTCAGTTTCCTGTTCTCAGCGGACAGAAGCAGCACCCTGTGTGGTCTTCTGCTGTTGTATCCCATCTGCTTTAAAGTGTAACTACAACCCGAACCTTTTGCGTAACTCCACCCACTGCTGAATTTGAAAAATGCCTGAAACTGCAAGGTTTGGGGTGATCAAGGATAGATATGGGATTTATGGCTCTTTGAAGGGAGCCAGATCTTGGGGAGCCATTCCTTTCAAAGAGCCATTCAAAAGACTGGCTCGTTCTTACAATATCTAACAAAAATCCACAATAAATAAAAATGACACACAATCAAAATATGTACCTATATAAAATCTGCAGTACGAGATTAAAAAAATTATAGGAAAAATTTTGATTAAAAAAAAGTAGAAACCTGAGCAGTCAGTGCAAATTCTAGTAAAGGTTTTTGGATAGAACTAGTATTATTATTAGAAATAGTATTTGTTTCCGAACAATACTCTCTGCCCGTAGATGCTTCACATGAATCGAGCGTGTTGGACATCAGACTTCTATGATGTCACAAATGTGATAAAGGCTGTGTGGAAAATTTGTAAATAAAAAGAATGGCTCACCAATAAACGGCTCACAGGATCCCATCGTTCATTTAAAAGAGCCACTCAAAAGAATGGATTCTAACATGAACGTCACATCTCTAATCAGGGGTGAGGAGTGGGCGGGTCAGGATAAACAGGCAGAAATGATTGACAGACAGCTCAGCTCACTGGCAAGATGCATAGCAGGATTCACAAAGCACCTACGCCACAGAGTGGTATTTGAGACGGAAGACTTTTCCCCTCCTGAATCTCCTCAGCTACACATGAACAAGGTGGTCCTAATCCGTATCAGTCTGATCCGTTAGCATTGTTGTGCCGGCCTGTTAGCAGCTCCAGTTGCTCTGGAAAGTTGTGGAGACTCGCGGCAAGTTGTGGCAGCTACAGGAAGTGCTGCTGTGCGTTGCCGATGCCACAATTTGAGCTGTTGTCTGTCACCAGATGAAGATAAGCAGGTAAAGAATAAAGTCCGGCATTAATTTTACATCCCTCAAAAGCACAAATATGTCCCATTGTAGGAATATTTAACCAGAAACTCTGTGAAAGAATAGAAGTCGGAAACTAGCAAATCTACACCAGATGTGGTGTAGGTGGCGGGCGTGGTTTTCTGTGCCTGCTAGGCGAGGACCCATCTGTTTGCATCTGGAAGGAGGGGCTGTGGGATTTTGAAAATTTATCCTGATGTAGATAAACTCTCTTTGTCACCAAAAATATAACCTGGTTTTACCCTTTAGAAGGCGTTATGAGCCATTTTATATCCACAAAATCCCATTTTTAAAATAAAAAATGCAAATTTTATCAACAGTATACTGTTTTTTACAGCTCAAAAGACACATTTTTTTTTGGTGCACTACCCCTTTAGGGCTAGATGGGTTGTTCAATAATACTCTATAAGGTGTCTAAAGTGTGCCAAAAAAATATCCCCAACACCATTACACCACCACCAGTCTGAATAGTTGACAATAGGCAGAATGGATCCGCGATTTTTTACTGTGTACACCAAATTCTGACCCTACCATCTGAATGTTGCATGGAGACTTGTCAGACCAGACTCCATTTCTAGTTTCCATCTTCAATTGTCCAGTTTTGGTGAGTCTGTGCAAATTGTAGTCTTGTTCTTACGTAGCTGACAGGAGTGGCACCCTGTGTGGTCTTCTGCTGCTGTAGCCCATCTGCTTGAAGGTGTGATTTGTTGTGTTTTCAAACATGCTATTCTGCATACCTTTTCTATAACCAGTGATTATTGAAGTTACGGTTGCCATTCTATCAGCTCCAACCAGTCTGCAAATTCTCCCCTGACCTCTGACATCAACAAGGCATTTCCATTTTAAAACCCCTGCTCACTGGATATTTTCTTTTTACCTTTATTCTTTTCCTGACCATTCTCTTAAATCCTAGTGATGGTAGTGTGTAAAAATCTCAGTAGATAAGCAGTTTTGGAAATACTCAGACCAGCCTGGCACCAAAAACCATGCCTTGTTTAAATGCATTAATGCATGTCTATTAGCTATTTGGGTAAACAAGTAATTCAAAAACAGTACCTAATAAAGTGGCTGATAAGTGCAGATGTCATCTGCACAATAAAAGTATTGTTAGGTCTTCAAATATATTAGCCATTGTTTAAAAAATGCTGAAAAACATTTATGTGCAGAGGTGGATTTGATGAGCTGCTGCAACATAAAATGAACAAGAACCATGAAAGTGTGTTCTGTCTCAGCACACCTGTGTTAGCCAGCCTGGAGAAGCTGCAGTAGCTGTCTTGAAGTCAATGTTTTGCTGGAGGACATTTCGCATCCTTTCTCCTCCACACTGGAACAGCTAATTCCCCTCACACTGCAGTTCCTGTTGCTGCTAACTCCCACTGTTGGCCTGAGGAGGGAGTAAACATCATTTCTGTTCTAATATGCATCCTTCCAGCCGCTTTTGTTTCACCTGTCGGACTGGAGCTCCACCAGGGAAAAATAAAAGTGCATAAGAGCTGAGCATTCAGGTGCTCTCAGAGCGAGACACTCAACCCACCTGTTGGCAGCTTCAGACCTATGAGTTCCTCTTATTGTTTTTGATGAGGTTCACAGTCACCTTTTCACAACTGGAGGCATGTAGGGTCTGTAAATACCCTGAAGGTGTGTGGATGTTGTTCCAAAGCTTTTACTCTGCCAGCATGAGATAAATATTCAGAGAGGAAGTGAGTCATCTGCATTTTATTCTGTATTTTCTTTGGAAGTGGATGGACAAAATGAAGCTTCCACTGTGCACTGCCCACTCAAGAAGAGATTAATAAAAGGTGTGGATATAAGGTAATTAGACTAATGCTGGTTCCAGTCTTAAAAAGCCAACAGCTACTGCTCAACAGAATAAATGTGCCATTTGTGAATATTAAATTAGTGATGAGCAGAAAAAGATTCATTATACTATTTAAAGTTTGGCCATTAATAAAGAAAGGTGGGATCTCATGGAAATGACAGAACAAAAAGTAGAAGGAGAAAAACGTAGGAACTTTCTACCTCAAGCTTGGTGGTGGTGATATCCATCTCTCATTTGGCAAAACACCCCTAAACTGCACCTTATTATGACCTGGTTCTCTCTCTCCTTCACTCTGACTCTTATCTACAGTGTGCTTCTCTGGTTTCTTTCTCCTTTCTCAGATTGAGCCAACGTTACCAAATGATGCCCTCTAGTGGCCGCAAGGTGCAGCTTGCGCTTATCTTACAGCACTCATGTTTTCACCTCATAATTTACATTTTTCTTTACAGTCTCCCACAGTCACCCTTTTCTCTTCCCTTGCTTTACCTTCTCACGGAAATATCTGCTAATATCTCTGCATAGATTTTATCTAGTTTTTCTCCCCAGATGTGTGCATTAAGTAACAAGCTAAAGTCTAATATTTGACCATGAATTTAAAAACTTAGTACAGAAGGTGTGAAAATTTGTGTTTGGTTGATTTTTTTCCCGTTTGATAATATCAGCTGGTGTTGTATCATACATCATTGAAAAGCCTGATTAAAAAAAAAAATGTGCCAAAATCCCCTCCAATGTTCTCCTGTTGGTGTTCTCTCTTGTTCTGAGTTGCTTGGTGAATTGAATAATTGCACTTTACCACTGTAATAAAAACAAATGGCCATTTTTATACTTCCTCAGTACCTCAGTAGCAGCTGCAACAGCTTGGCAAACATGCTGGTCACCAGTCTCGTCACATTTTGCTGTGGGATGGCATCTGATTCCCCAGGTCAACCTGGGTGGTATTGTTGGTCACTCTTGCACCTACAGCACTCCAAAGCTGATACCACAAGTGATCAGTTGGGTTAAGGTCAGAGATGTGGCATCATCAGTGACTTCAGAATCTCATTCTGTCATGTCTGTCTATGAATCAGATGCCAGTCATTAATCTGTTTTAGGGCACCACCCTCATGTTCAGTTGTGTTGCTCGTTCTACAAAAGAGCACAAACTTGTTGTAAAAGTGATTAGTCAGGTTTTCCAATGATGTATAATACAACATCTGGTTGTTTTAATAAAGAGGAGAAATAATTAAGGGAACACAAATTTTTTGTGCTAAGTTGAGTAATGTAAGAATAAAACTGAAGAACATTGTAAAAGTTTTGGTAGCAAGTGAGTTTGATATCATTGTTTTGCCACTAGAGGGAGACAAAGCTACATATGTGTTCATGGCTGCGTGGTAATCTGGCAGTGTAGCATACACTTACTGTAGTATATGTTATGTACATGACAAGAGACTTTGTCAGAGTTAACTCTCTAATCTGAGTGTTTAGCCTCCTCTGCTGTTATGTGTAAAAATAAAGCATTCATGTTAACAAAATAATGTAACAGGTGGTGCCAGTGAGCCACATTGAAAGAAGGCTCCTTTGGGCTTCAACTGAGCTCTTTCCACACAAGTTTGTTCATACTGTGTCTTTGTGGATTTTTGTCCCTCAGTCCAGACAATGATGAGACTTAAAAAATAATAAAAAATAAAAATCTACAATTGCAAACTTGCCTGGTTTCCTGTTTCTCAGGGTTCTAGGAAAAGTGATCTGATAAAAATGCAACCACATATATAAAAAACAAACTTGTCATAGAGGACTTGGACACTTATTTTCTGTCCACAAACAAAATAAATTATTATTTGCTAGTGAGTTCTTTAATTGATCTCTACTTAATATGTTTCTTGGCCAAAATCTGTTTTTCTTCATCTTATTGCGTGCATTATGTTAATCTTTTAGCATTTTTCATAAAAATCCACCCAAACTGGAAACTGGGAGAATAATACAAGTGCACTTCCTCAGACAGTATTATAGTAAGTAGTTAAACTAACTCATTTAATGTCACAAAGACTTTAATCATAAAACGTGAATCACAGGCGCCAGCACACGGGACACGTGTATATCACAGACACCCAAAATGAAAAATTGGTTTCTTGAAATATTTCCTGTTTGATTGTACTGGCCTGTTTTGTTTTTCTTTTTGTTTGTTTTGTTCACTCTTATTATTTGACCTGTTTGCCTGCAAGAGCTGAACACTAAACACGCAGAGCCACATGAACACACACATCACAGATTATCCTAGCAGTGATGACAATCACATGCATTGTGCTCTCACGGTTGTCGAGTCCTGGAGATGTGTAGTTAATGGGCCATGCAACAAAAGAAACTTCAAAGAGTCAGGAATATTACCTAGAGAAAATTAAATAACTAGAAAGGGCATGTGCATCTAAGCATAAAATGGTTAACATGTTATATTATGTCATATCTTCCATCTGGCTGCTATTCCTTTTTTGTCTCATAATTTACTGGTCTGTCTCAGTGAGTGGACTCATTCTCCGAAACATGAATGGATAAAATCTGCCCCTGTGTAATTAGTCTTCTCTGAGGGATGACTTCTTGTATAGTGTGGATATTCCAACAATGCCAAAAAGTTTCCCACTTTTACCATGGTCATGTCCACACATTAAATATGATGCATTATATCAAATAATGGGTTTTACATTAGATACAGGCTGCATAATGTTTTGTCTAATAAAAATTTTAGTGCCCAACCCATCTCATTCCAAACTGGAAAAAAGAATGAGGAAATCTGTCTCTTTGCTGCAGTCACTGGAAGTGATTGTGTGGAGAAGAATGCTGCTGAAAATAATACGCAACATGGTGCCCCCAATAGACATAATAACGAACCAAGCGTGACTTCACACAGAGGCTTCTTCAACTATAATGCAATAAGTACCACTACAGGAGGTCATTATTGCTCACAACAGCAGCCTTATATAATGACTATCTACAAATACTATTATATTTATAATAAATATTGGTTCTTGTGCTTTTCTATAATTTTTTAACCTTTTGTTTAAACAATCAAACCCAACAAGATTATTTCCATTGGAATGCTGATAAAAAAAAAATAATTCCTTAATCTTGCATACAGATATTTGTTTAGGATGTAAAAGTAGCATTAAAGTCTCAAAGTTTGACTTTAATAGAAATCCCCCCTAAATCTGTTATAGAATCAATAAGATGTAAAATTATCTGATTTTCATAAAGGTAATTCTTTAAAATCAAAAAAGCAACAACATGTAATTTAATTCAAGCTAAATGCTTGCCATCATTTTAAAAGTTGACTTGTTGATCCTAAACTAAACCAAACCAAAAAATCTTAAATGAAAGTACAGCAATAACTGTTGCATGTTAAGCATATTCCAGTATCTGAGGTAAAAGTCCATACTTAGTAGGACATCATTGCTTACTCAAACATGACACTAAAGTGTTTATCCAGGGTTATAATAATGAGATACTGTCTCCTCAGCATGTTGTGACATGATAAAGAAACACAAGGCATTGTTCCCAATGGTTATTGCATGACACATCCAAAAACATAAACAACAACAGTTGTATATGGCTGATGTTCTGAAGAAAAAGAAAAAAGGAAGGACTGGGGGCTTATATATTGGTCACACAAAGAAATTCATCCCTTAGCTATTTTCACTTTAACGTGTTTACAGTTGTGTGCAGAAGATGACTGCTTCACTACCGGCAACTATTTAAAGTACTCTGTGCTTGCAGCCCAGTTGGATGATGATCAGCATCCTTCATACCTGATATCCATTGTCAAACGTGATCATCTTAATCTTATTTAAGATAAGAAGTATAATTTGGTGCTAGCAAAGAGCTGTTTAATAAGTTGGACAAAGCCAGGTTGCATGTTTTGCATCATTTCCAATGCTTGTGCTAATTTATCTAACTTGGTCAAGATTAATTCAACATGTGGGAATAAACAACCTCATCCGTCAGCCACCAATGATACCTTTAATCATGTTTAAATTTACTATGTAACGTGTAACAATAGCCTTTAACCACACACTAGCAAAAATGAATTGTTGCGTCCAGGTTTTATTATATCGTTCCTTTTCCTGTAAATATCTGAACATGGTTTTACTTCCAGTCAGATGGCATTAACAACAAAACCAGTTGGATTCATCTGTAAACCTGCATGACTGACTGGGTATCCGCAGGCATAATGCCCAATATGGCGAGTTGCCATAAACCATAACTTTGAATATAGCGTGTGGCAACTTAGGAAATTGAGATCAAGTGCAAATTCAGACATACATTGTCTCGTCAGCAGCGTGTCTGCGTAAAACACCTCTAATTTGTTGAATTTGTTTAGGGTTAAATTCTTTTTATCTGAATTATAGCCCTTCCCAATCAGTATGCCTTTGTGGTGAGTAATCCAGGAATAACTCCACATTCAGCCAAAACAGGCACAGTCTTAAGCAATCTTTTACCTGTGCTTAATGATCCTTTACTTTTCTGTCTATACACTGTTTAAGTTTGAAAGTCAAGATTAATAACTTGCCTAAATTACATAAAATACAAGTGAAACTTTGGTGCTGTCGGGCGCAAACCTCCTATGTCCCAATTTTTTTTTAAAGAAATTAATAAAACTGTTTGGTTTTTGTAATAATTGGACACAATGTCATCAAACTTGGTATTGTGTTTTACATTATAGTCATATTTTTTTGTTAAATATTTGTAAAAGTACAGACAGACATAAAGGGTGACCAAAAGAACTGAAATATGAAGGGGAAAAAAATTGTGAATTTTGACATAGGAGGTTTGTGTTCGACAGCAAGTTTCTAACATGTGTGTGTGTGCTTGTGCTTACTGTAAATGCTATACAGACATCCTCTTCTTTCAAAATTCAACATTATTAATATGGAGAAGTGTCATTTCCTTATTTTTATGGTTTCAGACACCCAATCAAACTCAAACATGCATTCAGTGCTCAGTTTGGAGCAACATGGACCGAAACCTGTCGACTATGACAAAAGACACAGATTTAGTAACTGTTATAGCTTTTTCCCTATTTTTGTTAAATGATCAACATGCTGATGTCATCTTCACTTCATCTTTTAGTTTCTTTGAAAGGGAAAAATGGGATTCTGGTAGGTTTTTTGGTACTTTTCTGTGCATTTTTTTTTTTTAGCATAACACATTAAAGAAGAATTGTTAGGAGGTTCTCTGCCATGCTGTGTGTCATTCCTCATATATTTTTCTAAAGGTTTG
>JBAMHW010000023.1:8860180-8882509 GCA_037177495.1 Rhadinocentrus ornatus | reverse complement strand
TATATATGCAAATACATACGCTTAACAGGCAGCACAGCCTTACTTTCACTTTCATATTCCTATAAAGCTGCCATTTATCAAAACAAGGCTTTAAATATAGAACGACTTTGCCATATATTTGTACACCAAACCCACACTCAAGTAAACCAACAAAGCGTAATGTACATTCTCATTGCATACTCTCACACAAACATATTTCTTCACACTGTTACATAATTTAACTGTGTTTAGAAGTTAAAACATCAGTTAAGGGCGCGAAAAATACGACATTCATTGTGCGTTATAAATGTGTACAGAAAATCCTGCAGTTTTTCTGTGTTTGTTCGAAAAAATCAGTCATTTTAAATGCATGTGAGTCTTTTTGTCTAAGATGATCACGTGCTGGCATCCAGCCAGGTGTGTCACTATAATAAACATTTATCATTCAACTGGCATTGCACACTTACACTAAGAAAAACAACTTCCACTTCCTTGAACCCTTCAGCAGCTGTTTTCCCAGAAAAAAAGGGGGAAATAGGAAAAGACAAATCAACAGGACTCCTTATCTCAATAAAATAAAACCTATAATAGTTATTTTTCAATTTTTTGGAACTCACCTCTCCAAACATCTCACACTTACCTTTATAATAAAGTCTAGTGTTTTGTATTGAGCAGAATTTGTAAGTAGAGGTGAGGTTTTAATCCAACTTTCTTTCAACAGAAGATGATTTCAGATTTCCACCTTTTATGTGGCTGCTGAGGTTTTGGTTAGAATCCAGGCTTCTCTCTCCTCCCTGACTTCAAACTGAACTGAATAAATATCATATAATCTTGAAAGGAGTTTATCATAATATCACTAATCTGAAACTGCATTTGTCTGAGGCCACAAGACCAAATTTAATTTTAAAAAAATGTCAGGCTAAAATTGGACAAGGCCTTTATCTCACAGGACATGGCACTGCTGACTAGCAATATCATTGTTTTCACTACAGAGGCGCCATTATGACCCATTACAACCTATTAATCAAGTTCTTGTATGTTTACTTTGCTGTGTGCTTTCCCTTGTTCAGAGAAGCTTGTCAAGGTTGGTCAAACCAATAAAACAAAACAAGAATAAAGACTACCAAAACATTATTTACTGGCCAAAAAAAATAAATAAAAAAAAAAGACACGGAAAGACAAATAGAGATAGCACATTAAATTCCTTTTCAAAGGTTTTTTAAAGAATAACTCCTTCAGTATAGACAAAATGATAACTTCTATGATAGATTACCAAAACTTTTATGAGCCATTTCCTCACATTATTGCAAAACCCCTGAGTAATGTTTATGGTGTGTAATAAGCCTCCAAATTAACAGCTCAATGACTCGAACTTGTCTTTATGAGCTGCATCAGTTTTCCCACCAATACATCAAACAATAGGCTTCTATTAGAGTAGCCTTTGTCTTAAATTACATAGCTGAAAGTAAACAGCTTAAATAACAGCTGTAATCCCAGTTGCCTGAAGTGTAGGAATATAAAACAAGAGCTAGATCTGGGAAACGTGTCAAACGTTTTCATATAAATGTAGGCTACTACAATGACAGTTAGGTTAAAGGAGATCAGGGACAGTTGTAACTATTTTGACATTTCTGTCTCTAACTTTGAGCTCTTTTAACCCAGTGCGTTCAAACAGCTATGCAAACTAGCTTCAAGTGTCTGCTAATAAATAGCATGGAAACTGCCGGTGCAGCACACACAAAAAATGTATGGCTGAAACTCAAACACAAGAAATGAAATGTTAGAACTGACCACATAGTTGGGGTCAGTTGTAACATTCCTTGGGGTGAAATGTAACATGAATCAAGGCTCGAACTTTTAAACGAAATGCTGTGGTCCCACAGCATAGAAGTTAAAGATGTACTGCGTAAATTTCCAACCAATTTCTGGAGTCGTCGTTGCCTAGCAGTGTTCAGAGTCTAGGGATTCACACTATACAACTTTTTCATCCAGGACGTCACGTCTCCCTTCACAAGCTAGCAAACGGATAAAAACACACCGGCCATTTTTGAAAATGTGCCGGTGCCGGGAAACGCAAGAAGACATTATCGGAGGAAGAGAGGAAAAGAAAGAGAGAAAGGGACTAAACAGGCTCAACATCTGGGTGTTTTCTGTTTCCATGTCTTAAAGCAGTAACAACAAATATAGAATACAATATGCAACAAGCTTTTGCTGGCTAAAGAAAGCTCACAGTACAGATAAGATACAAGATGGATGCTGGATTAGCCTTGGATGGAGAGGCGCTTCACTAGGAACACTGTAAAAGTTCTGTCGTGAGTCTTATACACTATACACTTATACACTACACTAACATCGGTTTGGTTCGCTTGAGTAAAATGCAGGTGAAAACCAACTTAACCAAAGGTGTGAAGATTTTCTGATTTCCCCACCCCACCAACACAGTCCCCCTGACTATTCTGGTGCAAATGTGCCCTTAAACAAAATGTTCTCATTCAAATCACATTTTCTAAACCATTACAACCTACCCCATGAAAACACGTTACAACTGTCCCCAAGTGCATCATCCACGAGCTAGCTGCCCAAACAGCTAACAACTAAAACATTATTACAAACAACCTGCTTGAAAAACAGCTAAACAGACGCATAATAAACATGACATATGTTTGACAAGTTCAACCACAAAGCAAGCTATGTAGTCAAAAATATTAGTTGGGCAAAAAAAACCCAACTTTCTTACCTCGAAATTACATTTTCCCTCATAAAATTAGCTTTGTTTGCCTCAAGGCAATACTTTTTCACATGCAGACTAAGAAGTAAACTGAACATGTGCAGAGTGCATTTGATGATTATTAACTTCTTCCTTATTGGAGAAATTGCAAGTGTTACAACTGACCCGTATTACAACTGTCCCCAGTCTCCCCTACTTTTAATGTCACTTTTGCACACTTTAAATAAAAAAAAAGCACACAGCTGAGCTCGTCAGTGACGTGGCATGAGATGCAGCAGCTAAGCTAGAATAAGAAAAACTGCCATAGGCAGTGATACAACCCCGTACCATCAGAGCCATGCACATGAATCACTCCCACCCATCAAGTCAGTTAGGCAAAACACTAAGACCTTTCCCTGGGCCGGACACTCAAAAACTCACACTACACTGCTCCTATAGAAATTATATAATGAGATGCTCCAGGAGTGCATCACCCCAACAATACGCACATGTCTTGCCATCCCCGTGCTCCTAAAAAATTACACACTGCTATTACACACAGGCAGTGATTTCTGAAAATGTTACTCAGTTCATGCAATGATTTTCAGAAAAAAATCATGTTTTTAATGTAGTGCCACCTGGGATGGCGTCCAATGATCCGAAGGTTGGTGGTTCGATTTCCGCTCCCCCAGTCGATCTGCCATCTTCTTGGGCAAGACACTTTACCTTCCTTGCCTCCAGTGTTGGCATGACTGGTGTATGAATGAGTTTGAATGTTCGATGGTGGTTGGAGAGGCCGTAGGCGTGCATTGGCTACACATGTAGCTTACCATCACCAGGTATGAAAAAGGACTGAATGAATAATGAAAACAATGTAAAGCACTTTGGGTTGATTGAAAAGCTCTATATGAATCCAATCCATTAATATCAAGAGTATGAACAAACAAACTATATGCTCGTTGTGATATTTATCAATACTGCATCAGGACAGACATGCATATCAGCTTTAAGTGGAAATCCTCAACAGCAAGACTTGTGATCCCACCAGATGCTCTGTAGCACTTTTTAGAAAAATACATGACTCATTCCCATTCCCCACATCAAGCTAACCCAGCCTTCTGGATGTCAGATATGTTTTATGAGAAAAGTTAAAGATTTGAGGCCATTTTTGTAGCTAAAACATAATGTGACACCCCTGAGTCTATCAATCTGTGGATTAAAAAAAATTCAATGTTAACTATGGATTGTTGAAAGGAAAAAGATGTTATTGCACCTCATCTAACGTGAAGGAAAACACCAGAGAGGACATGGTATTGGAATTAGCTGCAGGAATGTGGGGGAGGTTGTGACATACTTAAAAAGTATCTTAGTATGTAGGTATCTTAGTGACTAATTAATAGTTAGTCGGGGAAACAGTTTGTGCCTTTTCTGAAACACTTTTGGTTGGATGTACACCTACACCAATGACTTAGCATGCCTACATTGCTAAAAAAAACAACAACAACGAACGTGTTGCTAATTAAGCTAGCATCAGTACTTACTACACCTTAAGCATATTATTTCGGTTTTATTTTTACAATTTTGCCAGTTTTAAGTAATTTAAAGTATGCTGTTGGTACTTTTATGTAAATTAACTTCTGAACTTTCACCACAGGAAAGCCTGACATGAGGACATTGTGCCTGTTCCATGAGTTAACTGCACAATTTTCAAAACTCCCAAAAGGGCATGATGAAAACATAAGTTTCCTGTGATTTTTCTGGCCCAGTGCTTATCCCCCCCAAAAATCTACAGAGACTGACTCCTCATCAGACCTTTACTTCTCCCCCCACCAACACATACATCAGCCTTTATTCTTCCAAACTGTGGTCAGTATCTGCGATCAGCAAACACAACCATGTGCATGATTTAAATAATAAAATTATTAAGATGCAAAGACCAGCATTGTCTTGGTTGCTAAATCCACATTGTTAGTAAGAATTGTGCATCTTCCTGCGATTCCACAGAAAAAAAATGTTTTCACCAGACTACCATCATGAGATCAGCTTGTTTCTTACAAACACAGCTGTTAGACAAGTTTCTGACAACCACTCAGAAACCTGCTAAGGTTTTCCTCTCTCAACTGTTTCTGTTGCTGAATTCAGAGAAGAGTCGAGGTGTTTTGGGAATTAGTGGTGGAGATGTCAGATTTAAGGTAGCAGCCCTAAAGATGTAGACATATTTTCTGTTAGTTTGGACACAAGAAGTTAAAAGTTTGGCTTTTTAAAATATTTTAACACATAGAAAACAAAGTCCATTTGTAATTGTTTTAATTGCTCTATTGTATTGCTTTATTGCTCTATTATTCTTCACTTTATTTTATTTTAGTTTGTAGAGCACTTTGGGAAGCATGACCTGTTGGAAATGTGGTATTTAAATAAATCTGACCTAACTATTCTATTCTATTTTATCCAAAGCGACTTACATCTGAGAACAAGTAGTATAGACAACTGAGAACATAATAAACTATATACGTAGTTATTTTAGATTTTTGTTTGTTTTAATTTAAGTTTAAATTATCCTAAAAAAAATGTATTTTTTAAAAAAAATCCTAACTTTGTTGTTATATAGCTCAGGTAGATCATGTGCAGTGAAACAGTGGATATTTCTGGAAGAAGGGCTCTGAGATGAAAGAAAGCACTCTTCTCTACTCTGTGGGTTGACAAGCAGATTAGATGTAGATTGACTCAGCAGAATGTTTCAGGCTGACATTTGTAGCCTGATTATAAACTTTTTATATTTGAGTCACTCTAAGAAACTTGGTATCTTAGGGATTTTTTTTTCTTTTTTTTTTGGTCTATAGTAACATTATAAACTTTATTGCTTCCCATATGAAGGAGTATCAGGAAACAGTCTTGCTTTCACAATTAGCACAATGCCGTTGAACGATAAGGCAATTATCATTGCGTTATCTGAACTCTATAACAAACACATCATGGCAGGTTTTCTGTAAAGGGGAAACAATTCTGTACATATCCTTATGACCTTATTCCCAGCTTCCAATAATCAGCAGATTTACTAAAATACAGCTGGAACGCTGTGCTTCCACTTTCATCCTAACTCATTTCTGTTTCAGCTGATGAATACAGGAATTGAGTGGATCATATTTATTGTGTTTGAACTTCAGTCAAGCACTTATCAAGGCCTGTTGGTTCTTGTTTTTTTCTGAAATCAAAAAATATCAACAGTGAGGTGACAAAAGAAACAGTTATGGCTAGACAGCGTATAAGGGTTATTATTGGCTGGTAACTATTTAGAGTGAAAATGAAAATGGACAGAAAATGAAAACAAAGTTAAGCTTGAGTTAAGGTTTGTGCCAGTTATGTATACTTTTATTGCTTACAAGTTAACAGCAGCTTTTCCCTGTTATCACTAAACACAGTGAACATAAAGAAAGCAAAAGTATGGCACAAAATAGAGGGAGTAACACAAATACTTTTTGTTAAATTTTCAGATTGTCTTCATTTCAAAAGTGTATTCGGTTATGGAGCAAAGCAGGTGGGGTGGGGGACGACCTATGGTTCAACTCACTGTAACACTAGTGATTGTGCTGATATTACACATAATACTGTGTCAGCAAAGCTAATAAAATGCTACTAAAAGGAGACGGCGTTTAGTTTTTATTGTAAATCAGCAGCTAAAAAATAATGATGAAAAAACAAGAAGATAATCAAAAGGTGTAATTATAATAAAATTATAATTTGATCAGTATTACCTTAAAGGTTTTTGGCCACAATATTTTGTGGTAAAAATCAGACAAGCTTGTTGTGACAGGTCTAATGGGGATTAACAGCAGTATAAACCTGATGTGATGGAGAATTACCTAGACCACTCATTTATTATACTGCCACCATATGTGTGAAGGTAAACAAACAAGAAAGAATGTTACTGATAATATTATTATTATTATTTTTATTTTGGAGATTTCCCCGTGTACAGACAAGGAAGAGGAAATGTTTTAAATTCCGATATATTGAAAGTGTCAGACCACGCCTCATGTATACAATTGATTTATTTGCCACACACGTTTGAAGAGACATTTACACGGAACCACGTATCCTGTTGATTTTACTACTGCCCGTATTACAGGTAAACAGCATCTGATGCTGTTTTACTTTAAATTGCAGGTTGACAGCACATGTCGATGAACTGAAAAGTGAACAGTAAGCAAGTTTAAAGAGATCAGCATCAAAGGATCAGCTTGTTCCTGCAGTAAAGATTGTGTGCTTTGACATGTTCATGCTGATTTTCTGCTACGGTTGACCAGCCACTGCTGACAAATAGCATGCACAGGAATCAAGACAAAAGCAGCAAAACAACTACAAAGGCTTCTTCCCTTTCCCATTTTCCACTAGTATTTGCCAACAAAGGTTTCCACACTCTATGTTCTCATGCAAAAGAGAAAAACAAAAAGTTTTATTTCACAAATAACTTGTAACATTAGAACCTAGATTAGTATGCAGACTTGTACTTACAGCTGCTATATTATTTTATTTTTCTACATTAATACATGCATCGACAGCATGTCTCTGTTAATATACCACACAGTCTCACTGGTCTGCACAAAACCTGCACACAGACACAACACACTTTGGCTCTGCGACAGTCTCTCCTTATTTCACAGAAATGAAACTCATTGAACATGCTTGGCAGTCCAGATAAACACAAACATGCGCGGTCATATGCACGCAAGATAAATGTCTACACAAAGTTGCACCACCGAGGACCAGATAATAGTTGTTTAAAATGCAAGAATCATGCATGAAGGAAATCTATTACAGACATGCAAGACGAAGGGGAGCTGCAGTCAGCATGTGTTTCTCATTAGGTTTGAAACATGAGCACATTGCTACCCTCAAGACCATGGAGCACGGCAGAATATCTAATACTTTGCAGCTCTGAAACGGCCTCCTTACAGTATGCATCCTTTTTTTAAATTCAGCTGCACTGATCCAGCTGTAACAGTACAAAGGGATCCAGATACATCCAAAGTTTCTGTTATAAGCAAACCTTTCAGTAAGTCATGTGCACTCAATGAAAGAAGCCCATGCCAAAATTGTAATGTTTGGGGGAGGGGACACAAAACTATGGAGTGCCTCTATCAGCTGAGTCTCGTTTCACAGAAATGGAGAAGTTGTGTAGTCCAAGAGTTTGCCAAAAAGTGGCAAAGAATAAAAGCATCAGATATACATGGTAAAACTGCAGCATTTACCAGAAACACACTCTAATGTCGCACAGCTTGTATAAGCTATCATTTGTCTGTCTGTAGCTTTATCTTTACGACAAAAAGTTGATCTGTGTTTTCTTAACTTTCACTTTGTCTGACCGGCTCTTTTGTAACCTAACATGTTCTCCTGCCGTTGAAATTCAAATTGCCAACACCAGTGGAGTTTTTTATTAGCCCTGGATATTTTAAAACTGACTTTAATGGCAACAACATGTTGCTGCATAACAACACAGTAATAACAAACTTTAGGGAGGTGGTAGATGTCCAGAGTCTGGATTTTGTCCAACATTAGGTTGCAATAGCAGGACTTAAGTGTGTACTGTGGTGCACTTAAGTGCAGCTGCCTGCAGGCAGCTCCTGAATTGACTCCATACAGTCAAAACAGAAATACTGCAGGTCTAAAAAGCAAGGAAGGAGTTTTTAATTATATTTAATTACTTTAAACTTCTTCTGGTTTATCTGAAATGTGTCTTGCATCACATGCCCATACCATAAAAAGAAAGAAAAAAAGCCTCTGAGTGTCAGTGCAAGATATATATGTAATCATATTTGTCTGCTTTTGTTTTGGCTCAAGATGCTGCATAAAAGAAGTCATCAGAGCAGTCCAGACTCTGTGGCTGCAGGCTGGAATTTAGAGAGAAACATCTAAGAAAGAAACTATACCGTATAGCATCACTGGCCAATTTGAAATGAATTCTAAAAAGTAATGAAAGAAAGAAAGAAAAAGATAATAGATAAATATGGCTGCAATGTTTTGTTAACATATCACATATGAGCTTGTTTGAGATGAATCACATCATTTCTTCAGAAGACCTTATAATTAGGAACAAAACAAAAGTTAAGCGGAAGCAGCGCTGGTATGACTTCATTTGCAAATTCAGTCATCTGATTAATTATCTACTTCTTCTTTTCTCTTTCTTTTGAATTCTAAAAGAGATCGTAAACATAAAAATAATCTCTTCTGTATTATCGAACGACACTAATGTGTTGCTTTTGTGGCCACAACAGACAGAGGCATTGCTAGACATAGAGATCTACTGGGGCACAATCCTCCGTTACTCAGTTCACATTTTTTTATTATAAAGACCTGCTTTGTTTATTAAATGAGTTAAGAAATTGTCAGGACAGCAATTGTCCTTTGCCAACCCAACTGTTGCTACTGCTTCCAAAAAACTGCTGCTGAGTTGGAAAATGCTTCCAATTGAATAGCAGATTGTGGTGAATGCAGTCAGTTGTTGGAGAGGCACATTCATGAGAAAATAACACAACAAAAAGCCTTCAAGGATTTAAAAAATTTAATGTATGATTAAAGCAATGTTATAACAGCTATTCAATTACAGTTATATTTTCAAGATATGAGTATTTAACTAAAAATATGTGAATATCTCAGTTCTCAATCTCAGCAAGTATGTGATACAGTATTTCTCCCAGCATCTTGTCTCAGCTTCAGATAAATAATAAAGAAAAATGTGTTTAGTTGTGTTAACAAAAACAGAATTTAAGCCAACGTAGTGTAGCTACAATTCTTTGATGGATCTCTCTATGCAATCATTGCACGTTTGTGTCTCTCAGGTTTGACATGGATGTAAAAACTAAACGTAGCTTCTTCCAGTTCTAGTATCCAGAAGGTGCATCAGTGTCTGGGGTGTTAGGATGACAACATTTATTTCCAGTGTAACAATATGCATTCCGGTTGCTTTAACTATACCCGCCCCCAGCACCACCACCTGTGTGTGTGGAATAAACCATTGTGCACCGTTTTAAAATAGTGAGAGGGACATCGGAGAACACACATTATTCTTGTAAATGTCCTATTTACTGTTATGTCACCTTACTCCTGTGTTAACTCCTGAGAGGACTTTATTATTATTATTATTATTATTATTATTATTATTATTATTATTATTATTATTATTGTAAGAGACACATATACATTTATTAAAGAGATCCTACCTAGAATCCAAAAAAAAAATAAAAAAATGTATGTTTTGAACATGCATAGAGTGATGAATAATGAGTGATGTACCACTGAAAGTTCGTTATATGTTTATGCCCTGTCTTACCATTAAATCCAGATAAGTTTGTCAAACATCAGATTACTCGAATTTGCCACCTGGATTTCTGTAAACGCCCTGCTGTCATGTGGCTTTGAGTTTTGTCTCGAAATTCTCCAAAGAAGATCTGATTTCGTGTTATCAGAAAAGCACGGGGAAGAGCGTGATGCAAAGTTTCACTTTCGTTTCACAGAAAAGCCTGGGCTGCCGCGAAGCGAGGAGGAGCCGAGGTAAAACAAACCCTATATATTGTCGCATTTGTTTACCAGGCTTCACACACACGTATGACAGTAGACGGGTGAGAATCGCAGCCAAGCAGGTCTACGAGCCTCCTCCGGTCTGGATAGGACGCAGCTCTCCCCATCCAAACCCGCGCTGCGTCACGGATTTACCCTGCTGGATTTTAGGGATTCACAGACAAAAGGATCTTTTAACAGCCGCTGTTGTTAGAACAAAACGGTGAGGTTATTTCTACTTTGGAGTTATGCTGCATTGCTGTCATAAAGGGTTTGTGGTGGGCTTTTATCATCATGGCTTTTTCTAAGCCCCCTTTGCAGTGGAAAGGCCAAAGAAAAAATGTTGTGCAAGCTTATGTTATTTTGAAAGGAATAAATAACCTGTCATGAAAAAATAAAAATAAATAATAATAATGTTTGCACTATTTCAGCTGCTTGATTACGAGTATCCAGGGTTTTCCAGTATCCACAATTTAATAGCAGTGCTGTCAGTATAAAGATTTAATAGTGGGGTTAAAAGGCCCACATTTTGCCACACCTTTTAATTGTAAGGTTTTTAATCATTCAACTAAATCTAGAAAGCTATGATGAATCACACTTTACATAGGCCGGTTAACTTGTTGCATTTAGCTAATGCCAAATGGGAATGTTACTGTCTGATCCAAGCCAGCGGATCCAGACAGGCTTCCATAGATCATTGTTTGTTTATTTAAACTATTCCTGTTCTTATAAAGTCAAAGTAGGAAGAAGATATTTTTACTTTGCGAAGTTCAGATGTTCTTAATGTGTCAGATTTCAACCTTGTATTGCATTCATAAAAGTATAGCTGCTTAATAAAAAGTTGTACAATGAGCACCCTACATTTAAATGTGCATGCTTGTGGCTGCTTACAGAACACTAAATAGGATATGGAGGACATTAATGTTAATAATATATAAGCCAAACCACATACTCCAGTCACATGAATGGCAGACAGTGCCTCTCAGTGGGAAAGAGAGTTAATTTCTAATCTATTGTCAGAGAAAGAACCAGAAAAACGCAGTCTTCCATCTTCAAGGCCTTATTTGGTTCTTGTTTAAGGGTTATCAGCTTGTGTGTTGTTGGGATTGGTAATGTTTGTTGTCCTCAACGTTTCCAAAGACATGTTACAAATAATAACCCTTACTTTCTTCTTTGTTTCTTTCAGAATGTCATTGTGGTGGTTAGAGATGGGAGAGGGTTTGGGGCCTCTCTCCTCTGTAGGATGGTAGCCAACGGCACAGTGGAAGGGAATAATAAGACCCCTTTGTCATGCTCAACCTCATCACCTCTTACAGAGTCGGAGCAGCTTCAGCGCCAGGCCAATCCGAACCCAAACCTGACATCTGCACCTGCCCGCTCTACATATCGAACTCACTTCCCCACTTTCTCCTCTAAAGAAGACTGCAACATCATCACAGACACAGCGGCCAAGCTTGAACGCTGCGGCTTCTACTGGGGCCCTCTGGGAGTGGAAGAAGCTCACCGCATGTTACAGGACGCTCCACTGGGAAGCTTCCTTATCCGCGACAGCCGACAGAAAGACGTCTTCTTCACGCTGTCCTACAACGGCAAAAGTGGTCCAGTTAGCGTGCGCATCGACTACAAAAATCAGAAGTTCTCACTTGCAGGCAACGAGCGCTCCTTTCAGACACTTTTTGCCCTGTTGGAGCATTACATCAATTCACCCAAGAAGAGTCTTAGCACCCCTTACAGGAAATGGAAGCCAACACTGCAGGAACTGTGCAGGAAGCGGATCATGGAGCAGTGCGGTGGAAAGAACCAGGTTTTAAAGCTGCCTGTCACACATGTGGTCCAAAGCTTTCTCTTGGAATTCCCTTACAAACTGTGACCAGTCTACCATGTAGAGTTTTAACTCTGTTGTTTCTCATTTCAAGTCGGCGGTTTTTACCAAATAAAGATAAACTAAAAGTGAAAAAGCCTGTCTATCACATATCAAGCATTGAGACTGGATCACCATGGTTACAGACAAAAGCAACAGGCTCTTTAATGTTGCAAATCCTTCTGATGCGACATTATGGCCACAGTCAAGTACAGACAGCATCCACTTGGACATGGTACTTACATAGGAGTTCAACATTTATTACCTCTAGAAGCTCAACTCCAAGTTGCACATGGACAGAGCATTTTTTGGAAACTGTTGCATTAAAAAGGAACTACGCATCCAGCAAAGATATTTCAAAGATAAAGAAACTTGTGGATGCAGCTGTAATGGTTGTCGCCCAGAAATGTTATCGAAGAACATTGAAAGAATGGACAGCTGAATCTTTAGAGGCATGGTGGACGACGTGGTTAGAACTTTTTCAAGCACATGCACCAGTGAGATATAATTATGTAGCAGATTTAAACACTCTAATATTGTTCAATGTTTACATCAAACCTGAATGTTTTTCACCACTGAAGGCTCAAATGTGTGTGAGGTTTCACCCTGTAACCGAGGTGTATAGCAAAGAAGATCGGATACACTGCGGACACTTCTGATATCAACTTATACTGTACTGTAAGAGGAGATGCTCCTCCTATTCAGCCGTCCTCTGCCGAGCAGATAAATGGATTATTTTATGAATCCTTAATAACTATTTTTTTTACTTTTTCTTCTATTATATTTTAAATAAAACATATTTAAATATACTCTGCTGCATTTTATTTGCCTCTATTCATGTCAAATTGTTTAGTTTTGTCAGTGAAGTGGGAAAGGGGGAGTAACACACCCTCACAATTTTTTTTATCCGTGCTATGTCACAGGTAAGAGGACAGACAGGCAGACAAGCACTGTGGAGGGTAGTGTACAGTATTGTCACCACAGTGAGTCATCTCTGTAGGGCAGAGGTGGGTGGAGCTGCTTTGGTAGTAAATGGATTGTTACGCTTATACAGACACACACTTACCAGAAACAAGAGCAGAGGTGACACATAATGAAGTGTGTGACTGAATGAGTGTGTACTTTCAACTTAATGTGGACACAGTGCAGATTTAAATTTCCTCAAGAGGAAGTGGGAAATTTTTCGGGTTAGTGGTAACTAAGCGAGACATGTTTGATCAAGGTCAAGATTGGGGTTGTAGTTTACATTTTTATTTTAGGACTTTTAAGCAATAAACTTAAAGTAAAGAGAATTTACAGCATGTTTGATCAAAAACCTTAATGGAGTACGACAAAATCCAAGACTTCGTCAAGCCACATTTAACCTAACTTGAGTGCAACTGAAGTAAAAATGGAAAAGATTACTTTGCTACGTAGTGGGTAATTATAATGGTAGAGACAAAGCTACACCACGTGGGCTTGTCAAGTTTGAGCATGTAAATCATAAGTATGTGTGTCTGGCAAAGAAATTGCTCAGCGTATCATATTCATTGACACATTTCATCAGAGCCTTTCAACTCCACTGAAAGCTAGTTATCATTAGAAAGAAATTCCTTCTTCTAACTAAGAATGTTACCCATACAACCACGAGGACAGTTATTCAACATCTGTACATCTGAACAATGTGAATTATTAATTTGAAGAGTAAGCTTGCTGCAGGCCCTTAGGACACCTATGTTTAGTGTTGGCTTGTTGGACTTGAATGTGTTCTATGAATCAGTCTATTGCCCATTGTTTAATGCTGCTGGTTTGAATGGAGCATGCAGTTTGTGACGTCGTTCTAAGATCCAAAATAATGATAAGCCTTTTCCGGCAGTTTTGTGTCATCACCTTATTACAATAACTTGATATAGTCTTAGTAAAGTAGGGATGGGTGACATCAACATTTTTCCTGTCGATACAATACAAAATTTAAACTACAGATAAATACAAGACTGGTAATATTTGTTTAATGGAAAGTAAAAAATCCAATATATAAAAGTAATATAATAAATATAATAAAAAAACACGAGCAAGAACTTGCATTAAACCTGTAAAATATCAAAACCTTACCATCACTAACGGTATCAGCGTTATCATGACATCTGATTGGCTACCATAATTATGTGACACTGTTGCTGGGCATAACACCCAATTTTACTACCCAAAACTCTCAGAAGTGACAGAAATGGCATGTTTTGTATCAGCAGAGTGGTATCTCTATATTAAAACAGTGTCAAATCTGATATTTTAACCGTCTGAAAATAAAGTATCAACTTCAGAGTGTCAATATTTCTATCCCTGGTCGTAGGTGTAACTAAACAAATGCAGTACAATGTTATGTGGTTCCTTTGGGTTAAATTAAGCATTTATAGTGTCTAAAGTTGAAAACATTAATATTTTATCAAGATTGTCACAGTGTGTTTACTGTCAAAGGATTTTCTAAACTTAGAGCAGCTAGCAATTAATTTGACTGTGGAGATGCTAATGTGCTAATGCTAACCAAGAGATAAGCCCATTCTAGGTTATCTGTATAAGATGAACCATTGCCCTCTTTACCATCATCGGTATGTCAACGGGCAGTTTGGTAGTTGGCTAAGGCCAGTACCTCAGCTATCTCAGTCATCTCAATCTTTTTGGCATCCACCCACTGGTTCTCCTGTCTCTCAAAGTCTTTCTCAACCAACAAGTTTGGTTTTTCTTAGCAAACTTCTGAGCTTTGTGACCAGGAAGAGTTACATTTGGATCCTAGAACATGAGGTCCGCAGCAAAACCCAGTGGTTCTAGTCGTTTCCAAATATGAATTATGATATTTTCACTCGATAGTGAGACCATAAGCTAAACCAGATAAATTAACTTGGAAGATGTTAACTTGGCTACCACCTTTGGTGAAACCATCCCTTCAAAATTCCGTGTATGCTTGCTCATAAATGTTTATCTTATGAAAACCTCAACATTTGTTAACATCACTTTATCACTTAGTTTGATGCCAACTTGATTTATGTTCTAAAGTTGTAACTTTCATAAGTCATCAGTCTTTCCTCATACCTAACCAGACCTCCAACGCTAAAAACAAACCTCAACATAAATCTTTGTGATGGGGATTTTTTCTTTCTTTTTACTAACTCTCTTGGGTCTAGACATATGTAATCAAACACACATAGGTGAGTCACATTGATTATCACACTCAAGTTAAGCCAGGCTTAAAGGATATTATCTTTTTAAGGAAGAGACTCTTCAGAAGCGACACACATTTGAGATTAATTTATGACTGTTCAATTCTGAGTAATTTAACTCCTTTACTTCAATGGCTGACATCGGTCATTTCTATTTCTCTTGATCTAAAATAAAATATAGTCAAGCATGACCTTTAAGTGTGATTTTTTGTGGACCTAGTGACGACTGAATCAAATGTCAGTTTAACTCAACTCCTCTGTTTTGCAGGACATTCCTAACTATTTTGAGAAGTGAAAGGTGAAGTGAGGCGTTTAGTGACTCAGTGTTCATAAGCTAATTTCTGTGGTATACTTTTACTTGGAGTTTTCTGGTCTTTAATCGTACACAAGAACTTATACAGAAACCAAATAAAATCAGATACCTGAACAGAAACAGGTTGTTCTGAGAAAAAATAGGGAGGGAGAGTGTGTTTGAAATTAGATTAAGAATAATGTAGATTTCTAATCATAGTACCTCAGAACTGACACAATAGGCCCTGTACTTCCAAGCTAGCAGCTAGTTTTAATAAAGCTGTTAACTGAAAGTGAGTGTGTGCCTGTAGTTATCCAATTCTCATTGAAAAATAATGAGGAAATCCTAAGTCATCTGTCTTCCTTGTTTGCTCCAGTTCTTGTTAATAGAATAACTCACAGCATGATCATCCTAAACTTACTGGAAACATTGAACATGCTGGATAAGAGGAACACGTTTTAAAAAGAAATTTCCAAAAATGGACTGAAACAAAAGTCACTGAACTCAGCAGAGACTGATTATTCATTCATTCTCTGTACTGCTCCAATAAGGGTCGCCCGGATGCTGGAGGCTATCCCAGCATTTAACAGGTGAAAGGCAGGGTAAACCCTGGACAGGTTACCAGTCCACTGCAGGGCCAACACAGAGATAGAAACAAACTTTAACACTTACACTCACACCTAGGGAGAATTTAGAGTGACCAATTAACTGTCTTTGAACAGTGGAAGGAAGCCAGAGTACCTGGAGAGAACTTTTGCATGCACAGGGAGAACATGCAAAATCCACACAGAAAGGCCACTTCCCCCCAGTTTGAACCTCCTCCCAGCCAAGGCTCTAAAAGGAGAAAGTTTTTAAATATTTTATTTTTTTTAGTTACTTCTAGTTCTAGTGAAGAAGGATGACTGACTTACTCATCTAGACCAACCCAGTTTACCCATTTACAGTCTTGCTAAGTTAGTGCTAAGCTAGCTAATCTTGACTACTGCTGTCTTTAAAAAAAAAACATTGCCTCCATTTACCACTGTAGCCTGGATTTTGTTCTGCTAAAACTGGTGAAACCTGGTGGAGAAAGAAAAACGTAAACAAAAATTTAAAAGGACTTTACCAAGAGTTTCTGAATCACCACAAAATTTGATTCCGGTTTGTTTCTTAAAGCACATTTATGGACACATGCAGTGGATTCTATGAATTCTCATGGTTATTCACTATTGATAATAAGGCAATTTTAAATTTTAAAGTTTTCTTTATCATGCAGTGGACAGGTATATCCTTTGGTTCATTAAAAAAAACAGAACCTAAGTGGGATACAATATGGTATCTAAACAAACAGGCGAGACATTAACTGATCAAGAGATTTTAAAAATGTAGGTTTTTCCAAAAATTATTTTATTTCTGCCACAATGTGAAGTGGTGCATCTGCATAAAACTGCACAGACTATGACAAATCTGAGATATCTACATTCAAAACAAACTAAAGCTGTGAGTGTGGTTTAAGCACAAAGAAAAAAAAAACAACCAAACACTCTCACAGTGGCTTCAGTACCAGGAACCTATTCACGTTTACGCACACACAACCCGACTTCCCTGAAGAGAGGAACCACAATATAAGTAACACATACAGACCAAAAGATAACTGAGGGCCCCTGCAGCAACCATAAACAGGTAAAGACCACATCAGTTTCTGAGCTTTTAAACACAATATTTTGTTTACACTTGATTATACGAGTGGTGCATAAAGTCTGTTCTCCTTTACAGAAAAGCAGGCTGTGCAGTTTTTAAGAATAGAAATAAAACTGAACCATATAGAGAAATCCGAGTATTTAAAGCCTATTTCCCCTCTGAATACAACTAAATATGTCAGCCTTACAAATTCTCTGTGTAGAGTCCCACTCATTCTGTAATGGTAATGACAAACTTCAGTATGACTGTTGTTAAGTAGAATAATTTATTGCATTTCTTTATTTAATTCTCTGTTTCAGTTCATTAACAATAATTACAAGTTTAAAAGCATGAAGCATATTACATACAAACATATCACATACACACACTCACTACAATCAGATAATAATGAAGGCTTACCATGACTTGTTCCGGTAGAGGTTTCAGGAAACGTTCCCAAGAAACCCTCTGACCAGTTCTATGAAATGTGCCAAGCCTCTTCAGCATGAGTTTATTCACTATAAATCTGCTATTTACAGAAGCACAACAAAAACATTTAGAGACTGACTCATAAAACAGAGTATTGCTCTGAATTTTACAGGTATAAACTTTAGGACTGAGCAGTTGAAAAATAAGAATGATTGAGCTTTTAAGACTTGTGATGATGGTACAGAAGAAAAAGAGTGAGCTGGAAAGGAGGCAGGAGAGAAGGGAGGAAAACAAGGATGAGACATGAAGAATGTGTGCTTTGCTCCTAAACTGTAAAAAATCAAGTCATGCATTAAGGTCAAAACACACCAATCCTGTTAATATAAAACAAACCTGTTGCTCGGAGAGAGAGGTTTTACGTTACATTCGTCTCTCCCCTCACTGCTTAGCTCTTAAGATTATTGCAGTAGTAAAGCTTTATTTATTTAATTAAAGGATGTTGGCAAGGGGTTTGCCTTCTGGGCAACAAGTGGTTTCTGTATAACTAGATTTACTTCCTCCATCTTTTATAGCACTATTTCAATAATTATAATTTTAAAACACAACTGTGGCTCCTTTTGAAAAATCCAGTCCAAAAATACATTCAGTCTAAGTGATGCAGCCATGATAAGCAGACCTGAAGTTGTCATTTTATATGGTTTGTCTGTGACAAAGCAGAACTCTATAACTCCTCATTTTATTCACACAAATTAAAACTAATATATTTCTCTAGCTCTGGGATGTAATAGTGGTTGATGGGATAGGCTCAAGCAACCCCAGGACTCTGCAATGGAATAAGTGGGTCTAGACATTAGGTGGATGTTTATTTTTCTCTTAAGATATCAAACATTTTGTGGCTGTTTAGTTAGTGACCCCTGTAATTAAGAACTACATGACCTCATATGAATAACAGTTTTACAAATGACTATAAGACCACTTACATCACTTGTCTTGGTAGTAAAGCTGAAGAGAAAGTTGTAGAATTGCCTCCTCGAATGAGAAATTTATCATCCCTGCAGACTTATATTGATCTGGAGTCAAAGTCAGTGATAGGGGTAAAAAAAACCAAAACAATCCAGCCAGGTCAAACTTATGTTACTGTAGCATATTTAAACAATGCTTTGTTATGTGGCACTTGAGCAACAAGTGGTGCTAACCTTTCCAAAGTGCCACATTTAAAAAGCTGCCTTCACACACCCCACAATGTGATCCAGATCAATTCATTTAATAGTCTGAGAGCAGAAAACAAGATGGCCACGACACTGCATTAATGTTTTAAGTCTGTGACCTGCTCCCTCTTTGCTGATGTCGCTTTCCCTGCGACCAGCTGGTAAACAGGAAAGTATCCGATGACTTTACACATGGGGGAAAACAACAACTAGACCAAGATTAGAAACAGAAAATTCCAGTGGCAGTAACTGCAAATGGGTCTGACATGCAACAATGAAAAGGCAAATGCAGCTGAGTTCTGTGTGTAGCATAGTTTCGACATCTCTGCCAAACATTAGTGATGCTTTGCAACAGTAAGACACAAAAATAGGTTTCTGAAAGTGAGTTAAACAACCCACAGAATTAGAGTGTGGTAGGTGAATGTGTGTGTTTGAGCTGATGCACAATCTGAATGAGTACAAAATGTTGCTGGTTGCACTGTTTGACACTTGTGCTAAAACAAAGACAAATGTGCTTTGAGCCTGGAGCTTGGTTGGTGTCTATGTCATTGGGAGTATAAAGAGTCTTTCCTGATGTGCAAACACAAATGATAAGATGCCTCCAAAAGTCTCTTAAGACTATTTACACCACAGACAATCAGCAGGAGGCAACATGAAAATATACTGCAGCCAAGCTGAATAGCTGACCTGTCCTATTGTTCTTACAATAAGTGCATAAATCAAAATCTGTGCATCTTCAATCCAGCTCAAGTGAGTCTGGTAATTCTGCATCTTTGCTCTTTTCTACAAACTCTGCAGCTGCTATGTTGTCTCTTTCTTGCAGCAAATCCCCATCAACTTCCAGAGGTGGGTCCTCGCCGTCGAGTTTGTCTACTCCTTCTGGAGCTTCATCAGTGGGTGTGAGCAACTCAGTCGTCTCAGTAGTTTCCTCTTTAACTGTTGCATCCGTCTCTGTCTCATCCATCAGCGACCCCTCTTCTTCTTGCGGCTCCTCTTCTTCTCTTTGTCCCTCTTCTTCTTCTGTAATTATGGCATCTGATCGCTGAAGGGAGTGGGTAACAGTACACGGGTGCAGGTGCGGTGAGTCGGCGGGGGGCAGCAGCGTGAGCGACTCCACACTCAGAGTCTCTGCGTTGTTGTCCGTGAGGAGGGAGATGGTGGGCTGGGAGGCCGGGGTGAGGCTGGGTGCCAGAGCTGGATTCGCAGCTGGGACTGTGGTAGAAGGAGCAGAGGAAACTAGAGTTACTTCTCCGCCTCCTCCTTCACTTTCTCCACCTGAAGTCGAGGGTGGCGTGTGCTCCAAAAATGTTCCATCATCTACAGGGGAGAAAAACAGGCACATTTATAACGATTCCCAGATTAATGGGACAGAACAGTCCTGGAAACGTCTTTTGTCTCACAGAGGGGAACTGAGGGAACCTACAGTGCAGCTTATAATTAAACATACTGCAACAAAACAGTAGAAGTGTAACTGAGCTATGCAGATGACATGCATGTGGGTAGATACAGGCTGACGTCTACAAAACACCGCAGTGTGTTCACAGAGCATCTCCATTTGTTATCAGTGTTCACAGTTGGTTAAATTAGCTAATCCACTCTGAAAGCCAAGACTTTTTAAGTTTAACACTGTGGAGATACTGAACAAGACTGTAACGTATATTACAGCAAACTTGACCTCTGTACACAATCGCTTATATGTTAGATTATTCAAAATTGCACCACCTCTCAGTAATTGCATTACTTTCAAGTCAACACATAGAGCAATTTCCTCTAATGATCAATCAAAAACAAACCATGGAACTTCTCTACAAACTTTAACTGCTATTATACTGCACTGGACTGGACTGTATAGAAGCATGCTTAACTAACTTGAAAAAATAAAAGCTCTTTCTGAATTTAAGCAATAACGAGCCATTCATTTCGTTCAGGTGTGTTAAAGTAGGGTTACCTCTGAACATTTGAGGTTCAATAATAATTACTAACTTTTATAAATTATGCTTTTTTTTCCTATTCACACAAAAGTCTGAAAAAATTAAAAGCTACATTTGGGTTGTTTGGTCCTCAGTATTGTGCATAAACACAAAACACAGCTTTTATGCATCATGTCAATCTTTTTATGCGGTTATGTAATAGATGCGCTGGTCCTCAGTAGGTCAGCAGTCTATTCTCAGATTACTTGTTTATTGTTTTACATCCTCTGGCCATTCCACCCTCTTTTTTGGCCTGTTTATTATCTGCCTACATTTTTTTTATCAGTTTACTCAAAATGCTCAGTGTTGCACTTGGTTTGGTGTGCTCACTCTTCGTTACCTGCCTTTTCGCTCTGCACAACCAGTTTAATTTGCACCCCAAAAAGAGCATCGTGTGTTTACCAATGTTCTCATATACAGACATCTATATGACTCCGTGGCAGCGATCTTTTCACTGTGACACACCACTACAAACTAGTTTTGGTGGTTTGACTATATATGCACCCAAGGCTCCCCACATGTAATGATGGTATGGATGTGCATTATCGTGTAAATATAGCTCTGAAAGCCACATCCTAACTTCAGTTACATTTTATTCAGTGCCTACGCTTTCTATGTGTTCGAGGGTGTACTACCTGTTGGGCTCTGAGCCGATATTGTGCTCGCTGTTACAGAGTCGCATCTCCCTGTGCTCCCACTCCCACTGGAAGGAGGTGAGGGGGATGAGAGGGGTGACGGACTGTGCTGTGGCACACAGTGTGCCACTGCAAAACCTGCAGTGCACATAATGCAACACATGAAGACACACACATTACAAATGTGTGTAAAAGTGAAAGCAAGAACAGGGGTGTCTTCAGCTTTATTCTATGATGCATTTCCACATAAAATATGATCCTACAGCTCAAATCACAATCCCACATCAGATCACGTGGCTTTGAAGGACATGGAAACTTTCATGGACATGGAAAGTTTTTATAATAAAATCAAGGGTTTTAAATCAGATTCAGTGTGTAAAGGAGGAACATCTGCCTTATTTATTGATCATTTCTGTAATAATGAGCAGAAGAAAGCATGGGTTGTTCATGTGTATGTCACCTGGCACTTTGTCGACAGTAGCAAACACAGATCTGTTTGCCGTGGGGTCATTGGGTGCCCGTCTCGACTGTTCATAGAACCGGAAAGGTAGGCCGCTGGGTGAGGCGTTCGCTGACTGACCGAATCCCAACACCTCAGTTGCACTGGGCTGTACCGGCAGGTCCAGCAGAGCTGAATGTGTATAAGTGAAAGGACAAGGAATAAAATAAGCTTTAGGGACAGCTTCATGTTACTGTTAATAACTTCATCTAACTGGAGAGAAAAAAACAACTAATCTTGTTTCAGATTGAAAGTAGAAAAAGGAAATGTACAGGACTGTCTCAGAAAATTAGAATATTGTGATAAAGTTCTTTATTTCCTGTAATGCAATTAAAAAACATG
>JBAMHW010000023.1:8849071-8860080 GCA_037177495.1 Rhadinocentrus ornatus | reverse complement strand
CATGTTTTTTAATTGCATTACAGGAAATAAAGAACTTTATCACAATATTCTAATTTTCTGAGACAGTCCTGTATGTGTAACTGTGCTGGTAAAAGAGAAATCTTGAAACCGTTATGTGACTGCAGTAGATATTTTGGAAGGGGTCATATCGACCTTGGTTTGCTGCACTAGCAACATTTCATTTATGTGTCATTAGTTTTGCATGTATTTCTGAAGAATTAGCCTGAGGGGCGGCGAATTACGACAGACCGGTGGGTAAAATTAACACAATATACAGTACAAAAAGTTTCCATATTCTGATTTATTTATTTATGTTTGTCCAGGCTTCCAGGCCAGTAAATGATCAAAGATTCACAGGTACATGGTAAAAACAGGATTCATAGAGCACTTCAAATAAATACATTCATTCATTTTCTTTACTGCTTTGTCCATTACGGGTCGCGGGTAAGCTGGAGCCTATCCCAGCATTGAACAGGTGAGAGGCAGGGTACACCCTGGACAGGTCACCAGTCCATCGCAGGGCCAACACAGAAGTGGACAAACAGCCATTCACACTCACTCCTAAGGAGAATTTAAAGTGACCAATTAACCTAAAATACACAATAAACACAAAATAAATACATATAACTAAAAAAAGAGGCATGTTAATAAAAAAAAAGGAAGTATGAATTGTGCTCTGACAACACCTCTGATAATTATTATGGAAAATAGAAGTGCAGGAAAAGAAAACAGTGACAAGTTAGGAAAACTGAGAATGTGACTTTTCAATTTAGCAGAAAGACAATCTCATTCACGGAAAAGAAACACTATGATGCACCCAAGAGATTGGCTTTCACTTCTTCTTCACAGTTTCACTTGTACTAAATTTAGTCAATATGTGATGTGATTGGGCTTTTTTTAAAATGTATTTTTGCGTTAATTTGATGTTATTTTTGTGTAAAGAGAAAGAGTTAAATGGTTGCTTTATGCCTGGGTCGGTGGCCGGACTTTTCTGGGGTGGGCTGGGTGAGGGTTCTAGGCTCTGGTGCCTGGGGGCCCTGCCGTCCTCAGGGTGGGTCCTGGGTAGTCATAGTGGTGGGGTGGCTTGGGTTTGTGCTCTGGGATTGCTGCTGATCGCCCGGATCTCTGGGCCACCCTAGTCTGCCTCTGGCCTCCGTGGAGGCGTGGTTATGTTATCATGATTTTTTGTTTAGTTTTTTTTTTTATTTATCAATTTTTTCTTTTTTTGTGTCTTTGGTACTTTGGTTGTTGTTACATCTTGCTGTTTTAGTTTTGGTAATTTTTTAGGAGCTCCTAATGACAACTTAGTTTACCTGTAGAAGCTGTAGGAAATTCCCTGTTGTGTTTCTGTTCAGGTGTAGAAGTTGGTTGTCTGGTGTTAAGTTGAATTGAAGGGTCATTGCTTCTATCCACTGTATCTGTCTCTACTTCCTTTTCCCCCACTTTCCTCTTTATTTCTCTCCATTTCTGTATTTTTTTTTCTTTTTCTTTTTTTTCTCTCCCCTCCAGTCAGGTTCAGCAAAATTACACAAATTCCATAATATTAAATGAATTAGATAAAACAATATATTTGTACAATTAAAGAAATAAAAAAAATTTGATTATCAAGAGGAGCCTTATGCCCATAAAGCTTCTCTTGGCAGAGCAAATTTGTTCTGCAGCCAGACCACATTTTTAGATTCTCTTTGTTACAAGAGTCCTGCTGGACAGGACAAGTTTATGTAAAACCCATGTGTACCCTTCTTAAACACTTTTAGTTCTGTCTCCTCTCCAGAGGTAAGTTCAGCCATTTGAAGAAGGACAGGAGCCTTATAAAGCCCATTTGTTTTCTCACCTGCAATCCTCTGCATCTTCATGCGTCTGGCCTGAATACGACCTTTGGCCAATCTCTGCTTGGCGATGATGCAGCGGATGTGGTCGGCAAAGATGAAGGTGGCCTGCAGGATGGGCAGGGGCTTGGCGTGAGGGTTGGAGCTGGGTTTGTGAATAACAATATTCAAAGCTCTGCTGTCGTCCTCAACACCAGACACCTGCATGTCCTGTTATTAGAGGGAGGAAAGAACGAGTTTTAGACTTTTATGATTCAAACTGCAAGACCCACAGAGTTGGAATAAGGTGGTGAAAACTAAGAAAAAGAGGAGAAAATTGGCAGAGAAAGTGATCAAAGGGAATGAAAGAGACAAATGGTATTCAAGTGAGATGGAAAAAAAAGTTGGACACAAATCAAAAGATGCATACAGCAGAAAAACAGAGGGAAATCTTTTGTTATTTAGATTTAGAACAGATACTATTGTTATAATGAACTTATTACAATAGCAGTTTGAAAACAGCATACTCGTTATAATGACTAAATTTAATAACTTGTCTTTGAAATGCAATTTTGTTCTAACTTTTTTTGGAGTCAGTAAGATACAGGTAACAACGTTTGCTGTGTAACGAATCTTCTAAAAATGTCCGGGTAAGCTCTCTCAAGTCCTCTTTCTAGTGAAAGTAACGAGAAATTCTGAAAAGCAAGAAAGAGAGCTGCAAAGTAACGAAGGTGGAAATGAGGCAGCAGATAAATTTCACTGCATTTACAAAGACAACCATGTTAGGAACAAATAAATAACATACTGGCAGAGGGAATAATGAGACCATATGAAAATGCATTCACTCTATTAGCATAAAGACAAACGCACAGATAAAACAAAACAATTGTTTTCTCCTACTTGCAAAAGTCCAGCGAACTTGACAACACCCCATCCAAGTCGTTTGGTTTCGGGTTCAACCAAACTCATCTGGTATACGTCTACAGCGAGGAACCTCTGGGCCTGGCCACCATCTTTGCTGACCACCATACAGGCTATCAGGTCACTGTTATCTGAAAAAAAAATTTAAAACGCTCAATCAAATTTATTACAACAATGGTTTGCTTAATTGAAAGACCACAACATATTTAAGTTTAATTAAGGTTAATTAGTAAGGAAAGTAACAGTGAAAGTAAAATGTCACATGGTGGTCCTCATGACAGTAGTCATGGTTACTTTAGATTTGTGGTGCTGGCTTATTTTCGGCTGGGCAGCAGTCCTATCTGCTGGATGCGGTTTGTTCAGGCGTGTGGGTGCTTCTGCCTCGGTCCCTGACTTGGTTTTCCTCATTCCATCTTTTGCTGGGGCTACTCCTGGGCCATGGTTGGCTTGTAACAGACACTGATTACGGGTGTCTGCTAAGGACAAAAAAGCCTTTCCACTTCTGGACAGCTGGATCTCTAGCTGTCTCTATTTTTTTTGTACTTTCTCCTTTGATCCTCTGCTACACCATTAAATATTTTATTGGACATTTTTAGGACTAGTAATAATATAGATTATACTTGCGCTGTTCCTTACGTTATTAAATTGGAATGCTGTGGAAATTAATGATCCAAAGGTGAAGGTGCATGACATTGGTTTGTGTCACTCCTGAACAACCTCTTTGTTTGCAAAATCAGTCATTTTATTATGTGTCAGACATATTTTATCATGGATGACCTGCTTGCTTTTAATATGCCTAGGTAGCGCATTTTCTTCCTCCGACTAGTCACCTTACCTTGTTTGTATTTCATTTCAAACCCTTAGTTGGGACAAAATATACCAACATTACGCCTCTGGCAACATCAGGTAACATCCAACCGAATCGGGTCCGATGTGAAACAACTTCAATATTCCATGAATACAACTGAGGAAATTACAGGATGGTCAGGCCTTAGCATTGTCCATTTAAAAGTTTTCAGTCCGTTTATCAAATTTGAATTTTATAGCTTAATTTCGTTGTTCTTAAACTGATGTGTGCTGCAGACCTCTTGGCCAGGTCACCCTTTTAAAAGAGAATTGATCTCAATGGGTTCTTATCTGGTTAAAAAAAGGTTTTAAATAAATAAATACATAGTGAAACAACTGATTACTAATGCATTGCCACATTAAATGGAACATTCTAACTTTAAGAGATTACTTCTGTTTAATGCTATTAATGACATTCAGACCATCCAATGTGCCATCTTCTTCAAAAAAACCTTCAGGTGCAAATTATTATTAGCTGATGGGAAAAAAAAATTATCCATCTACAATCTATGTAATATACTGATGAATAATCTTTCAGGCTTAGACATGGATTTTACTATTGATCTTCCTGTGAGGTGATTGTTAGGAGCTGGTGTAGCTACATACGAAGGCAGACAGAAGAGTCAACATGCTACATGCAGTTAAAAGGACAGAGAAGGCTTTTTGCTCCCACATGTCTAGGGCGAGCATAAAAAAATTAAACGCCCACATCTTGACCTTACTGTACCACAAAGCCTTCCACCCAACTAACAAGAAATCTGGAACTGTTGATGAGCCGATTTGACACCAGTAGTTTTGGTTGACAAACCACCCACTCAGACTGGCTCTAAATGTAAACCAGTAGAACCAGACGTACAACCCCTGATGAAGTTCTCTTTCTCTTGAAAAAGTATCTGACACTCCTTTCTTTTTATAATTCTCTCCTTTTGGTTTTATTTCCTTAATTTCTATTCCCAAGTATTATGACCAAGTAAATTTGGACTGTGACTTATGCTTTTTAAGTTAAACTTGTTGGATTCCTTAAAGTACATATAGAGAACATAAGTTTGTTCTGAGGAACAGACTATTTATGGTGTTTCCACAGAAACCAGGCAGCTGTGGGACATTCAATAGCTTCACTTTTTAATACTTGTGGCTAAATTAAAGATCAAAGGGGGTTGCCAGGAACTGGTGGTACCTATTGAAGCTTAAAGCAATGAAAAGTACCTGCAGCTGGAGAGAGTCCCCAATTTACTGTGGTACTGTGGGGAAAACAACAAATAGTAAAAATAAATAGGGGGGACGTTTGATAAACTGATTCCCCAGAGGAAGTGGAAAAAAGAAAATCAGCACTCCAATTGTTTCCTTAGAATGTGGAAGTACTCTCAGGTCATATTGCTTCTCTATTTGCATCGGCATTAGATTTTTTTTCTAGTGAGCATTTGTCCATTAAAGTTCTCATGACACAAGTTAGACTTTACGTAATTTTGCAATACAATAATAAAACCTGATGAAATAGATGTTTCTGTGCAGTTAGAAATCAAACAGGCTTCTTTTCACACAAATATCCAAAATGGAAAAGAATGCCACACAAGAGGTTGGAAAACCCCGCGGCATGATGTGACATCTGCGGGAGAACAGCTTACGGCTGTTAGTACATCAAGTCTGGTTTGTGCGGTGGCATCATCAGCAAGTTCCAGTTCAGAAGATTATGGTAGTGCTGAGGAATCTGATAGAGGACTGAACTGTACTAGTGGATTTCCTGCCCAGCAAGCCAGACTTGGAGTCGAAGAATGAGGGTGGAGAGGCAAGCATGCCCGCAGTGCCAAGCAGACAGCAGGGGAAGCTTCTGTAACGTCTATATAGTTATTTTAGCCTCATAGTAAATTGTTTAGATTGTCATGACAGTATCATCTAGCCTCACACTTATCTTATTCTCTATCACTTCTCGTTAGTCAAATCTCATTTCCTTTTGGGAATTTAGAAAGTGTTCTTCAATTCAGTTAAACTCAATGTTTACAGAAAGTTGTAGAATGTAAAAAGCAAAGAACAAACAGGATGACTTATCGTTTTTCATCATTTCTATTAGGAAGATCGAACCTGTGATGGTTTCAACCACGAGTTCTGTTTTTTAAATTCTTTGAAATAGAAAAACTTGGAAGAAGCACCTCTCTTCTGGTGTTACTGTATTTGTTTAGTCAAGTGATGTTTTGGATTCCTCTCCAAAAGGAAGGAAGGTGTTCGAAAACGTGGCTCTTTGTGGTTTTGTGGTTTTATGTGACCTGGACGAAAAAGCAACTTAATTAAAACACATTATTTTCTTAGGTAAACAAAGCTTAATATGGCATCAGGTGTTTAGTATAAAAGCCCCAGTCAACATTTCTGCAGCCATGCTTAAGTGACTGTGCTGTTCATCCGGCCCTATCTAGTTTCTGTTGAGCTAAATCTGCCAGGGTAAACATCACTAATATAAACAGAGTGACTGTGTGAAAGGAAACATGATACTTTAAATTACATGTTAACATTCAGAAAAATAAGACTCCAGGTATTTGGTTAAACTTAATCACAATAACTCTCTTGAACAATGGGGGGGAAAGCCACTTTAACTAGTTAAGTAAGTATTAAACAACTTAAGAACAAAATTTTATTGTTTCATTTGCTTTGAATTTATATGAATTATGCTTTGAAGCAAATTCCAGTGCTTTGATGTATCAATGTGAAGCAACGTCTCCGCAGGTTTAACACACTTCCCATGTATTAAACCAAAGGAACATTGGTTTACACTTTAAAAAAAAAAAAAAAAAGGGATCCTTCCCTTGCAGGACTTCTCAACCACAAATGTGTGACTTCACAAAACATATTACACAAGTAGAGACCAGTTGAAACACTATGGGTCAACAGTTATCAGATAATGTGGTTAAACATGGGCAGGGGAGGTCTAATGGTCAGAAAAAGAAACCTGTAGTTGGAAGGTTGCCGGTTTAAATTCCCTCCACGCATGAGGAAAAACCCTCCCTCTCCCCACAGTTACCCTGTAAGAGTGCGTTCTTAGTCAACCACCTCGCTTACAAGTAAAGCCAACAAGGGAAAGTCTTTCAAAATCGCTCTTCCACTGAATCAAATATAGCACAGAAAATCGTTATTACTAAAGAGATAAAAATGTTTCCCTCTTTTCATTAAGAGTTTTTGTTTTCTATCCATCTGGTTAGAAAAGATAAACTGAATGGCAATGTTATTCATAGATATTAGCTCATCAGGTTTGGTCATATGAGTGTAACCCGCAGTGGGCTCTAATGAAGAAGTGACACTGAAAAACTGATCTTGAAAGCTGATCAGTATCAGAGCACACTAGTGTTACTGGTTTGTTCCATTTACCAGCGGACGAGTTTCCAAAAAGTACAGATGAACTGATAGCATCTAAAAAGCCACAACCTACATTTACAACACATGACAAAATCATAAAGTTCCATTTACATAAATAAATAATTGAAAATTGGCCAAAAATGTGTTTAAAACAAATTCCGCTGCTTATTTTAACATTTATTTTATGACATTTTATTGTTAATGACTCAATGAATCCCGAGGAGGGAGGATATTTGTCTGTGGTGAAGTGTTTAGATTGTTGATTTTTATTTATTATATTTAATTTTTTAATAAAAACCAATTTCTTTTCAGAAAAACACACACAGAATTTCCCAGAATTTTTTTGTCTTACTATATTGGGAAATTAAGGATGCCTTCCTCCACTTTCATAACCACAGCATCATGGCATTACAACACCACTGTGGCATCAGACATACTTTGGTCACTAAATTAATTACCCTGCTGTGCACACACACGCACAAAAAGGCGTTGAATTAAATAGCCTGATGAAGCTATAACTATGTGAAGAACGTGAGGTATAATTTCATCTAGAGTATAGTATGCTGTCACACACGTTTCTCTGTGTTGATATCCAGCCTCATGTTAACCATCCGGTCCGGCCGTTCATATGATTTGTCTCCTTTTGGAGCCCTCGGTCCTCCTTCCCTATCAAAGCCTGGAAGAAGCTAGCAATAATAGCCAAAGGAATAACCCAGACCAACGTTGGCCTGGTATTTCCAAAGTGGAGAGCACTGGAAGAGCTAAAATGTTATAAGTTACTTCGACATGTTCCAAAAATTGGTGACATCGTTTTGCTCAATGTGTTTGAACTTCTAAAACTCATTTGGGGGTGGGGGGAAGAGGTAGAGGGAGGTGTGGCTCATGACACACCTTGTTTTGGTCTACAGGCAGTGCATTATTTAAAAATGTATTATTATTTAGCTTTTTGCCCCTTTAAGAGAAACAAAAATCATCCCATATGGGGTAACGCAACCAAAATGGCCAAAACAGTGTGGGGAAAAAATTAACTGAAAGGACAAAAAAAAAAAGTCCCTACTCATCTACAAAGATCAACTGGCTAGCGCTGCCCCAGGTAACCAACCCATGTACCTAAAAAAAACCTAATAGGCTGCAGACCTCTATGTATTTGCATATTTGTGATTTCCCACTAGACTTCCATCTCAAAGCTCCCATTGTTTCCCAAACTCATTCCATAAGTCCCTGAACAAAAGTTAGCCTCTTTACAACTCACTGCTAATAGAAAGCCTATTTACTGCGATGTTTTGTTAGTAACACATTTACACTCAACATTAGTATAATACAAAAGGAAGACACAAACACATGCATGCATAGCTTGAAACAAAAAAAAAAAAGCATCATGGCTTTGCTAAGTTTGTGTATGAGACAGCGTCTGCACAGTTGGACCTGTGATAGCAGCTCTAACCACATGCAAGTTTCTATTACATCATCAACAAATACCTGTGCAATGTGAGGGCTGATGTGTGTGTGTTGATGCCAAGTGTGCGCTCATCTCTGCATTGATGTCATCATTAGAGTTTACACATGTGTGTAGTGTATGCAGGACTATGTCATATAGTGGACAGAATGAGACTCTCAGAAGAATTTCAAGGGTGTTATTTTTTTTCTTCTATTCATGTTATATGCTTTAGTTATCTCCCCACCCCTATGAAGATGACAGCGCATTTTTATGTGCTTCTTACTGAGATCTAAGACGTCATCTGTCTTGATAAGATCTTCAGATCTGGTCAGAGGGAGTTGAGTTTCAGGCTCTCCCTGAAGCTGAAGTGACAAGGACCGCAGCATGAAGAAAACTCGAATTGCCTGGGTAAAGAGAAAAGAGGTCCCAAACAAAAGAAAGCCGTTGAAACATTTAGTCCCAAACAGGTAATTGTAACAATTCAATAGAAAGAATAACTATAATATAAAAATTTTTTTTAAAAAGACGCAAATACTTTAACGTCAGATATTCAGAATCAGAGTATAGCTACTAGCTGCCTTTAGCAAAACTACCAGACCAAAAGTATGTGTCATGAGCCACACCAGTGTGTTACAATGATAATAGGACACAGCAACACTCGGGGAAGTTTTAATAATCAACTAAGAAACCTTTACTATTAGTTAAGAACTAGTCAGATGTTGTTCTCTGTACATTTGTGGCGTGCTCAGTGTTCGTACAAAACCAAAAGATTGAGACAAGCATAAACATGATATTAATTTGAGAAATTAAATACATAGTAAGGACTTCTGCTGAGGTATTTTATTTTTTAACTTTAAAGCGACACACAGGGGGTGACCAACGACAGGTGAAATTCATCGGTGAAACCTAACACACGGGACGCGACAGCAGCAGCGCTATGCATCGCGCTCAGAGATAGCTTTTCTCCAAGAAATTTGATTGGTTATAATGTTGGAGGATATTTTGACATTTTCAAACCAGTCCATGACAGATAAAGTATGACGGATGAAGAGTCAAAAGATTTTCCATGAATTGACAGAAATCATGCCGTTTACTTTCCTGTACAATGGAAAAAGTCAATTCTGGGTTAATCCGAGTTTACAAAATAGCAAACAGCACAGTAAATTTCATCATCTGATGGTGGACCTGAAGGCTGTTCTAGATAAATCCAGAGCCTTTTATTTACATCTCTATAATCTTTGTGCGATGTATTGTAAAGTAGGGAAAAGTCAGACCCAGCTAAAATGATCTATTCTCCCATGTTCAAAGTGTTTGCAGACTGCGCTGTATAGCCTGCTTTCATTAATCAGTCAATGAAGCCCCTCACTGATTGGTTGTAGTGCCATGTGACAATAAACAAATATGAAACATTTTTCTGTTTTTTTGTGTCGCATCGCAAGCCCCCGTGTGCACGTCTACGTGAACGAGTGCAACATTTCACATGCACGAATGTCGCCTGTCGCTTGGAGGAGGGCAGTTCCATAGGAAAAGGAGAAGGAGCGCCGTTGCCTCCCGTGTGTCGAGCCCATTAGACTTCATTTCATGCAGACTGTGGACTGAGCTTGAGTCTATGTGTGGACGCACCTTGCGAGTCTTCTCCACATCTCCACATGGCAGTCTTTTCACAAAGTCTATGCCAGTAAGAGGGGTGCCAGTGGGTGGGAGCAATATTGAGGCATCCATCATTAGATACTCCACATTCATGGGTTTACTCTGCAAAAAACAACGATGAGCAACAAGATACAAACATACCACTCAAACATACATGAAACAGCAACAGCAGTGTGTTGAACCAAAACATTTCAAGGTAAATTACATCAAATAATAGGTTAACTAACCGTCATGCTTCTGTATTCATCTTCAAACATGTCCAGAAAGATCTCCTCTCCCTGTGTGTAGAGAAAATTAAAGTTGATTGAATAAAAAAATGTAGAGAAACATTTCATGACAAACCATCTACAGAAGATGAATTTCACTCTGTGCACGTGTTTTCAGCAGGTTGTTTTTATGGTTTTGTGATTTATGTAAAGTAAACATGTAAAGTGAAAAACATATGGAAGAATCTCAACTGAAACTACGTTTTCTCTTTTTTTTACCTCTTTGTCACACACAAAAAAACAAAAATATTGTTTCGGTCTTGGTAAATTCCTTTGGTAGCAGAATTGGACACGTTTCTGTTTAATGTGAAATATATGGATGCTTGACTGGGCCAATTATGGATTAGTACTGTGGGGAAACTTGATTTTGACCTTTTTATGCAGTTATTATATCAAACTAATCTGATATTTAAAATTCATCAGTAATGACAAAGTTGATGGTTGCATTCCTTGTCAACAGAGTTTACTGTGTGTGCGTTCAAAGTGTACAAACTGTACCGAAGTGCATTACACTCTGGGTATCAGTTGTCTGGAATAGTGCCGTGTGTGTTTGGGTTCATGGTCATATTTCTTGACCACATTGACTTCTTACTGTAACCACTTTCCTGTAACTGCCTGGTAAAAAAAAAAAAAAAAAAAAAAAAAAAAATCCCCGCAAAGAATCCCAAACAAATGACTTTTCCTTCCCTGGAAAACTAAAACCACAATTTCCCCGCTTCTAACCACCCTGATACAGTC
>JBAMHW010000023.1:8835715-8849061 GCA_037177495.1 Rhadinocentrus ornatus | reverse complement strand
TCGGGTGTGTTTGGGGTCATGGGTATTTTTTTTTACCACATTTCCTTTTTACTGTGAACACTTTCCTTGAACTGCCCGGTGAAAAAAAAAAAAAAAAAAAAAAAAAAAAAATCCCCGCAGAGAATATCAAAACAATGAATGTTCCTTATCTGGAAAAATGAAACTACAGCTGCCCCGCTTCTAGCCAACATGATACAGTATGTTCCACCAAGCACATAACCAAAACAGCTGGATACGATTTCTTAAATGACGACTCATAAAAAAAACCCCAAACACACATGCAGGCAATTTAGAACAAGAAAGTCCTGAATTGCCTGGACATCATTTAGCATGAACAGCACAGTATGTTGTATGTGTACACAAAGATTACATCGTTGTCATATGAACATCCTGTTAAAAATAGGCTAATCTGCCCACTTTAAAATGTAAAGTCCCTTCTGGAAAGTTTGGTTAGGACATGCAGATTTTTGGATTGTACAAATATAAAGTTACATAAAGTTTGACCATCAGACACAAAAAATCTCACATTTAATCTTTTACTTTTAAAATCATAAAAAAACATTAGAAAAAAATTCCACTTCTAATGACGAGCAAATAATAATTTCCCCAGAAATTCATCAACTGCAAGAGATGCATGCCTGGAAAAAAACAAGACAAAAAAACAAAAAAAAACCAAAACAGTTTGCTGAAGAACATGCAGACAAAGACTCACGTGTCTATATATAAAAAGTAGATACACACTCATTTTCATTATACTTGAGACGTTCGGGTTTTTGTCAGCTGCCAAAGCTACAAAGCACAGCCTCCTCACAGAAGTCTCAGAAAGAACCTCTCCACTCCAGTTACGCTGCTGTTCATGCTTACCAGCAGAAACATAATTATGTTAGTAGATAAATCAAGAGTGTAATCATTTATCAGAATCAAATTTTACATCAAAATGCCACAAACCAACTGAAAGCATAATTTCCAGTTTACAGCTACACAATAAAGGGGAAAAACTACTTTGTCAACAATATTCAGAACTGGTGGTGTTGAATGAACTGAAAACTCAATGGAAATCATTTCCCACAGCTGAAAGGCCTTCTAGTACATTGGACAACTTTCTCTGTCCTGCAAATGTGTAGAGGTTCTAATGACGCGCAGGAGGAAGCCTCCTGATGGATGTATGAATGATGCGGTGGATAATACCAATGTCAATATGATGTAGGCACTTAGCTGTTGGGGGAATTCCCAAATAGCAGAGTACGGAGCGACAGAGAAAGTGTTGAGATCATAATGATTTATTGGCTCAAGATGATGCCTGGCTTGTGAGCGGTTTCAGAAAATCAAGAGTTTTTCAAACCAGAGCTGAACTGGACCCAGTTTTGCTCCCCTCTTGAATGAGTGCTAACTTTCCTGGGTTACCACCTACATCACTTGTTTTGGCAATTATGAAAGCTACATTAAAAATCTGTAAATTTTTTTGTTTGTTTCTTATCCAGAGATAAACAACTAATTTTTAAATCTATACCTTCCACGTCTGCAACCAGCATTTTAATTTCTCACTTAAACCCATTAAGACTGAGCCTAAAACGGGTTTTCAAGGATAAAAACTTGTTGCAGTGCAACTGTTTTACTGAACCCTTGCTGGTGTAGCAGGACCATTATGTTTGCAGTATGATCTGCTAGTGGAATACAAATGTGGCTTCAAAGATAAACTGCACCGGTGGCTGGTCAGAAATATGCGTTTACTACAGTTATGATTGTAACCTGGAATGATGCACATCATTTAAATCTCAAGAATCTTAGTTGTCCAATTGTGTATAAGATTTGTAGGTACATGGAAGGAAGTAAAATACATTTTTATTTGTCATGTCCTGCCCACGGAACATCTGGTATCAGTGGGTTAAAGTTCTGCTGTAGCATGAGCTCTAAATGTTGACTCAACATTAGTTAACAGGAAGTGTGTATTATACTCCTTTAAATTATCATTTAAGGTAAGAATGAAAGCAGGGTGTGGTTAATTTCACATTTGCTTACATTTATAATGGATCAACCATGTACAAGGTTTTATTCAAGTGGAAATTGTGCGCATATGTACATGCGTCATGCAGACAAATAATCTCACCACGTCTTGTTTCAGTATGAAAGCTGCAGTCCTTTACCCGAGGCAAGACATTTGGAGATTGTGTGTTCCTACCTCTTATCTAACATAGTTATTAGGCTGCAATAAAAGTCAGCATGTTTGTCACCAACATCTTTCTGGATAAAATCTTCATACCTGGCATTTAACACATTCTTTTCATTTTACTGAGCCAGCACATTGATCACAGTGAAATTAATCCAAATGTTCTAAGAGGACTTCTGGATTATTCTCATTATTCTAACTGACGTGACTGATCAAAAAGCGGTTGTTTTCCAGAAACGGTCAAAATGAAACAGAAAGGACTGACTGTGCTAAAAGCATTTCAAAATCACCAGTCATTAAATAGGCAAATTCTTTCAGTTGTGCTGTCTATACTTGCAGAGGAATTACTTTACAACATGTCTTATCTTCAGGAAGCTTTGCTTTCAATTCCAAGTTCAAACTGGACTTAACCAGTTAGGCTTTTACTCAGACGTTTGTTTTGACACTTCTCAGAAAGAACTGGATGTGACTTGAGAACCTCTTTTGTTCCAGTATCCCTTTGTCTATTCTCTCCTGAATGAATGGCTGCTGAGCCTTCATGTGGCAAACTCCTATTTTACACTCCTATGTTATGTTACACAATTCAGTGAGAGAAAAGTCCTTTGTTATTTAATTTGCTTGAGAATGTGAGTTTAATAATAATAATAATAATAATGGATTAGTTTTATAAAGCGCTTTGCATGGCACCAAAAGCGCTTTACATTGCTTCCATTGTTCATACACTCACACATTCACTCACTGATGGCGGAAACTGCCATGCAAGGCGCTCAACCACGACCCATCAGGAGCAATTTGGGGTTTCTTGCTCAGGGACACCTCGACATGAACTCGACAGGCCGAGGATTGAACTGGCAACCCTTAGGCTACAAGACAGCCACTCTACCTACTGAGTTTATATATAATTTCAGCTGTCTGTTGTCCTTTAAAGGGGCAGTGCACCTAAAATTGTGTTTTTTAAACTGTAAACAACACAGTATTACTTAATTGTGGTTGAAAACCTAATACTGTTGATAAAATTTGTATTTTCTTTTATTTATTTTGTGGTTAAAAACGCCCTCTACAGTGTAAAACCAGGTCCTGTTTTTCGTGACAGAGAGAGATTATCTAGATCATCATTTAAAGGTCTGCTTTTAATCATCATCATGGGGGCGGCGTGGCTCGGCAAGGTAGAGGGGTCATCTTGTAACCAGAGGGCTGCTGGTTCGATTATCGGCCAAGTCGAGTTCATGTCGAGGTGTCCTTGGGCAAGACACCTAACCCCTAATTACTCCTAATGGGTCGTCGTGAGCGCCTAGCATGGCAGCTACCACCATCAGTGAGTGAATGTATGTTTGAATGGGTGAATGTGATGTATACTGTAAAGTGCTTTGGATAAAAGCGTTCTATAAGTACAGACCATTTCTCATGAGAAAATTTTGAAAACCAAATAGTCCCTCCAGATGCAAACAGATGGATCCTCGCCTTGCAGGCATAAAAAAAACACACCCACCAACGCATATAAAGGGATGTGAACTTGTATGGTGTAGATCTGTTAGTTTCAGACTTCTATACTTTCACATTTCTGATTAAATATTCCTGCAATAGGACGGATTTGTGCTTTTGAGGGATGTAAAAGTAACACAAGACTTTTTTCTTTACCTGCTGATCCTCATCTGGTGACAGACAGCAGCTCAAATTGTAGCAGCGGCAACGTACAACAGCACTTCCTGCAGCTACCACAACCTGCCGCGAGTCTCCACAGCTTTCCAGAGCTCAGACTGATACGGTTCAGCACCACCTTGTTCATGTGTGGAGATTCAGGAGGGAAAAGGTCTTCCACCTCAAAGACCGTCTGTGACGTAGATTCTTTATCAATCTCGCTTTGTATCTTGCCAGTGAGCTGAGCTGCTGTCTGTTAATCTTTCTGCCTGTGTATCTGGTCCCGCCCACTCTACGCTCCTGATCCCCCCCCACCCTCCCTCCCTTGCAGTTTCAGGCATTTTTCAAATTAGGCAGTGGATGGAGTTACACAAAAAGTAGGGTGTGTAGTTACACTTTAACCTCTCCTCCCCTACACTTGTGTTCATGCACTGTGTATGTGTGTGTGTGGTAGATGGAGAGAGAATGACACTTGCTGTTAAGCTAAATATGCACTGGGTTCATAAGTGTATTGCATGATTATACAAGTGTGTGTGTTTTATGTTACACCACTGTGTATGCTCACCTTGTAGAATCGCCGCAGTAAATGCAAACTTTCTTCTCGAGCACCCTGGAAACAAAAATTAGATCATCTTTCAGGTACACACCTAGAGACAAACATACTCTTCATTTACTAAACGTAGATTTTCAATAAGTAAACGTGCAAGAAAACACTGTCAGTATCAGCGTTGGATACAAGTTCAGACAAAATCATTTGTGTTTTTAAGTGGCCGTTAGTTTAAGATAAACTAAATATTTTTAAGACTTCACTTGCCATTCTTATCCATTTGGTTAAATCTTTATAATAATACAATTATCTGACTAACAACTTCTTGTGTGTGCAACGTCCAGGAGATTGTAAACAGTTCCAAGAAGTTCAAACAGAGTGATATTTACCTTCTTATCTGACTCTGTAACAAAAGCACACAAGTTTCTCTTAATAAGCCAGTATTCCCTGAATTCAATGTAACAGCGTTAAAAGAATGCTGACTTTCCCATGGAACAACCAAAAAACTATCAGGGCACCAAAACTTTACTCAGAAGCATAAAAACTGAATATGCATTTACTGACTCTTCTAAGCTAGCATTTCTCTGAAAAAACTATGTGAAAGTGAACTTTCAACTTCATACTATAAAGGAAGTGTAAGAGCTTGGGGAAGGGGTTTTGTGCAGATCTTCCTGAAATAAATGTGAAGCTAAATGTGTAAATGTAGTTTTAGCTCTTTTAGCTTTAGTGATTTATGGTCATCTGTTAGCAATGGGAAGTGAGGTGTGAGTGATTATAAAAACTAAGGTGGCCTATTTTACAATTAAGTCTAAAGTTTAGAATGCACAATAGATGGTATCAATTCTGTTTTTATTTTTTTTTTAAGTCAATAAATCAATTCTGAAAAGCTCCTTCTATTAAATTGGCGTGAATGCAAAGAAACAGGTGGGGAGGATTAGCCTGACGTGGCCATAAAAACAGGAAATGAGCATTTTCCCAGAAGGAAGAACAAAAATCTAATACTATGCAAGCTCAAGTTAGAAAAGGGGAGGAAGAGGAGTTTAAGGGAGAAAATGATTAAATGAGAGGTTTTTGGCAGAATACCAGAGGACATTAAAAGAGTTTTAAGGAGAATAATATTGCAACTGAGGTAAAATGAAAAACCACACAACTCTAGACTCAGCGATTCCCCTACCATCAGGCCACAGCAAGAAGTCACGGTTGGAGCAACATTCTGTTTTGTTCAGCCCTCTTTTAATTATTTATTTATTTAATGTTTTTGTGAGTTAATTAAATCTTGTGATATTTTGACAGGTCTGTATGAATCAAAGAGAAGCATGTTTATGATTTTGTGTGCTATACCTCCAGACAGGCCAGATGGACATCCTTGATTATACAGTGGCTTCCAGACACCACAGACTGCTTTAATAAAAGGCAGCTCAGCTCAAGGGTAGCAAGGCGCACTTTGCCATCTAGTCAAATGAAACAAAAATATATAAATGTTTTCATACTACAGACATTTGCATTTACTTCTGAGGCTTTTCTCATAAGGTTATGTGTGGTGCTTCTCCATAACTCAGCTTAATAAATGGTAATGCAAGGGACAGCTCAGTAACTACATAACGATACAGCCCAGGACAACAAAAGGATTTTATTTGTTACCTGGCTGTGCTGCCAAGTTCATAACTCTAATCAGTCTTTCTACAAGCACCAGGCTGTAAGAGCTCCTCTCTTGGTCTGGAACTGGCAACTGAAGACGCTCCAAAAGATCACGGTTTACACCTACAAACACACAAACCAAACAAAAACAAACTGAGGTTAAACTCTAATTCGGTGCAACAAGCCAGAAGGTAGATTTTGTAAAATAAACCAACAACAAAGCTGGCTCTCCTGCTCAGCTAACCCTAACAACTGGCATTTTCTCTATGTGATATTACATCACTTGTTCTCAGGTTGGGAAGTTAGGGAACATTTTCACACCCGATATGTGTGTGTTCATCTTTACACTAAAGGGCAGTGCTGGAATCAGATTGACAATCAATCATGAATCTGGAGGCACATAATGCAAACAGAGAACAAGTATATCAAATATAATCCTAAACAAATGTGTTAAATTCATATATTTGGCAGAAACTGCTGCATAAAAAAAGCATGAGCAGATCTGACCAGACAACATAAAAAACATGTTGCAAGTTTATACTTTCTAAAAGACCTCAGGAAAAGATCCAGTCATCTGTTAATGGAAACCTGAATTTTAAATGCTCCTAACATGAAATATCTCATTACATTTTCTTGGCTGAAGATGTTTGTTTTTCAGTGATTTTACTTAGTTTCTGAAACATTAAGATGAATCTGTACATAAATATGAAATTAAACATGCATTTGCTGTAGAAGAATGTCAAGAAAATCATCTATAGTCCAGCAATTTCATTATCAAAACACAAACACACATTAAATAAATGTTAACTGCAAATATTTGAGGATGAGCAAAAAAACATTAGTAGTTAGTAGGTTTTACATAAGCATTTATCCGCTGACGTGTGCTTGCTCAACAGTTTGATTTATGTAATAGAAACAGTGATTTTGCATGCAGCGGTTATCTTGTCCCACATAAGGTATCATGGAGATCTTTGTACATGCACGTCAGTGCAAATGTTTGGGCACCTTTAGTCTGAATGATGCCAAATTTAACACCAGCGACTTTATAAAGCATTTAGGTTGTCCTCACGTGAAAGAGCACGAGTTTTTTTTCCTTGAAGGAAAGGCAACTAACAGCAGCAATAACAAACAATTGGCAAATACTTTAAAAACAAAAACAAAAAAAAGTAAGGAATTTGCAGAAGAATCTACATGAATTATAGAAATAAATAGAAATAAATTAAAATAACGCGATAACGGCAGGAACTAATTTATGTAATTAATTGCATAAATTTTCAAATGGAATTAACGCTCCCTCATCCGCCACCCTTTTCCCAGTGAGAGGGTTCAACACCTGCACGCCTTAATTTAAAGAAAAACAAAAGAGAAAAACAACCTTTCCCAGAGTTCTGTAATAATGTGCCTTCTCCTCCTCCACTTCTATTTCTCCTGCCTCTCCTGTTGTTACGTGACCAGCTGATCGGCCTTTCTGTTGCTAGCACTGTCTTTCTTGTTGCTCTTGTTTATTCTTAATCTGAGCAGGAAACTAGCAGCTTGTGGTTCATCTTATATTTACCCCGAAGTATTGTTGTTGGACACAATAGCAAAAAATGATCAGTCTCATGTCAATCAGATCCATGTCACGTGAAGCTGAAGTACGAATAGACCTCTTAATAAAATAACACAGGCATCAGATCGATACTCAGTATTAGCAGATATCTAAAACCCCAGGTATCAGAATCGGTATCGGACAGAAAAAAGTGGCATCGGAACATCCCAACTTTGGACAGTGGGAGGAAGCCGGAGAACCTGGAGAGAACCCATGCATATGCAGGGACAACATGCAAACTCCACACAGAAAGCCTCTTGTTTGAAAGGCCTCCCCAGCTAAATGACCTTCTTGAAATGAGGAGAAAAAATATATAAGGTAAATACATACATTTATATCTGGTATAGAATAAATATATTAAAATGGGAATATAAGAGATGCTGAACCAAAATATACAATGTGTGTACATCTCCTTTCAGCGTTCAGACCTTCATGCAGCAATCTACACACAAAAAATAGCAAGTTTTGACATAGATATAAAGCAGGTCTTTCTGCAAACGATGGCAAAGATTTGCAAACAATTTGCTGACAGCACTTGTATGTCCACCTCTTCCACTAAAACATATTTCCACTTGACACAAATACTGTGGTTGCAACCTGACTTTAGAGCTGAATCTTACAAAAGATTTTTTCCCCCTGAACAAAATGTTGAGCCCTTGCTGCTGTACTACTGTTCAGTATCATAACATTATCAAATGAGTGGCTACACAGCAACAAATGATATCAAAGAGGCAGTTGGAGGGTACAGTTCCACTGCTTCATCAAATAGAAACCTTACCCATGACCACATAACTAAAGATAGTTTTTCTGAAGAAACATTTAAAATAGCTTGTTTTTTCAGATAAATGTTTAAACTGAGATCTTGTATATAAAGTAGAAACAAACAGAAAAGCTCACCTTTGCTGTGTGAGACAGCATAAAGCAGGCAGAGGACAAACAAGGCATGGTAGTCATCATCGGTGCAATCAAGGGCACTGTACACCATGTCTAAGAACGGTCTGCAAGGAGAAAGAAAGAAGGAAAGAAGAATGGATAGATAGATAACCAGCCCACAGTTCCCGCAGTTGTTTTTTTACATTTCCAGTTGCTGCGTGTGATGAAGTGTGCACATGTACCTGCTCCTCTGTGCTTGTGTGCGGGTGGCGGCAGCAGTTTTCTCCTCATCAGTGATGTTTTGCTCAGTCACCTTACACTTCTCCATCACAACCATCTCTATTTCTGTGCATAGAAACACACTTTGAGCTTAATAAATCAAATAGTTATTTATATAGTACTTTCATACCAAAGAGCAGCACAAAGTGTTTTACATAATAACAATGATTAAATATCAAATTTAAATAATTTAAACATCTGAATATAGGCCTTCACATTCCTAAGCATATAACCTAATCAAATTAAAACCTAATCATTTATCATCTCTGACGCACTCATACAGATAAAGCGCGCAAAATAAAAAAACAAACAAACTCCAATCCCTAGTATCAGGCTTGGTGCTTCTGTGAGGAAGCAATAACTTGGAGATCTATCCATAAAAAGAGCCACCCCATCCATGACCATAGTGGCCACCACCAAAGGAACCAACTCAATCATGGGTAAACGGGTCCCACATGGCAACCATTAGGCTGCAGTGCAGGAACCCACTGTCCACCCAGACAAATGTGATCACTTCAGTGGCGACACTGCAGACTGAGGGGGCACAGCCAACGGTTTAATCCTCAGGCCCTCTGGCAGACTATTTCACAAATGTGGAGCATAAAAACTAAAAAGAACTTTCCATGAGTCTTTGTGTAAATGTTCGGTATTAGTAAGTCGCCTATTAGAGGACCTGAGAGCTCTGGAGGACTCGTAGTTACTGAGAATGTCTACAGGATAAGAAGGCCTAAGGCTGTAAAAGAGTTTTTAAAAGCAGTAAAAGAATGTGTGTGAGTAATGTGAGCTCTCTCTCTGGCCCCCAGAGTTCTGCAGCAGCTGTGGGTGCAAAGGTTTTTATTTGGAGACCAGAAAAAAGAGCGAACAGTCAATTCTGCATGTAATAAAAGCATGGATTCAGGGTCTCTGCATCGGCTTGAGAAAGAAACTGTTGAACTCTGGTGATGTTCTTCAGGTGGTAATAAAGAAGTCTTAGTGATTTCTTGATGTAGGTGTTAAACCTGAGTTCAGGGTCAAATATGACACTGAGGTTTCTCACCTGTTCTTGTGGTTCTAATGCCAGAGTTTGCGGTTCTTCGCTTAGTTTCTCTCTCTCTCCGCTTAAGTCCCAAAAACTAAAACCTCAGTCTTACAATTTAAATGTACAATAACGTGGAGATTTCCTGCCCTAAGACATCTAACATACCTAAAGTTATAAATAAAAAAAGGCCCATGTGATTATGAACACACAATCTGAAGTGGCTCCTTCTCTAAAGCAGCAAAGAAACATCGTGCTTGTCCCTTTCATTAAGCAGAGAGCAGGTAAAATTTAGTATGCAAAAAGTAACTAACGTTACAAGCTGATCTTTTAAAATTTTTTATTTTACCTCTTCTTTCATCAATATGTTAAATAGGGTAGGTGTTGTTTTTCCAAGCTATATGGTACACATCTCATTCTGAAACCGATTCTTGCTCTGCAGCCCACGATGTTATTTGTGCTAAAATCCACCGCTGTCAAAAGCAGTTGTGTTCATTTGGGCCCAAAGAGGTTTGATAATTGTGTGGCCCAGCAAAGGCTCTAACAAAGGGACTCTGTCAAAGTCGAGAAGGAATCATTTCAGATTAGGGAAATGGTCACAGATATTTAGCTAACACACACACATGCACACTCAGAGCAGGAGTGAGAGACAGGCGGAGAGGTGAGGAGCACAGCACGGATGATGTGTCACCGTGGGAATGGACCGTTTGCTGTCATGGAGATTGTGTGGGAATATGACCAGATGTAAATAAGGAGAAATCAGGATGTACCAAACAGGGGAAAAAGTGAGGCCTTAAAATGCTTCTTAAACTGTTTATTATCACAAATTCCTGACTATTGATGAAGCCGATTAGAAAGTTTTAGCAGCAGAAGCGTGGGGTGACAATCGTGTTACAGTTTACTTTTTCACCCCACTGAAAAACAATAAAGCAGATCACATCTACAACACCAATTCCCCAAAAACTGGGAAGCTGTGATGAGAGGAAATAAAAACCTAATGTAATGATTTGCAAGTCTCAAATCAATATTTTATTCACAATAAAACACAGGGAACATGTCTGATGTTTCAAGTGAGACATTTTACTATCTTAGAAAAAAAAGTCTGGTACTGGCAACATGACTGAGCATAAAAAGAGCACCTTAGAGAGGAGTAAAGATGGGCAGAGGTTCAACAACAGAAAGAACTGTCTACAAATTATGAAGCCATTTCCGAATGACGATTCCAAAACAAAGTAGGAAATCCTTTCATGATTAGTTAAATCTAAATTTGAAACTTCAAATAAATAAATAAAATTCTAGACATTGAGTCCTTAGACTGAAGAGGAAAGACTGTTCAACTTGCTATCAGTGGTCAAATGAAAAGATCTGCATTGCGGATGGGTGGAGCACGGTGCATTAGTGTCATACGTAAGGAAATGCAATTAATGCTAAAAGGTATATATAGGCTTTGGAGCAACATGTTCTCAATCATATGATGTCTTTTTCCAGGAAGGCCTTACATATTTTAGTACGACTATGTTAAACTACATGCTGCCTGCAGTCCAGACCTTATACCAGCTGCAAACATTTGGCGCCAAATACAACAAAAAAGGCCCAAAACTTAGGAGCATCGAAGAATGAGACACAAATGGGACAACATATTGCTTCTAGCTGCTGGTCTCAGTTCCCAGATGTGTAGGAAGTGCATCTAAAATAAGGAGTTGCTCCACAGCGGTAAAGTAGACCTAGTCCCAACTTTTTGAGCTGTGTTGTTTTTTTCTATAAGCTATTGTGAATAAAATATTTGTTCATGACATTTGCAATATGCTGCATTCTGTTTTTGCTTCTATTTTAAGAAGCACCCCAGAGTTTATGGATCAGGGTTGTACTATAATGAATGCTTCTTTTTTTTTTTTGCTTTCTGTTTTAATGAGTTCTTTCTTCGCTGTTTGGGGACAGGATTGCTGCAGTGGTTGCTGCTGGAAAACTAGACTGTATGGGAGATCATAGGTCTGATTGATGGGAGTAAAGATGCACTTACAAACACACTCCTGTACTGCTGTGTCCAAAGAGACACAAACTCACCTTCCGCCATCTCCCCACTCGCTCTGCTTCCCTTAGAACTCCCACCTCCTCCTCCTTCTGTACCTTTTCCCTTCTCCCTCTCTCCTTCTCTGCCACTGTCATCATCCCAGACCTCCTCCAATCCTCCACCACTGCTGCCTCCTCCTCTTTCATCATCCTCCTCCTCGCCCAAGTTCTTATAGTTTGGTCTTTTCTGTGTTTTCTTGCGGCCACGATGGCGGGACAACTCCAGGGAGCGCTCCAGAGATTCAGAGGGTTTGACAAACCGACGTACTCTTCCTGCACTGGCCTGCTGGGTGAGAAAGGAGCAAAGGGGACAAAGTAGAAAAGTGAGAGGTGGTGGGAAAACAACAAATAGGTGAAAATGGGGATAAAGAAGTTATTTTAATCAACAATATTTCAGACAAAACAATAATAATCATGAATTGAGTCAGTAACACAGCACAGTACATTGTAATCTGCACTTAAAAGATGACACTGCTGATAATGGTCCAAAATGAGCGAGGAAAAATGTGAGGGCAGATGATTATGTTCTGAAGAAAATGCACTCAAAGCCTATTTACTTAGAAGAGACATCCTGTTTCCAGTGAGCAATATTATTGCAACCTTTTAAGGGTAAATGTGCTCGCATTAAACCTAGATGTGCACAAACACGTAATTTAAAAGGGTTCCGAGTGTGAAAATGTTCACAACAATTCACACAAAAAAGACAGTTACTGTAAGCTTACAGCCCTGCCATGTCGATCAAAGTCCATTAAAAAAACAAAAAAATAAACACTTCCTCCTTTCAGCACTTTATGCAAGCAAAAACGGCCAACACACACACACGTGCAAATTTGATCACTGCCTCATTCTACAAAAAAAGTAAAAACAAGTTTTTATTCAATGAAAGAAAGAAGCCCTTTAACTTGCACCAAACTACAGATGCACAACCAGACAGGAAGCAGCTGGTAGACAATAAGACGCGAAGCTGTGATGTCAACAGTCACTTACAGTAAAACCAAATAACCATAATGAAGATTTCATTCTATCATTAAATTGCTTATTTAAAGCTTCACATTAAAAACAGTCAAATTGCTCAGAGGAAAAAACAAATGAGAAACCATGGAGGGGGCCGGACTTCTGGGTGAAGCTGCTAGACCAGAATGTGAGGTTAATGAAATTTTACAAATAAAACTGTGGGATCTAAAACATAATAATTGTTTTCATGTCAGTAAGTTTCTTAAGAGCTGGGGTATCTTAAACATATTTAACTTGTGATAAATATATGTAGCTGTGACCAAAATCAACAGTTTAAACACCCCATGTCCAGGTCTTTAGATCAGTGCAGACCAATAAGGCAAGTTTAAGTTTTTCCCCCTTTTGTAAAGAAAAGTCGAACAATGAGATTCCCGATATTTTGGAGCTTGATTCTTCACCCACTTAGAGGTTAGAGAGTGATATAGGGATTAAAGGCACAGCTCTTTCCTGGTTTCATTCATATCTTTCAGATAGATATCAGTTCGTTAGTGTAAATGATGCATCCTCTGAATGTTCA
>JBAMHW010000023.1:8787467-8823785 GCA_037177495.1 Rhadinocentrus ornatus | reverse complement strand
ATAATAATAATAATAATAATAATAATAATAATAAGAATAATAATAATAATAATAATAATAATTTTATAATGTGTATAAATATGTTAATGAAATGTAAATGTATGCTTATGATCTAAAAAAAATTTAAGTATTCAGTTTAATTCATTGAAACAAATCCAGGTCACTTATATAGGGATGCAACGGTTATAAATATTTCCACAGAAAGTATCACGATTTTACGACTATTACGCTTTATTTTCCCGACAATATAAATTAGTAAAAATCACATGAACAATCTTTATAGGTCTTTAGGGCTGCTTAAAATAACATGCTAATGCAAAGAGATTTTCACTAATTTATAATGCAAATAACGCATAAACAACTTAATCATTAATCTTGCCATATTAAAAATCCTAATTTGTCAATATGTCAGCGAGAGAAGCCGTTTTTGGGCATGTAGGTGTCTTGTGACAGCCATTAACAGAATCCACCAAAAACAATTTTGTTCTCCTTATTTATGAAGATTTCAATAGTTTTACGCTTTAAAATGTAGGATTTTGGTTATAAATGGCATATAAGTGCATTGTCATAGTAATGAAACGATTCCACCTAAAACCACTTCATCCTCCTAATTAATCAAGTTTGTGACAGTTAACTTTGGTTTTGGTCCGTTTGTGAGTTACGCTAATTAGCTGTTCACACATGATCCTTTATGGAAAGTGACAACATGGAGGAATCCTTACGATTAATTAATCGTGGCGTTTAATACCCTAATTAATTATGAAATTAATTGTGACATCCCTACCTACACAGATTTCCCCTACCTACCTCAGGATTTTTGACACATTCTTGCACATAACAAATGACATCAACTGTCAACCACTTGTCAGCATGCCTAATGCCAAAGAAGGCAAAAAGTAGACTTCTGATTGGAAAGTACTCCTGCGGTGTTAGTAAGCCACCTGAGTTGTTTTTGGAGGAAATTTGCTGAACACAGGTCATTACAATACTCAATGTAAAAAGGCTCCACCACATCGTACGAAGCCCTGGAAGCTTCTTACATGACATCTTTGCACATAACTTTAGCTAACTTTCACAATCACTGAAGACCTATACAACAGAAGTTAACTAAGATGAGGTAACTAATCAGAGGTGGTGACTTGAAGGCAGCACCACATTGTGTTTTCTTGAACTCCTATGATACAACTGACATTATTTCATTTGTTGAAATGAGTTGCAGAGTTTGCTTTTTTGCATTTGATTTAGTCTCTCCTGCATGAATCATTTAGCAGTTTTTAAGGAAGGGGGCTTTTTTTTAAGAAAAGAGTTTAAGCAACAAACAGACAACAGTCAAATCAAAATGGTATAACTTTGAGCACAATTCTCACAAAAAAAGCTTTCAAGTTGATACAAAGATGTCACTTTGACTCATCTGGAGATCTTCAGTAAGACATTAACTGAGACTTACTCAAAGACAGAGCTGTCATTCTGGTCCCCCCAGATAAGGATCTCTGTGATGGAGCGGATGGTTTCAACTAGGAGGTTTCGATTATGGTCTGTTACTGTGGTGTTTTTGGTCAAAACATGGTACATGTACCTGAAAGTGGGACATGAATAGAGGAAAGAAGTATGGAAGACAGAAAGTTAAAGGACTGTTCTAATAAATTTTCTAAAATACGGCACTGTGCAAAAATCTTACACCTCCCCTCATTTCTTTAAATATTGTCCAGAAACATGACACAGGTTTCCTCATGTTTCAAGGACGCACTGTACTCCATGCTGAGATATGTCAGGTTTTTTGAAAATACAGTATGTTTATGCCTGTCAGACTGGATTATCCTTATCATTTTGGGATGCAATAAAATGAACAGGAACCATGTTTGTTCTCTCAGTTAAAAACTAGTAATCTATTATGTTTAGACACAACACAGAGTTGAGTTAGGCATATTTTTCTCCTTGAATATTTCGTAGGACTGTGTGAAGCGGATTACCAATAAACGGTTTTCATCAAAAAGCACACAGTCCAAAGAAAATGTCAGGTACAAAAACTAGACTAAACATGTGTAGGGAAAAACAAGCCAATGCACAAAGAGAAACTTTGAAAGACCCCGAGAAACCCTGAAAAAACACTTTTGAAGGCCACTTTAAAAGACTATAAGTCAGGCTGCTTGGAAGTTTGCAGAAATAAGAGATGGCTCAATACTTTTGCATACCCAATTCTATCTTGATCTTACCAGTAAATGCACATTCTGCAGTGATGTATGTAGAGGCTGTTTTGCACGTCTGATCAATATATCAGATTAAATTAGCCTCAGATCTATTGATGTCTTGTCTAATGCCAATAGTGTCCAAAAAGTAAAGTAATAACCACTACATTAAACATCTGCGTTCACCCCCACCCCATGACAATTTTCACTGACTAGTATAATCTGAGGATAACTGACATCGTCATTTATTTATTTTTAATTTTTTTTATGTTTTAATTTATTTGTTTGTTTATTTATTTTATGCACCTGTTGGGGTGGGACGACTTGAGGTTAAATACGCTCTTTTTTAGTCCATGGAGAGAAGCAACTATCTGTTTGAAGTAATGTCCCACTTAACATAATCTGCTCTGTAATCTAATCAGACAGTGTCAAAAACCTCAGCTGACAATTTTAGCATAGATGTTTGCAGATAAACGTGCAAATATTTAATAATATGCACTTGTTTTCTTGTGAATAAAAATAAAAAATAAAATAAATCTACATTAGCATAGAATGCTGTCAACGTTTACAAGCTAGCTTACGTTGCTATCTACCCAAGCAGAAACCATAGATAAACAACAAATAACTTTATTGTTCGCTGAGCAGACAACTGATTAGTTTACAGAGCTAAAGTTGGTTTAACGACGAATAACTTGACAAATGTTAACGCTGACAGTCGTCCCCAACCCCGGCGATTATAGAGGCTAACATTAGCGTACGTGATGCTAACTACTCACTTTAAATGGTCCAAGGAGTGGATGTTTTTCGTTTTTCCCTGTCCTCCAACCCAGCTCCGTGACCGGCCAAACATGGTTGCAGTTTTACGGGTGCTGCTGCTTCGACAGGTGATTTATTTTGTAAAGGTTAGTAACTACACCTCTCCATAGCACCTACTTCTACGGTGCAGATACCTTAGCAAAAAGCGGGTGATAGGCTGAGATGGCAGCACTACGGGGGTCATTGCGTAACACTGGGTCCGCTCCTTTACCGTCAAACAGACAATGACCCGGGGGACGGTGATGACGTGCGGGGAAGAAGGAGTTTATTGCTGAAAGAAGGGGAGAGCGTTTGGCCAGTGGAAAAAAGGCTTTGCCAAAGCAGGAGGCATGGATCTATCAGGGCTTAATTGGTCATAAAAAAAATTCAAAGGTTAATAATAGAGTTAAAATTTGTACACATTTCTTTCAAGTTGTACTCTATTAAGTACAACAGGTCTCAATTAGTTGAATTAGAACAGACCTTCACTACCTAGAACAGCTGAAAAGAATAATAAATTCAGTGGAATCATATTAACGCAGAGTTATCTACTAAACTTAAAGACCACACATCAACATTTTTATCAGGTTAGAAAATTTCCTAGCTTATCTGCAAAACTATTGTGATTTGTTTGTTCCATCTATGTGTTTGGAACGGGCGTTCTCGCCTGACGAGCCGTAGGATCTAAGCGAGTTATCGGGCACATCGCTCGGTTTAAATTACTTAAAACTCCGCTTTGCAGGCTCGCCGCCGGGTCACCCGGGCCATAAATGGCGCGGACCCACTTTTAGCACGTATGTATGTCTGGGAGTTGTTGTCTTTTCCAATCAACTAAAAGAAAATAAGGTAGGGGGGAAAAACTACAACTTCCCACATTGGTAGTGACGATTAAATCACGCGACTAAAATTGCATTTTATTTCATACTGATTGACATCACAACAGCCAATAAGAGTGGAGAATCTTAATCAGTGAGCCAATCACGTCACGAGGCTTCAGGTGTCGTTTTTTTTTTTTTGCGGTCGGCTCTATTTTGATGCAGTTGGCAAAAAAAAACCCAACTACATTTATATAGTGAGAAGCATGTATTTGTGAATATTACACTGTAGTCGATACGGGCATGTTTAAGGAAACTCAAAGATTCTAATTGTAGACATGTTTGCGTTTGTTTTGGCTAACCTTGCATGCTACTGTTTTTAGCCCTAGCCAGCCAGTTGGCATGGCGTGAATTCCGCAAACTAGAGGAGCAAAAGTCAAGAATGCGTCAAGCTAGCTAGCATGATATTTTAATATTATCCGCTGCTTGTTATTTATTTTTATTTTTTTAGCAATGAACGTAACGTCGCTTGGACTACCTGTTTTCCTATCGTTTTCTTCCGGACCGTACAGATAAACTGTTACTGGAAAGCCTCCTTAATCTCAATCGGGACGAGCCGAAATGGACGCCCCAGTCCCATCACCCCAAAAAGATTTCTAGCGGTACCGACGACTCCAGACCATCAAATACAGGCCCTAATCTGACAAGAAACCAAACCGTGACTGTCTTTGTTTTCTATGACACACCCAGTTTATGCCCAGCTAGATTCGGTGGAATCGCTCCTGGACGAACTCCCATATATGTTTTATTTGGGCCTGTTCTTTGTGAACGTCCTCATCCTCTACTATGCCTTTCTGATGGAGTACATCGTCCTGAATGTGGGGATAGTATTTCTGCCTGAGGATATGGACCAAGCGCTGGTGGATCTCGGGGTGCTGTCCGACCCGGCCTCTGTCCCCTACGATACAGACACGGAGTTGGATGTGTTTGAGGGTTATCTGGAATGACAAGACACGGCTGAGGAAGCAGAGGCTGTGGGCCAGTGTGAACAGTCCCTCCGTTATAATGGGGGAAAACGCATCAAACTGGGCTCTTTTGCAACCTTCCTCTCACAGACATTTTAAAAATAAAAACGTAAGAGACTGGATATTTTAAAATAAAGTTGGATCAACAATAACTTTTTTTGTTAAAAAAAAAAAATGTTTTGCTCATGTGCTATGCTGCTTGTGTCCGTAGGGTGTCCCGGCTCAAAAGAAGATAGCCCAAGGGAGATATTTAAACTCTGCTGGCCACATGGTCTGTCCCATAGGAATATTAGTCTCTGCCAGATCAGCTGTGTTGTGTCTTTTTGGACACCAGATGGTCAGCACTGGCTCATGTCATCCTCACTTAAAACATAATGAAAAGGATGCAGCACATGCTGTTTGCAAGTTCAAAGGGACAGCTGCTCCCTTTACCTGAAAGCTGGAGCAGATTCGTATCTCCTGTATTGTTCAGATCCAGTTGAGACATTTCAGACTAACTGGCAAAAAGCGTATGGACAGCATCCCTTGTAGGCATGTTGCATTGTTCTATCAGTCTAAGAACAAACTGTTTCACCATTTGTACACTTAATTCAGCACACCAGATCCATTGCTGCTTTGCAGACTCACTCATCCTCCAGGCTTCTGTGAAAATTTGTCTTGGGGTTATTCATACTGTATTTCAGCGTCAGGGATATGCACTCTCAGGAGCACCGTGAAGAACTCCCAGCATGCTGGCAAACAAGGTTGTGTTTCTGCAGGATGAAAGATAATTAAACTTTTTGTTATGTACTTGTAACGCTTTTTACTGGTATGCTGAATGTATTCAAGTAACCAGATATTGGTTGAAGCAGTACGTCTGTGTTAGCCACAAAAGAATTTAATAGTCGTGTGATTAATAGTCCACAATGGACACATTTTGGCTAAATGTGCCAAATGTCATGGAAGGAAAAAGATTTTTTTTTAATGAATGCATAAGATTTGATAATGTTCATCCTCTGTTCAACACGACTGTCAAAGAAGAGTCAATGCATGATATGTTTTACAGGATTTGGTTTAACTGACGATGTTTATGTTAGCTAAATTCTGTTTGTATTGTTAGAAATTTAGAGTTTCTTTTTATGAAGTGTATGTTTCCACAGCAATAATAAACTGGAGGCAAACAAGGGGCCAATTAGGTAGTTATTAAGTCATTCACATAATTGTTTTTTTACCCCTCTGCTTGGTTTGATTATGAATGAGGAATGGATGCATATCTGAGAGGAGGTGGAGTCCATCAGTCAAGCAGAATAAGCTAAATTTATATGGTAGTCATGGTGATGTAATTGTAAAGGCAAAGATCTGCATCAGTAAGGACCAAAAACAAAACATTTTAAAAAAATGTCTACATGTGGCATACTGAAGCTCAATCTGGTAATTTTTTTTAGCATGTTTGCTTTAATGGAACATATTCTTGCAGACAGCCTTTTACCAAGGCTGCTGCACTGCACATGGTTCACAATGTTCAGATAAAAAGCAGCACTGCATAGCCAGCTGAATGAATTTAAAAGAAATGCCACACTGTTGTCAAGAATCTAGACATGAAAATAGATCCTGGTGTAAGACTATTTATTTGGACTGCAATAAGGACTGGTACTCCAGTTAACAAAGGTTATTTTTGCTGAACACTGTAGCCTTACATGATTACTCAACAATGACTTTTCTTTCAATGATAGAAATAATACATTAATTTCTCTTTTGAGGATTCATGAAGAAATATTCAATTCAGTGGCAAAATTTTTGATACGGTTAAACCACTGTGGATGACTGAGAGCTGCTGCTTCTTGGATTAAAGTTGCAATAAAGTGGAATTTTGGAAAAGCAATGACTTGGGAGGTTATGTATATTTTGAAAAAGAGAAAAGATGAAATCACTGGTAAGTGAAACTGTTTATTAGGGAACTGATTATTATACAAAACTGTTTTCTTTAGCCCCGTTAGGGTGTTGTGTAAAATGCAAAAAACCTTGAGACAAAAGGCCAATTGTGTGTTTTAAAATTGTAGTGGACCAAGGGAAGCCTCTGTAAGTCAACTGGAAGAGTCCTCACTTGGACATTTACAGCATGTCACAACCCACTTTTTCTTATTTTACTCTTATGCTTTGATGATTTGTGAAGTTCTGAGATCAGATGCAGTTTCTTGATAAGAGACTTGAAGCATTTGGGTTTTCTTTCGTCACGTACTTAATCTCACCATCTCAAAAAGCCTGGATGGCAACATTTGTTGCTGCAAAACCAGTGGGAATCTTGATATGTGAGAATTGATATTACCAAGCTGATGACCCCATACCTCAGTAGTCTGTTGTCCATGGTTACAAAAATGATGTTAAATTTTTCCACTTGTCTCATTGATCGAAAATATGCATATAAATATTTTACTTGGATGGCAGATGTTCAGTTGTGGTCGCAGCAACAAATTATTTACCAACAATGTTTTTATAAGCGGTTTTCCTGAATTCATGCAGTAATTCTAAACTTTAAATCTGGATCATAAACCCCAGGTTTACTAGCAGCTGTGGGCATGACTTTATACTATGCTGGTCAGGATTTGATCAACTCTACTGGCTTCATCAACATAAACCCTGTAGCCAGTGCTTGCATCAACCTTCTACATCTGCCTATTAGCAGATGTGCACTCTGAGCTATAGATTGTTTTATTTCCAAACATGTATTTAACAAATCTTAAGCGAAAGCCAACTTTAACTGACTCACCTCTAATGTTAATTAGTGCTCTGTTGGTGTAATTTTGCATTTTATTCACAAGAGAGAGCTAGAGAACAAAAGCAAAGAATCATCATCAATGAAGGTCCTATGTTAGATACTCCAAAGCATGCTGGGTATATACTCTGTAACAAGTCTGAAAATAAATACAAATGGAAAATAGCGTTCTTTACTATGATCCAGCATATCTACATCATGCATTCATGTATTAATGTTCATTAACCTGCACTGTCCCAATTGAAATCAACAAATAAGCTCATTTTTATCGGATGCATTACATGGCAGCTATATGCTGAAATGGGAAGAATACAGTGGTTGTAGATAAACAAGAAACTGATTCATATCAGAGAAAGAAAATCAACAGGTAATTCAAACTAGACTTGGTTGAGTCGCACACTAACCAATGACCAAGAAAAGTATTACTATTAGTATAAACTAACATGCTAAGATTGAGAAAATGGTAACATCAGATCTTCAAAACAGTAATGTTTTGGTAGGTACGGGGGCAACATGTAACTATGCAGAGCTCCAGACAACATGATTCCGTTTGCAATAAAATGGAGAACAGAAACCTGCAGCAAAGGAAATGAAAGGAGCACTTTTTTTTAATAAACCAATTAATTTAGACAAAAATGGAAAACATAGAACAAAGAAGATATGAGAACAAAACTGAATACTGTTATTCTAACAAAGTGCCAGATGATAAGTGATTTATCATGTACAGCTTCAAAAACTGCAAACGATAGTGCTTAAAAAACAACAACATTTAAACAAGGTCAAACAACCATAAAAAAACATCAAAGTAGTGCAAAGTTAATTATTAAGTTTATATGAATCATTACAGTCAGCCATATGCTGTGCATTGACATGCACATGTTAAAGTACAATTTCGGACAGAATCTAACATCACATGATGAGTGTAAGCTGTCACAAATTCTCCTTTGTCATTTCATGCTCTGGAAGACTTGTGTAGTGTTCAGCTGTGTGCCTGATGATGAAAAGCTCATTGGCTGGAAGAAAAGACCTTTAATCATCATTCTAATGCCAAAGGATGCGGCTGTCCTGCTGTTGAAGTCTCTCAAACACTCCGTAGGGAATACACTGATTCCACATCCTGGGATGAGATGAGACAAAACAAGTTTACAGAGAAAAAAAAGATTGAGATAGAGACTTTTTATTAAGTGACATGACATGACAGCTCACCTCAGAGTTTTAATCTTTCTACAGTTTCTCAGACTGGCTCCAAGGCTCTGCGCCCCAACATCTGTCAGCTTGTTATACTTTACACTGTTAAAAGGAATGAGAGAAAAAATATTGGAGACAAATCCAACTTATCAGAGAGTATGGTCCAATAAATCCACTGTAAATGCTTGACCACTATCATTATCCATGTGGTTCCTTTTTTTTCAATGTATTAATTCCTGGTATACAAACACAGAGTTATATGGGGACATAAGTTCTCTGAGCGTACTCACTCGAGGTCAGTGAGGAAAGCCATGTGCGGGAGGACAGCTGCTAAACTCTCCGCCCCTTCATCAGAAATCACATTGCTGTAGAGGCTGGAAAATGAAGAGGGAAGTGAAAATAAGCGGGCCTAAAGAAAGATGCCATTTATAAGTGTTGTGTGGGCATGTGTGTGTGCGTGCATAAGTGTGTCTCATATACCTTAAACAGTGCAGTTTGGGCAGGTCCTTTAGTGCAACAGCCAGTTTCTTCACTCCCTGGTCTCCTATACAATTCTGTGACAGACTGAACATTGAGCAGAGAAAATACTTGTTTAGACCAACTCATTACAAAAAAAAAGTCAATGAGAAAGGGCTCAATATATACTCACTTGAGTACCTCCAGCGATTGGAGTGATATTAATGCATTGGCCAGTTTCTCTGCTCCTTTGTCCCCTATCTTACTTTTTTCTAGACTAAAAGAGGGGAGACATATATATGCTGTTAGATAAGATGCACAGCTCTTAAACAAACAACAACAAAAAAAATAGAATAAGCTAACTTACTCCAAGTGTTGTAGGTTATGGAGCCCTGGCAGGAGATCCCAAAGCTTAGGAAGAGCCAGGAGACCCTTTTCTGGACCAAGCCTATAAAGAAACGCAACATTATCATTATCATTTTCCCATTACATTATAATATCAAATGTCAGAAATACTCACTCAAATTCCAGCTTGTGCAGCTCTTTGACTGCTGGTACGCCCTCTGTCAGGATGGAATTTGATTGGCCGGGGCTGCAATTAAGCACAACACACATTTCAGGATCCAATTAGAGAACTAGTGTGCTGAGATATATAACTAAGCATAAAGTATCTGCGTTGTCTTACCTGTCTGGTAGCCTCTTTTGCAAGTGTATGTTCACCAGCTTTTCTAGGTGCTCTATGTGACACACCTGTGTGGCTCTCAGAGGGTGGATCTTAAACTTGGACACCGCTTCTTGTAGTAGCTCTTCCTCACCACTCAGCTCCAGCTGCTCCCAGAGGGAGATGACATCGGCAATGCAAGCCCTGAATGACACACACAAAGGCTTTGTTTAAGAGGCTGGACAAAAGACAAAGGGGACTTTTTTTTTAGCCAGTTTCATGCTCCAGGACAAATGTCAACTCATGGATGATAATCTGGATGATGGTCAACATAAAAATTAGAAATCATTCCTCTTGTAAAGCAGTGTAGACTTGTTGTTGCTCTTGGAAATATTGTACGTCAGTTACTAGTAAGCTAAAGAGCATCACAAGCTAACAGTATCAACTTACTGTGTCTCAGTAAAGATAAACACATAGTTCAATCAATGACACTTGTAGTCTTTGCCTTAGAAAGGCTTCATCATGACAATACCAACTTCATGTCTCACTGGTCAGATCTACAGCTCTGCCCCAATACAATTGTTTTCATTGGACAAATCAGGGAAGAGTGAGTAACGCAGTTGATTAAAAGCAGCTTCTTACCTGTATGTTTTGATGTTGTTGAGACTCACAAGAGCTCTGAGTCCACAGATCTGCACTCCGGAGTCCTCCAGATCCAAACAGAAACTTCTACCTTCGACCCCACCATGATCGAGAGTATTCTGCACAGTAAAAACGTCTGGCGAACTGAGAGGAACTCCACGAAATGTCAGTAGTTCTGGAATATTTGTCGCCAGATGGGTCAGCAGTTGAGTGCTTCCACTGTCTCTGCCTGTTTCTTCGTGAGTGAAACTTGCTTCATAAACATAGCGGCATGCCTCCAGGACCTGAGCAGGGCTCAGTTCACCATAGGAAAGGCCCTCCAAGTGTTTTGTTACTAAAGCCTGCTTGCTGGCCACCATTTCTCTGAACGTCGTCTCTGTGTATGAGTGCAGCCTCTGCAGCTCTGTCCTTTTGTGGAACAGGAGACCGACTGTAATCTGCTGAGTAAGCTCAAGCTCCTCCCTTTGAGGCTGCCGCTGGCCTTTTGCACTCGTCTGGAAAGGTAAGGTCTGGAGAAAGGAACGGTCTGATATAGTTCTGGGGAAATGGAAAATGAGAGTGAGTCAGGGAAATGCAGAATCAGTGCTGAAAGTGAAAGTGTAAAAGAGCCCGGTGAGGAAAGGGATATTCTGTTTTGTTTCAACTCTAACAACAAAAAGACACCAAGTTATCCCATTTGAAAATGAAAGTTTTAATCAGACTAATTTAATCCTTCAGTTAGTCATCGCATCCCTTGAACTGTCGGATGAAAGCAGAAAGAGTTTATGTTACCTTGACAGAGACAAATGGACTGCAGCCATGTAACTCTGAAGGAAAGGGTTGGCCCACATCAGGATGTGCTGATCACAGCCCTTGATAACTTCTTTGTCTCCTTTGTTTTCCTTGTTCTCTCCTTCCTCGCCCATCTCATTTTTGTTCTCTTTTTCTCCTCCCTCCCTCTCACCTCTTGGAACGAGGGGCCTCGTCCTCAGGTGCTGTAAGACAAGGAGTCCCGTCCTGAGTCCGAACTCCTTGAGTCTGGCAGATAGGCCTCGTCCTGTTGGACGAATAAGGGAAGTGGCTTTGACTTCCTCCCAGGCCAAAGAGCTCAGCTGGGACAACAACTCTCTGTTCCTTGCTTCTCTGCATACATCCTCATTGTCTTCTTCCCCCAGTTTCTCCTGCTCTTTTCTCCTCCTTGCTCTTGAGGTGAGAGTGGAGGTGCGTGCCCGTGATCTACACTGAGTCAAGTTATTTCTGTGACTCCTCCTCAAGTTAGTTAAACAACTGTTTGAGATTTCTGCTTGTGTTTCTTGTTCAGACTGCACAAGTATGTCCTTTTCAGCATGTGACTGTGTGCTTCCTCTGTCTTTTTCCATTTTCAGACAAAGCACTTGATGACAGAGTCCAGTTAAAGTTCTTGGCAGGGCCTCTGAACTTTTGGATTGCTCCAAAACCATGCACACCAGCCGGCACAATCCAGGGTTCCAGCAGAGGAGACGTAAGTAGCTGCTGCTGTTTAAGCAGTCCAAGGCAGATGCTCTGACTTCAGGATCCGTGAAGTACTGAGACAAGTATGTCTCCACATTTGCTGGAGTGAAGCCACACACCTCTAGAAGGCTATCTGCGCGCCGGAGTAACTGGCTGGCAGTGCCTCTTGGCCGGCTGGCAAGCAGAAGGGTGCAGCCTGGAAGCAGGACCCTTTGTAGCATGGCGCCGTACAACTGTCTTACTGTGAAGATCTGTGCTTTACTGTCTTTTTGCAATGATGTTACCAAGTCTTTTTCTTGAGCCTGGAGTAGATTTTCATAATCCCGCAACTTGTCAAACCCATCGAAAATTATGAGCACACGTTTTGGAGCTGCAAGGATTTGAGCATATACTGCCTCTGGGTCTGTGCAAGAGGGAGCAAAGGAGGAGAGGCTGAGAAGGAGCGTCTGAAGGCTATAGTTGGAGTCCGTTAAAGTGAGCGCTGCGCCGTCCAACAGGAAGACAAAGTCAAACTGAGAGATTAGGTTTTTTGACCAGTCAAGGCACAGTTTCCTGATAAGGGTGGTTTTCCCCATGCCAGCATTGCCAAAAAGCAAAATATAGTGTTTAGATTTGTTCCCATTTGAACTTTCAAAGATCTGAAAGGGAAAGGAGAAAACATTTAAACACATCCAACAACATTTTTACAGATGTAAACAAAACAGTATAAAACCAGTCCAAAGGCTGGACGCACGCACCCAATTAAATCTATTTTGTACATGTGTCCAAACCTTTGACTGATACTGGATATCCACCAGCAGCACTCTTACTTGACTCTGTTCCACTGAGCTTTTTTGCCGATCTGTATCTCCAGTGATGACTAATTCCTTGTCCAGACATTTGTTTGGGTTTTTTCCTGAGCGTAAAATCTCTCTCTGGCTGACTCGCACATCTACGTAATGAGAAGTCAGGCTCAATCCTGCCTCCATATCCTGGCAAGTTTCACACATATGTGCTTTGGCTTCCCGGATGTAGTCCTTTACACCTTCTGAGGAACAAAAACAAATAATTATGAAGTTGCTACTCCACAGAATAAATTGCAGCTAAAACAAGAGAAGCCATCGACTTACGTGGAATGTCAACAACAGTCGACGAATGAGATGAATCCTTGCACAGGGGTGACTCTGAAATGTGACAAATTACTCAAACTCAATTTCTCATTTGCCTGTAAGTTCAAAGGTATCCATGAGGAAGAAGGAAGGAGGAAGATGGTGAAGCTCACCATTATTGGGTGAAGGAGGTAAAGCACAAGGAGGAGACATGGCTTTGCTAGCCGTGTCTGATCGAGAACCTGGAGGGGACGAACTCATCAGAACTGGCGCCACAGCACCGTCCACTATGAACAAATGGAAAAATGATGTCACACATGCATGTTTTCTGTACGCACATTAAGCGAGGACTGGCCAATACCACATTTACATTAACTTTCCAGATTAAAGCAACTTTTACTCACCTGGGGAGAGTGGCGGTATTTGGCTTTTACAGGGTGGTGAGGTAGCAGGAACTGTATTAGAAACAGAGATAGAATATATTAGGCTTGTGTGTGACGCCTGCATCTATAGCCACACATATATCATATGCAATGAACCGCATTACATTACTTACGATTTGTTTTCTTTAGACATAAGATTTAGTTTACAGAGCAATACAGAGTTTAGTTTTGTTTGCCATTAGTTTAATTAGACAACGACAACACTGTTTGCCAAAATAAGTGCACATTGTAGTTTTTACTGTTTTGTAATATTTGAGTTAATTTAACGATTTTTCTTCTTTTTGTTGAGTCACTTCAGCTTCAGCTGCTCTAGACTCTCTGTAGCAGACCTACATGCTGAGACCAGATGACTGGATCATACCACTGTTCAACATCATGGTGGAATGGGGTTTGCTTGTTTTAATGTCAGTTACATTTCTGTCTTACCCCTTTATGCTTTCTTTTTTATTTTTTTTTATTTTGTTTTAAATATTGTTTCCCACAACAACTTTTTTTTTTACTTCAACCTATGCCTGACTTTCCTTCCACTGCTCGTTCCATCACATGCAATACATACACAGTCAAATATAACTGAATCTGAGTGAGTCTTTTCACTTTTCTACTGAGCTCTTACCAATGATGATTGGTCAATGACTAATGATGTAAAAGTACATGATTAGGCTCAGATTTTAATAACTGTTATGGTTTATGATGGTGCAAATAGAGCTCACATAACAGTACTAATGAGTTGTGGCTCATTGCATGAAACACTGCCCTAAACCAAACAGCCTTTTTTATGAGGGCAGACAGAAATGTGGGTGCAAATTGCACTCTTACAGTGTGAAACAATAAATACAAACACTTCAACGTACTCAAGTGACAAATTTCCACGTAATTTTAGCGCAGAGATCAGAGTTTCAAGAAATGAAACCAAATAGCCACCGCCCGAGAGACTGCATTGTCATTGGGACAATGAATAATTAAATCTTTCAAAGGTATTAAAAATACGTTTTAATGTTTTTAGACCGTCAGCCACAATTACAGCTTCTCAAGGTTAAAAAGGTTACATTTTATAAGCTCATCCAGTAAGGTTTAGACCTACATCCCTTTGGCCAACTTTTAGAGTAATTCATGCTTTTATCACTTCTCATTTAGATTACTGTAATTCTTTATATGTTAGTGTTGATCAATCAGCAGGCAAATGCCGCAGCCCACCATCTTATAGGGAATATGCAGCGTGATCACATGACATCTATGCTATCTAGAGCACTGAGGTCTATGAACCAGTTACTTTTGGATGTTCATAGATCCAGACTAAAGATAATTAGCAATAGAGCCTTATCAATTGTGGCTCCTAATTTCTGGAACAGCCTGACTCTTCACATCACATCTGAGATAAAGAGGCAACTCACAAAACATTTCTCATGAGTTCTACAGCAGAGACAGGTGATCAAGGTAAATCTAAACTCATTTGTAAATGTGATAAAGGTTGGTAGTGCGGGGGAGGTTGCACCCCCTATCAACATGAAAGTTGGTGTCAAGCAGGGAGATCTGATATCCCCCTAAAACTTCCACTTTTATTACACTCTTAAACCTTATTAATATGATGCCACTGCTCCGATCCACTCTGAGCCACTTAATTTGAATCTGTGTGTTGGAGCAGGGAAACATCTAAACCCTGCAGGACTGCGGTCCACGACCGGAGCAGGACCGGAGCTGGAAACTCCTGACATATTTAAATGTAGTCTACAATCTTCCTGTACATAGTCCGGAATGATCTGGTCTTAACAGCGCTGAAATGAGAACTAATGCCATAATGGGATGCTATCAGAATAATATTAGTCCCTGGCTCCAATGTTTAACAGAACAAAATGGAAACAAATTTGTTTATGAACTCACCTAATATGTACGTAGGTGTGGCCGGTGTGTTGGGTAGTGGAAGTCTAATAACAGGAGGAGAAGAAGACAGCTGGACGACCTGATATCCTGAAGTGTCAGGGAATGTGAGGAACTGAATGGGAATGGGAGTCGTTGGCTGGGAGGGAAAAACATGAATGATTTTTGTTGTGGTGGTGGGAAGGTCTTTTACAACCTCTTTTGGAAATGTCATCGATTCCAGATCTGTTTCTGCAAAACAATCAGATGGAAAATCCTTATGAATTTCTGCATGCAGGTTTTATTAATTTTCAGTTAATCAGAGAGAGTGGAGAGAAAACAGGCATGCAGTACGAATTTCAGCAGATTCTGCAAAGAAACAATAGATTGGGAGTCAAACTTGTTCCCACTGCAGACACAAACACGTAAAAAAAACAGTGCAGCTTATATATACTATACATTCACTGTATCATCTCTTCTGGTAGGTTTAGAATTTAACTTTCAGCAACTGCAATCTTTCTGATCACTTATCAGCTGCAGACAGATGCAACGTTTGAAGTGCAGCTACAGAGGTTAGGAAATGTCCAGAAAGTACAAAATTTAAGTTCACAGCTAAGAAAGAGGAAGTGGAGTGAGGTGAGAGTTCTACTTTTGATTTATCAATGTTGCATCTGACATCTGACTTCCGTATTTTTCAGTGGGGGAGTCACCATTATAAACCAAGAAAGGAACTAAGTGTAAAAAAAAAACCTAAAAAACAGAATCCCTTTTACTAAATGTCCAAACACAACATCATGTGATATGCATTGTTTGTAAAATGGTATGGGAATGATGTCAACTCTGTTGTGCATTGTTTGTGTAATTCAGATCATTATAAGTCTGTTGTTGTTTTTATTATTCTTGTTGTTTGATTGTTTCATCCATATTTTCTCAAATCTATGTTGATCTCCTTGGGAATTCAGTGGGACTAGCAAATGGGTCACTGCGATTAAACATGAAACCTTTCAGGTCAGAAATAAACAGAGGAATGTGGAGGTTATCTGTGTCCCTTTCACACATTGTGAGCTGTAGCTGAGGAGGAAGAGCAGCTTTCCCTGGACCCTCCACTAAATGTCGAAGTGTCCTTGGACTTAACCCCACGTTGCCTTCCGATGTGCCTATTGGGGTGTGTGTGTGTGAATGGGTGAATGTGATATGTAGTGTAAAGCGCTTTTAGTGGTCAAGCTGACTGGAAAAATGCTATAGGGTCCATTTATTATTTACATTTAAATAGTGTGACAGAAAATTAGAGGAGGAGCCCAGATTCATTACCTTTATCTCTTGGTCTTTTTGCTTTCTTCTTGTCAGCACACTGTTGAGATGGAGAAACTGAAAAGAACAAATTTACATTATAAACGATGAGACACTATTAGTTCATATGTCCAGTATTTTTGGGCTGTAAATTTTTAAATTAAGCTTCATATGACTGGTTATTTACCACTTTGTCTCTTTTTCCTTTTTTTACTTTCACCAGGTAGTTTGCTCTCCTGCTTGCAGTCGTTGGGTGGGCAAGGGGCATCTGCCACAGGAACGTCACCTGATTGGCAAGAGGAAGTGAGTCAAGAGACACATTGACTTAACACAGTTTTATTGTGATCCATTTGAGTAGTGATCTGTAAAGCACAGCCATTGAGTGTGCTTTTTCTAGACACCCTGAAGATTTTTTTTTTAAAAAGGAAGTGGTGGGGGTAAAAAGTGTGGTCTGAAACACACACGCACACACTAAGAATAAAAATACTTGTAGGCATTATATTTTTTTCCTTTTAGTCTAGCGATTCAAACACCAAACTATTGCAGTGATACATAAGCAATTACTACATTGATTAAAGAAAAGTTTTAACCTTAATGTGCAACATGGGCTACTGAAACTTATCATTACATAAGAAACAACAACAAAATAAGAAGAAGAGTTTCTTACTGTAGGACTTGAGTTCATCCGTACAACTTAACCCAAGATCGTTAAAGAGCACAGATGGATCTAAAACAGTGAATGAAAGACATAATTAGAAAAAAGTTTGAGTTTATATTCGTGTGTTAATGGCTGTATGTCAATTCACAGACATGTAAAATAAAATGTACATTGTTATACATTTTTCAGATGTTTAGTGGCAACTTACCTAAGTAATTCTCATCCATGTATTCAGATAAATCCTCTGAAAGAGAAATAGTAATAAATATCAGACAAGAAATTTGCAACAGTTTGCTTTTATTGCTTTTTATTTTATATATTTTTTGTCATATTTCCTTATGAGCCATTTCCATTTATCCTACAATGGACCAGTATTTCCTGGTCTGTACCTGAGTTCCATTCCACAGTGACTGGAGTGCCATGCTACTGGCTTAGGGAATGTCCACTATGAAGAAACTTCCCTGACCTAATAACTTAACAAAACTTGTTTAACTAAACTTATTTAAAACATTGGCAGCAATTTCTCCATGCATTGTGCCAGTTACGTACCTAAAATATCTCTTTGTAGCAATTTTAACACAAAATGCTAACACTTAGTTTGAAGTTATTTCTAATATACAAATTTATAAAACAAACAAGTTATTAAAACTAAGCATTAAAAATAATCTATTAGCAAGCTAAGCTATTTTTCTCATATGTAAGCTAGCCTAACCAAACATTTGGTCGCATTTAAATGTACATATTAGCAAGCAAAGCAAACCAGTGTGGAAGAAATTTTATTACATTTCATAATCATCACTTATAAATACTCACATAATATTTACTCATAATAATAATAATCCCTCAAATATTCATTTTCTTTATTAATTTATTACTGTCTATTCATTCAGTATATTACAGGACATTGAAGTTACTCTTTTTCTACTGGGTTATAGTGCATGTCTATATGAGTCCAGATTGACCATTTTCCTCTCAGACCTTGGATATGGGAGCGTCTCAAAGCTGCACACCTGATGGATAAGAATGGTTTGCTTCTGATTTGTACATCAGAGTTCTCTCCTCACTCCCCGTGGGTTAGAAGACCGCTCTCAACTCTTAAGTAATTTGTACTCAATAATTCTTCTTTGTAATAAACACATTTACTCTTACTCATACCAGACCCTTGGTAATTTTTGCTACATCATTGGCGTTGTCGCGGCAGGATTTCGAGAGTGACCAAGGAGATGCAGAGCGACGGTGTGTCTGATTAGCCTGAAAACATCCAGCCTCCGGGTTAAAGGAGGACCCCTCGCTTTGATTCTCTGCCATTCACCTCTGAAATCGTCGTACCGGCTTAAGTCTGGTGAGTTAAGAAGTACTTTATTTAATTAAGTTGTGGATTTTTTATTTTTAATCGACAGGGAGTTGGTGGTCTGTGGGTTTGAACGAGTCGAGCTGGGCGGGCGGGTGGTGGTTGTAGGGCAGGCCTACAGCCAGTAATACCTTTGTGTCCGCAAGGGTCTCCCAGTAAACGGTACTAGGTACGAGTAACCGAGTGGACTAGATCACTCTAAGACCGTGAAGACGTTCACGGCCTGAAGAGGGATCCCTCCCCCATTTCTTGTAAGAAAGGGGAACGACGACTCGAAAAACAGACCCTCCCTGTCACAGGAGACTTATTTGACTTCATGAGTAAAAAATATGGGAAAATTTGAGTCCCAGGGAACTTATAAAGTTTGAGGAGGCGTTGGATAAATCGGAGGTTGATTTAAAATTCAGGAAAATGGTCAATCTGGACTCATATAGACATGCACTAAAACCTGGTAGAAAAATAGCAACTTCAATGGCCTGTAATATACTGAATGAATAGATAGTAATAAATTAATAAAGAAAATGAATATATGAGGGAATATTAATATGAGTAAATATTATATGAGTATATATAAGTGATGATTATGAAATGTAAAATTTCTTCCACACCAGTTCTTCCTAAGCTATAATTCATTTTAGCTTAGGTAAACTTGCATTAGGTTAGTTAAAACAAGTAATTAACAACTTCTTTTTTCCTAAAGATATGTGTGTTTTATAGCTTTGAACATTTCTGTTGTTTTTAAATTTGCCTCTTAAATTGCACAATTATGACAGCACACATGTAAAGTGTTTAGAAAAGTCCTTTTCTTTTCTTGTTAGTTTGAAACTCAAGTGGGCCGCAACAAATAATGTCAGTCTTTTTTACTAAACTAAAAGAAAAACTATGAAACCCTTGTTGAGTTATTCTCAATAAATAAGGTGGTGCTGTGTTAAAATTTGATCCTGTTTTTTTGGTATTTATTAAAGTAAATGAATTATTAATTAGATGTGATAATTTTATAGAGTCATGCAAAGGATTTTATGAGTCACTAAATTAAGAAAGACGAGTTTTCATAGTGAAAACCTTTTAATTTGTTTTTTTTACTAGGAATTAACATACAGTATATGGTCAACAACAACAATGGAAACTGGAATGATAAATAATTTCAGAACATTATTTTGAAGTCAGATTTAAAGTCTAAAAAAAAGAAACATGATGTGACAACAATTTCACAACAAATCTATAAGAGGAGTGGGTCTGAATAGGAAGAAGACCTAATGGCAAACACAACACTACAAGCTAAAGGGTCATCATTATTTGAGACAGCCCCTGATTGGAGTCATGCAGGGTACATTTATCTGACTGACATCTTATACATGCCAAGCTGATCAGGTGCTTTGTGCAGTTTGATATTTGTCAGCTATTTCAGTATCTTTTTAAAATAATATGCACCCTGCAATCCAACTTGTGAGAGTGTATAGATAATGTCAATATGATTAGTTTATTTAAACAAGGACCGAGGATGTTGTATCGATAACACATCAGTTTTTTTCCCTTTCTTTATTTTTAATCATTCACGTTCTCTTTTTTATAAAATGTTTATTCCGCATGACTACTTGTTAAAAGTTAAGGAACACAATCTCCTGGTTAGCTTTTGGCAGGTGGGGGGTATCTGTGGGGCAGTTTTGGTATGTAAATCTCGTTGACTGAAGCTTAGCAGGTAATCTGTGTTTATTTTCCATACAGAAAACTTTATAGAAAGTCAGTGAAATATCTAGATTGAACTAACCTGGTAGATTAAAGTCAAATGAAATGAAGGCGTCTTGCTCCATTTCCTGCATTGTGGCATCTGATCTCACACACACACACACACACACACACACACACACACACACACACACACGACAAAGAATGTAAATAAAGATCAATAAGGCATGGCAGTATCATGTAAGTACAAGACTGAAGTAGTCAATAGATAATTTGGCATTAACACTCCTCCCACAGCATTTTATTGTTATCAGGCTTTGCTCATGCCTGCAGTATTTCGTCTCTTTTTTATTATAACAATCAAAAGATGAAGTTGGGTCAAATGGTAATCCTCTGAATCATAGACATATTTCTATGTATTAAAGTGCACAACAGAAGGCCACTGCAATGGAAAAACTTCCTTTAGTTGAAAGACAAAAAACACCACAGGAAATATCAAGAGAGCCTCTCGGTTTTCTTCTTGCAGATATATGGCTCACTTTGGCTTTTAAACTAGAGCCAGCTGTAAGAAAAAAAAAAAACACAAAAAAAATATCTTATTTTTACTCATTTTTACCAATGCTATCACCTCTATTATTATATTTAAAAAATTACATAAACCCACTGCAACATTACTTCATAGCAAACCTGTCCAAATCCTAATGGAGCGGCCCTTTTTGGGGATTCCTGGCTGACTCATTGCACTCTACCTACCTGGTTACACCAGGTGTCAGTTTAACCTGCTGGCTTGTTTTGTGTTTTTATTTTAATTTTAATGATAAAAAATGCAAGGCTTGAAAAATAAAAGAAACTCGTTAAATAAGGAGTATAAAGTGAGTTTTGATTGATTTGGTTCAGAGCTGTAACAAAGCACCTGTATGCCCCAAATCAGATCTGCACTATCTGTATTAGGTACATCTGTTAAATTCACATTCACATTTGTTCACACAAATATCTAATCAACCAATCTCTTGGCAGCAACTCATTGCATTTAGACATGTAGACATGGTCGGGAGGACTTGCTGCAGTTCCAACAGAGTATTAGAGAAGGGAAGAAAGGACATTTAGGTGACTTGATTGTGGCTTGGTAGCAGGTCTGAGTATTTCAAAAACTGGTGATCAACTGGGATTTATCCACACACAACCATCTCTAGGATTTACAGAGAATGTTCTGAAGAAGAAAGAATATCCAGTGAGCAGCAGTTGTCAAAGGTCAGAAGAGAACTGACAGACTCAAGCTGATATAAAGGCAACAGTAACTCAAACAACCACTTCTTACAGAATGCCTTTTCTGAACACCTAACACGTACAATCTTGAACCAGATGGGCTACAGCAGCAAAAGACCACACTAGGTTTTACTTCTGTCATCTAACAACAAAAAACTGAGGTTAAAAATTCACACAGACTTACAAACATTGGACAATAAAAGATTGGAAAAATGTTGCCTAGTCTGATAAGTCTAGATTTCAGCTTCAAAATTCAGGTGGAAGGATCAGAAATTAGCATAAACAACATGAATGTATGGATCTATTCTGCGTTGTATCAATGGTTCAGGCTGGTGCAGTGAACTGTAATAATGTGGGGTATTTTCTCTTGCCACACTTAGCAAGGTGTACCTAATAGGGGCCATGAGTATTTCATGCATCTGCGCATATTTCAGATTCATCTGATCTGTGTTTAGCCATCTTTACTTACACTGTAGCATCCCACCCTTATTAAGCATCTATCGGTTTTACATCCAAAGTATGGACAATTCTGTGCATTTTACTTTTTACTTTTCAGCTTATAAAAATATTCACCTAACTTGCACTAAAGTGTGTAACAATATATGACGATGATATATATGTATGCACTAACAAAGAGCTTCCTTAATATGCCTGAAGAAAATTGCCCCCCAAAAAAACACACATGAAGTACAAAAAAACGAGAATATACAACAGGATTGAGTAGAGATCATGCAAGAAAGGTAGTTTGGGAAATTGGATGGTGGGAAATGATGCAGGAAGCAGCTGAAGAAGAAGAAAAAAAGTTGATTTTATTGTTGAAACCGAAAGGTGTTTTGTTTTAAAAATAAATAAATAAATAAATAAAAGTATGTCAGTGTTGATACAATTACTGTAGATACTTCACTTCACATGCGGGCTTGAGTAATTCCTGCAGGTTAAGCTCCATACAGAATAGTCATGTCATTATCTGTACCCCTTGTTCCTATTAGGGGTTGCGGGGTGAGCTGGAGCCTATCCCAGCAGTGTTTCAGGTGAAAGGCAGGGTACAGACAAATAAAAGAGTAATTAGATGTTGTCTCCAATCTTATTGTGTACAGGTATTTTCTAAGTGTAACACACTAATAGCCAGACCACCTGATTTCACTGAATATTTCTGTCCAATAAGAGTACCACCTGCATTGTTTGAAACTAAAGAAAATGCAGGTATATGGGTGGTAGCATTGTTCCTCGTGGCATTTGGTGTTACTGTTTGAAGGGGTGGTATCAAAGTCTTTAGAGGGGGGAAAAATATGACATCACACACAGGGGCTTTCCATGCTTTACATCACAGAAGCCTTAAGCTTAGCCTCTGGTGGTTTTCAGCCACGCCCTTGTATGGCAAAAATACACCCATAAAATTTGTTTGATAGGGATCAAATGGTTGAAAGCGTTTTAGCGCTTGGATAGTGGAACAATATGCTGTAGCAGGAAGTTTAAACAAAAACTTGTCTTGTTCAAAAACATGCATACAAGGGCTATAACTGACACGATCATCAAAATACACACAGTTCACATATTTCTGCTATTAATCTGCGATTATTTATTGATATGTATAGTTCTCATGAAAACAAATGCACAGCTATCTATTAGATTGGGGATTCCGGGAGTATTTACTGCATAATTGCAGAGTAAAGGTTACACACAGCGCATTTGGGACCAAAAAAATGGCGTCGGTGTAACTTTGTTGCCAAGTTACACGGGACCCTAGAAACATAAATACTACAGCATGCTCTGACATACAAGTTTATAATTAGCAACAACTAATTACCATGAACGCAGACCTGCTCAAAGAGACAGCGAGAGAGAGGAGCTTAAATCCTTAAAGTCAATGTGTAAAATACCGTTCCGGCACTCACACTACGTGCGATGCCCCCACATCAGTTGCCTGTCAATCCCTTAAACATCAATCTGAGTAATTTTCGAGAGGGTAACGACAGGAACTCCATTTTACACCATGCTGGTGGGCTTAACCACAACGGCACACGCGCAATGGCGCATGATGACAAAAGGTTTTCTAGTGTAAACCCATGTATGTTTAGCAAAGTCATTTAAATTAAATGACTATTTTTTTTATCCAGAGAACTGCATGCATGTTTGGAAAATTAAATTAGTTTATGATAGTCAACTAATTAAGGCAAGTTTTAAATAAAGTATATAAATAAAGAGTATGTTGATGTTCATTGTTGTAAGAAACAAAATAATTGTACCAACGTCACCACATAGAATTAAAAACGCAAGGAATAAAAAAATGAAGATGTAAAGGGAATCTCAGACATCATCTTGCAAACTCTGGATAAATGTGCCCACCCTGTCCTGATCACGGAGGATAACATTTACCTGCTGGGCTCCACGGAACTCCCGGCTGTTTATTCTTTGTGTGCTAAAATTCCCAAAAACAGAAAGTCACATCCAACGCTGCATAAAGATTATCCTCAGATGACACACTCCTTCAGCCAGTGCGCGCAACTTGCTTTTACCGTTGACTTTTACTTTCGCTCTGCCACAGACGCCAGACTCAGAGGGGTTGGGGTGCACCAAGTCAGGTTTTTTTACTATCTATTTCTAGAACCAAAACGTAGTTTCAGTTTTGTGTATTTAGAACAAGGACCCTAACCCTTAACCTTCTGTTTACGTTTTTAGTATTTAATGCTTTCTTTTTATTACTCAGCCATAGTTCTATATTTTTAATGTTACTGCTTTTGTGTGGTTAGTTTTAATGTTTTATCGTTTGTAATAACCCTTTAATCACCAGAAGGTTGTTGGAAAAAGCTGTACAAATAAAGTATTAATGCATTAAAGAATGAGATTAAATCTGAAACCAAACCTATTTATTGTCTCTACATTCATACTACATACAGGCAAACATATTACAAGGAAAACCATAAAGATTGTGAAGCAAAGGAAAGATTGGAGCTCCCAACTCATGCTCAGGACACTTGACAGAATTCCCCCAAAAGCTGGGATGCTGTGCAAAATGTTAACATAAATTATCTGCAATTGCTGTAACTTAACTGTAAATGTGAGCACCTCCTTTTGTACAAAATTTAATTTCTTATCTTACCAAACTTTTTCATTGTGTGATAAGACTGGGCTGCAGGCAGGGCATAAAGTCTTTTATAGCAAATGTTTCACAACCCAGATAAATATCCACAAATAAAGTTTAGTAAACACACCTACACCCACAACCTTGCACACAGAAAAACAGACACACCCACACACATATACTTCCTGCTGTTGTGTTGGTTGTTGAGCATGGTTTTACAGTTTTTCTTCTGTTTTTTGTTTTCTCCTTTTTCTCTTCCCATCTCTTCTCTATCATGTCCAGCGGTTATGAGCAGAATTTGCAATATATATATATATATATATATATATGTATATATATATGTATGTGTGTGTGTATATATATATGTATGTGTGTGTGTATATATATATAAATATATATATATATATATAAATATATAAAAGCTAAAATAAGAACAAAGTAAGATTCAAGAGGAGCCCCGCATCCAAAAAGCACCTCTTGGCAAGGTACATTTGTTTAGCACAATACGGCAGCCCGACTGTCATCCTGCTGTCACAATGCTGGTCAGGACAGGTTTACAAAAAATAAATAAATAAATAATTATTATGATATTATAACTAGATAGATAGACCGGAACGTCATTTCTAACTTTTACTCAATTTAAGATTCTACTTTAATTTTTTAAGCTTGCTCAACTTTTTAGCTAATTTTGAACAACCCCATTTCCAAAACACTAGGATGCTGTGTAAAATGTACATTTAACAGAGTGCAATGACTGGCTAATCTAATGTTTTATTCTTAATTGCTGAAAGTGAGACGTTTTACCATTTCATGGAAAATATTAGCTAATTTTGAATTTGATTTCAGACACAGATGACACATGCAAAAAAAAAAAAAAAGTTGGAAAAGGAGCAACAACAGGCTGAAAAAGTCATTGACACAAATAAACAATTAGTTTTACTGGCAACAGGCCAGTAGCACGACTGGGTTGAAAGAACATTTTAGATGTAAAGATGGGGAAAAGTTCAATAATCTGCAATAAACCGCGTTTACAAATTGCTGGACATTTTCAGAAAAGTGGTTCTCTGCGTAAAACTGCAAAAACGTTAAAGGTGCTCCTGATCTTCAGGCCTTTGGATAGCACTGCATTTAAAAACAGTCATGATTATCAAAATGGAAATCACTGCATGGGGTCAGGAACACTGTCAGAAATCACTGTCTGTAACCATACTTCACCGTGCAATCCAAAAATACAGGTTAACCGCTATCATGCAAAGAACATGGTCCATCTCCTGTAAACCAAAACTCATTTAAAAAGGTCTGAGGCAAAGTGGAAAACTTTTCTGTGATCAGATGAATCAAACACCGAAATATTTTTTTTAAACCATGGATGCCTTAACCATCCAGCTTGCTATCAGCAGACATTTTAAAAGCCTGCATCTCTGAAGGCATTAGGTTCTGTTAGTGTCCATGACGTGGGAAGCTTACACATCTGTCAAGGCTTCAATAAAGGAAAATACATAGAGGTTTTGGAGCAGCATCTGCTCCCATCCAGACAATGTCTCTTTTGGAGAAGGTCTGGCAGATTTCAGCAAGACAATGCTGAACCACATACTTTATCCATCACAAAAGCACGGCTTCGCAGGAGAAGAGTCCTGGTGCTGAGCTGGCCTGCCTGCAGTTCAGATCTTTCAGCAATGAAAAATGTTTAGAGCATTAAAAGACAAACAAATCCAGCAACGAAGGTCCAGGACTGTTGAGCAGCTAGAATCCTGAATCAGACCAGAATGGGACAACAATCCTCTCCTAAAACTCCAGTAAATGGTCACCTCATATCGCAGACGTTAAACAGATGTTAAAATAAAAAGGGGATACTAACGATGCTAAACATCTCCCTGTTACAACATTTTTAATGCCTGTTGTCAAATTCAAAATGAGCTAAGGCTTTCCATAAAACCATAAATTATCTCATGTTCAACATCTGTTATGTTGTTTATGTTCTACTGGAAATATAATAGGAGTTTTGAGATTTGCAAACCATTGAATTCTGATTTTATATACATTAACTTGTTTTGGAATTGAAGTTGTAGAAGTTTTTCCTCTTTTCATTGTTATATGTGTTGTGTGTATATATGTTATATTTTTTGTGGCTTATGGTTGCAGAAGTGAACTGTGCTGTGAGCCAATACAGTAATTTTCACTACAAGCAAAACAGATGCAATTTCTTTCAAACATTAAGAACTTAATACCATTAATTTCTCTTTTCTTTTCTTGAAGGCATTGATATACAAATAATATGGAAATATTTTTTAGGGATGTTTTTCCTTTTTCATCTGGGGTTGACCTGCAATTACTTGATTCTCATATAGGGTGATGTAAATTTCTGAATGGGTTTATTTATTACTTACTTCAATTTATTTACACATATGGGTACGTACTTCATTGTTCAAATTTCTGACCTGAAGGAAAACCAAGACAAACTGAAACGCTGTCAGTAAATAGTGTCTGTGGCATGAAGTCAACGTGCAGGCATTTAAAAAAAAAAAGTTTTTAAAGCAGCCTCACTTCTCCTTACAGATCCTTGTTTTAAAGTGTTGCAGGGATATGATTCTAAAAACAAGAACAGGCCTTAAAAACAAATTAATCTTACTTAAAATACATGCTGGCTGTAATATATTCAATGACAATTCACACCAATAAATTGCAAATCAATTATTTTCAAATTTACCTTTTAAACAACTCGTTTGGAAAGAGGTTCACGTCATTATGCCGAGTGGCAGGGTTTGAATTCCTGTGGTAAAGTTTCCTGTTGAAACAGACTTAAAAAAAATCTCAACTGGAAACAGGAACCATAAAGATTTATTTATGAAGTGGAAAGCACCTGCTCTACCTGTCCATCTGTTTTTAATATCCACTTGCCAAACTATGCTGGCACACACATCACATTAGTGTTTTAATTCTCTGTAATAAGTGTGCATCCCTCTTGAATCAGCTCATTTACTCTTTTCCTTTAACTTCAAAAACTTGTTGATCTATAATTATAACTTAAGTAGAAAAATGCAACAGATAAGATAGATAATAGAGTAACATTTTTACGTCAACACACAGAGCTTATCACACCCAGAAACCAAAGGTCCGCCCTTGTTTATAAGCCATGTTGTGGTAACCTTGGCAGATATAAATGTGATTTGGACAGGCACTTTGCCAAAAATTTGTGTAATGCACAGCAATGGCCGGTTTCCCCACTGCAAATTCTATAATGACTGTGGTCATCACTTTGCAATTTGCATAACAAATCTTAAAATTTCTCTTCTAGGGATTTACTGAAAATCCCCCAAACTACTAACAATCTGGTGGTGCCACAGCCTACAATAAGTGCTTCTCCACATGTTTTTAGCCCAAAATAAAGATGACCTCCTAACCATCACAAATCTGAAACTGTAAACACTGGATATAATGACCCACGCTATTTAGCAAAGTTTACCAAGGGAAGGTCTGTGTGGCAGCCTGAAGGTGCCTTGGGAATGACTCAAAATGAAAGTGAAAGTAAGCCTCACATTCACCACAAGGCATTTACTAAACATGAAACATGGTATGCTTTTGGCAGATAACAAAGGAGACTTTCTGTAGCAGAGAGAAAAAAAGAAAAAAGGAAAGCACCTGGAACGGTCTACCAACACGGTGACGCCCAAACAGACATGAAATGCAGGCTTAGACAGTATTCCTGTAACTGCTGATATTTCATGAAAATTAGAGGTCATGGAAATAAAAAGCATGAAAAAAGAAACATGAGATGGTGTGGTATTGGATTATTTGGCTAAATATTCTAATACTGAATTTTTTTAATTAAAAAACTAATATTTGTCCTGCGTTATGTCCTGCATGCATATGTTGCAAACAGGACAATGCATAACAAAGACAGTATCTATGATACACCAATATCGGCTGATAGCATCGCTCGACAGATGAGAATTCAAAGCAAACATAAGATGATGAATAAACTTACCCCAGTGTAAATCCATGTTATCAAAGTTTTCTCTTAGTCCTTCTGTGCAACATGTGCTACATGCACGCGGGGAAACCTCTGCTTTGTTGTCTATAGTCGCCTCCATCATGCTCATATATGTCTTTGAGTAAAAAGAGTCATCTTGTACAACAGTTTTGGAAACTTTAGGTGCCTCTAAAGAACTTTCTAAGGGCCCAGAAAAGGTTCTACATTGTGCATCTGCTGTCAGACAAAGCAGGTCTTCTGTTGTGTTTGTGGTCCTGTCAGCTGACCAGCATACATCTCGATGGCCCTCCAGCATGTCGGTGATGTCGTTTGTTTCTGTTGCTGTGCAAGCTTCAACAGGTGAGACGTTTCCTGCTGCTCCGAGGATCCTGAAGTGATCCGTGCTCGATCCAGTTATTTGCGTGGTGTCGAGTGTAGAAAAACAAAGCCTTTCTGGCTCATCGCTAGCTGCTTCTGTATCAAGTGTGAAGTTTGTGATCCCTGATTCTGCATACTCAGGGCTACCAATGTAAGCATCAAGCGTCCTGCAAGCGGCTGCAAGCTCCATTTCCTCTTCCATATCCAAAACAGAGCACGGTGCTTCACTGTCCAACATCACTTTGTTACTTACGTAGGAAACCAGTGGCAGCAGCATCTCTCGTCCTCTGTCCCAGTGCTGCCACAAAGGAATAGCTATCCTCCTTGCAGCTTCCTCTACCTGCTCTAACCACTCCTCATTCTCCAAATTCCCCTTATTCACCCTTTCATTATCTCTTACAAGCTTCTGCATTTGTTTTGCTCCACTCAGCAGTTCATTACTAAATCTAAGGCTGCACAGATAATCAGATGCTATTAATGTAGAAAAGCCTCTTTGATTGAGGAAGTGTTTATCCTTTGCTGCCTCTTCCCTAAATTCATGAATTTCTTTCGGATTTATTTTGTAAATATCTCGACATTCAAAAAGTGGGTTCATCTGTGTCCTTGGTCTTGTGTCGTAATGCCCATCCAGACATGAGGCACACGCTAAATAGTCCAGCTTGAGGTCATCAACAGCAGCTTTTGATCCTCCAGTCTTCACCTGAACAGTCCGTGTCTGGTTAAGGTGCTGGCGGATGATCGGTCCTGGAGAATGTAAAGCTCTATCACATCCAGCTTCAAGCACATAACCCTCCGTAAGCCAAGTCAGATTCAAGCTCTTGCTGTATGTTTCTGAGATGATCTGCTCTTCCACTAAACCCTTCAACAAAGCTTGGACCTCAGCTGGAGCGGCCCAGATCAGAACTGCTCGCACTTTGTCTAGAACCTCTGCAAACTGAGCCATGGCGATGACGCCTGCCTCTGAGGCATCGAGCTCTTAGAAAGAAGGCACTTGCTCATAAGTATGATGGAGTTTTTAGTTTTGGTTGTTCTTTTTTAATCACAGAGATTTTGTCCAGAAGGCGTTCTATAGGACAGGGAGGTGTTTTTGAGGTTTGATGGGAGGTCTGCTTCTAAAAATGTATGCAAGACAGACTGGAGGTGGCAGTATCATCATCATTATTAGTAAGTGAGGTTGCACAATGCTTATTCAAAGAGAGAACCTGATGTCAGGCATCATTTCTGTTTCATGTTTTCACTTTAATATATAAAATTCTTCCAGTTGTTTATCAACTAGCTATTATTAAACTAGTTTCTTAGCTCACAGATCACAAATATATTCAGGGTGACATTGAATACTCAACAACTAAAAGTAGCATAACACCAAAAGGCACCTGTTCATAAATCCTTGAAAATGCTTTGCAACAATCACACCAAGGAAATCACCTGATATACTCACAGAGGTAACACATTTATTTTTTTCCTTAAATAAAAAGATCCACCCTAACCTGGTCAGCTGGTCAGGGCATTTTGACACATTCACCTTCGATGAATAGCACTGATTTACAAGCTGACCCTAATGGAGACACAAAAGACTCTCAAAGGCACATGTGCATGCCGGTGTTGCCTGAACAAGGAAATGGACGACTGCGCCATCTCTTTATCAAAACAGGTTTGGTTAAATTTGCATGCCCCCATGCAGTGCCATACCAAGATGTTGTCATGTTTAGCTAGTTACATAACAGAGAAACTTGTTCTTCCACAGCACAGGGCACAAAGATTTCACCGTCTATGTGGGACAAAAAAGACAAACAAATAAAAAAACAACATGTTGCGAGGCTCGAAAGGGAAAGTTTCAAATGATCTTTTGGTGCTGAATACACAGTTTGTCTCAAATGACAAAAGATCCAGGAAAAAAAACACATTGCAAACTGCTCACAGCTTCTTGTTTGTAGTTTGTTTCTCACAAATGTTTTCACCTACATGGAGAGAAAACAATCAAACCTTTGTCAGTTTAGGTTAACTAGTTTTACAGGTTTCGAAGATTGGATGCATTTAGGTGGTTATTACAGGTTTAGGGTTTCAGAGAGATAAACTTAGTCTACAAGGCTCTGGTCAATATTTAGATCACACAATATGTGTCATTACTGAGAGAAATTAAGTGTGTGACCTGTGGTTACAGTTGTTTTGTCTGTTAACAGGATGCAGATGCAGTTTCACATGTGTTTTCAGTGAACTCTGGAGGAACTACATCCAACTACAGAGGAGTAGATGAGGACAAACAAATCATGTAGTCACCCTTTAACCACAGAAAAACCTGGCAAGTCTATCAACATTGGTAAAATGTGTTATTTTGAGTTATTTTGACAATAAAGAGCCTGTGAGTCTTTGAGTTTCTCAAGATTCATAAGAAGAGAAATTAAAAATGAACGGCTATCATATTTGGTTTGGTCTTTTTATTCAGAAAACAAGTCAAATCATAAAGAAGAAAAAAAAAAAGTCAACTTTATGTTGTTGCTGGCACTTGTGCAAAATCAGGGCGAACAAAACCTAATCTTACTAAATACACCGTTTTATGACACATCCTGCCACCACCTAACAAAGTAAATTCTGTCAAGAACCTGCTCATCTCTGGTGAGGAATGGCTTTAGTCAATACAATGTGGGTAGGTTGGAAATAGCAGCAAAAATCTGGATGCCACTACAGCTCGACTTACAATCTAATTTAAGGTTTATCTGGAAAAATTAATTTGTTGAAGGTTTTTTTTTATTGCTGCTTTTCCTCTGAAAGAAGAACAATGCACATTAATGTACAATCTGCATTAACCTTCGTGTTATTTGGGGTCGTGACAGAATTAGTCATTGCTCCTTAACAGGTCCACACCTACTCTGTAATTTACATCAGAAGTCTTAATTATAGGTTTCATGTTTTTGTATATAAACTCTATTAAACGACAAGCTATGAATAGATAAGAGAACAAAGAAAGTACTTTTTTTAATATTTTTTCATTAATTTGAGCGTTAATTTTATTCTCACTAAAAAACAAGCCTTTTCTTAACACAAATTAAATTTAAGTAGTGCACTATTACGCCTTCACTACTAATATAAGTCCTCTGAATAGTCCACTATTATTATACGATTTGCTCTTTAGCAAAATGAGCTGTTTCCTGACCTTTCTGTACAGAAAGTATGGTTTTTTTTATTGTTGTGTGTTATTTGATAAAACACCTGTATTATCAAGCTGTAATCAAACATTTCTTTCCTAAAAATTCAGCTCAGTTATATTAGAAATAATCTTTATTTGTTCCCAGATTTGTTGCACAGTGATGTCTGACCAACTAACTAAACAGATCCTAAAGCGACTGCTTGACACAATCTGACCATCATATTTAAGGTTTTTAAACTGATAACTTCTTATGTGTGTTTGTGACTCAGTTTCTACCACACTTGTTGTGTGATCAGGCTCCGTGTTTGAGTCCAATGTGGCCGTCATCTGTTGCTTTCAGGTTGTGCTCCCCTCCCCAGTCTCTCTGTTAGAGCAGTACTCCTGGATACCTGATGGAGGGGAGAGAAGATGGGAGTGACCCCTGATTAGTTTTTACCTTTATTAAGTATTACTACATGTGTGTTTTTTGGTGTACAACATCGGTCACATAAATGGCATCTGATTCGGCAGGTTTAATCGACCACAGTGTGGATTTATCAAATTTCAATACAATTCTTCTTCTTCCTCTTTAGCCGACTGCTTCCTGTTTGTAAAGTAAATACTTCTCCTTTCCATGCATTTACTCAGGAACATCAACTAAATAACGTAGTAATCAAAAAATAAGAAGAAACTTCACTGGAAAAAGGAATATGGCTAAGTGCACATTTAAGTTCCATATTTAAGAATGTAACAAAATCCACAAAATGATGTAAGAGGCCAAACAGGCATGCGCAGCGGACTCACGCTGCACAATTCTCATGTAGACTTCAGCAGCAGGAGAGTCGGGCACTTCGTTGAGGAAAGATTTGCCCTCATCGCAGCTCCGTGCTATCCTCGGGTCCAGGGGCACCTTGCCTAACAGAGGCAGATTTAGATCTGCGCACATTTTCTCCGCACCTCCGCTGGTGGGGGGGAAGATCTGCGATGTGTTCTGCAAGAGAGGAGAAAAGAAAACAAGATCATTCATCTGCATTTCCATCACAACATCTGTTTTACTCTAAACATGATGCGTTCAGGCATGACAAATGTTCCAGTTTGCCATATTTAGCATGAATTCAGCTTCATCAAAGTATACAATCCATGGTGCACGATGACCAGGTTTTAGGAGTTGTAAGAGATAGCGTTAATAAGCAGTTGTGGGTAAAGATACCCCTCACTTTAACCAGCTAGACTGAGTCAACTACAAATACTTTCAATGCTGCAACCAAACGGCAAAGCCAATAACGCTTAAAAATCTGCAGATTCTTCACTTCCATCTCTGGAATGCTTTCTGCTGTAGATTTGTAGTCTTCCATAAGTTATTCTTTTAACTCTGATGGACCTCGTCAAATGCTCCGAGCCACAAACCATCTAAGATTTTCACCGGTTTAGTGGTCTTTAATGTCACACATAACCAGTCATCTGTAAAACTGGCAGAATAACTCTGCAGTTTAGTGACGACATCGGAAAAAAATTATCTAACCAGCAAGTGAGAATAATTTGCGTCAGAACCAGAAATAAATAGAAAGGTTAACTTCACACAGTTCATTTAAAATAGTTTTTAATCTCTGAGAGTTGTGTGAGACAGAGGCTGATTTTAAGGATCTCCAAGAAGAATATTATTTTAGGTAATTAAAAATGTATTAAGGGAAATAACATAATTTTAACAACATTTTTAAATCAAGTGAGATAGTCTGTGATCAGAGCAAAACACACAAGTCAAATTAAGGGACATGATAAAACAGGCCGTGCCAGCCAATCCTCTTTCGGTTTAATCTGACTGTTTTTCTTCCCACTGTGCGGTCCCTCTGACATGTTGAATAGTTTTATATCTGAGATAACAAACAGATTAGAACTTCATGCAGCTTTAAGAGTTTCTGTTGCATTTGCCAGTGACCTTGCATTTAGGACACACAAAGCCGCTCATGTTCTCCACCACACCGATGATGGGCAGCTTCACCTTCTGACAGAACCGAATCTCTTTCCGCACATCCTGCAACGACACCTCCTACAGAGACAGACACAGGAAGCAGAAACATGTTGGCAGAAAGAGAAGGAAGACATGGTGGAGGAACTAAAAAGCCTTCATGTATAAGTATGTTGAAATACTTGATGGTAAAACACTTCTGAGATAAAGAAGCCGCCCAATTTATCTAAATGGCTTCTCTCAGTGGATAATTCCAGCCTGGACCCGGTTTGGTTATGGTAGAGCAGGAACTAAAGGAATGAGGAAGCATTCTTGTTTTGGTTTAATCTCACCGCTCCAGACAAAATGAAGTATCAGGAAATGTCAGCTAAAAATACAAACTCACCCAGAGACAGAAAAAAACTGATTTGGGGACACAGAAGCAACTCAAAGCAGGCTGTGTTTGGAAAAATGAGAATTTGTTGCCATGGTGATCAGGTTACCACCATCTGACAGCAACACCAGAGAAGAAACTGCACTGAATTCCATAAAATAATCATTTGACATATTGAGAATCTCCACTGTGGCTTCAACCAATGAGAAAACATTCCCATTTTCATTACATATCCTCAGTAATATCAGCTTTGTCTCAAAGAGAAGGAATACTGAAGCAACACCTTTGTATTGAGAGAGAAATAAGTTGCATTGTTGGGTGGATTGGATGATTGTAATTTCCAGACAGCAATGAAAAAGAAAAAAAAACAAAAGGGAGGGCATCCCATTCCTTAACCAGGAGGTTAAGCAGCGTGGTTGTGTTGGTACATTTTTGAGGGGCACTGCTCACATGTTTAGCTATGTTGCTCATTTCACAGGAAAACTTTCCTTACAAGCTATCCCTCGCTGTAACCGAAACTGTAGTTTCTGTTATCGACTGAGCCACACATCAACAGTTCAGGCTGTTTGTCGGCAGTTACTCATTTCTTAGTTAATATGCAAAGAAACGATAGAAACCCCCTTTATGTGTGCTTTAGGTGTGCTTAAACGTCTAACCAGCACCATGTAACAGTGTGCGTACCTGGGGGGTGGTGATGATAACTGCCCCATCAACATGGGTGGAGCTTAAGTACTGCACGACTGACAGATGTTCATCCGAGGTGCCCGGCGGGGTGTCCACGATAAGGTAATCCAGCTCACCCCAGTCTACATCCCTTAAAAACTGCTTGATCATCCCTGTTTCAGGCAAACCACAGACAGACATGTCGTGTTATGACAGTTTAAAACTGCCAAATCAACATTGTACATGCACACTTTAACACACCATTCTTCTTGGGTCCTCTCCAGATCACAGCATCATCGGGGCTACTGAGCAGGAAGCCGATAGACATGACTGCCAGGTTGTCATCAACATACTACAAAACAAACATTTGGATTTATGCCATATGAAATTAAGTTTAAAAAAAGTCAATATTTAATTATTATTTGAGGCGACTCACCACAGGAGACCAGCCAGAGCCACTCTGGTGAACCTACGTGACACATGAGATAACAAATGTCAAATCCTTTTGTGTACTTTGTGATTACAGCGAGTGACACAAACAGCTGTCCAAAATCTGAGGAATGTGTGGGTACAGAATCTAGAATCTAGAATATAGAAGGTGAAGGTGTTAACTGTGGGGAAAACCGACCTGTTCTCCCTCTAAACCCATGATCCTGGGAATGGATGGACCACAGATGTCTACATCCAACAGGGCAACCTAAAAACAGCAAAACAGAGAAAAAGCAAACAGAAAATTAACAGTCTTTAGACAGAAGTTTAGTCACAAGTTGATCTTAACTACAAACTACAACATAAGTCCGATCAAGTAATCTATCAAACGTCATTTATAAAACATCATTCAAACAACTCAGATGTCACCCAAAAGCATTTACAATTAAGAGACCAGATTAGAAATGAAAAATTATTTATGGAATAAATACACACGGGAATAAAAAAATAAAAAATTAAATTAGGATAGACGTGCCGATCTTCAAACACAGCCACTGCCCCGACACCCTACTCAACTCTCTAAGTGACGTCAAGGCTTAGTCAGCCCAAATTATTTTAAAAACTAAACGAGGGAAAGACTGAAATCAGGCTGTTTGGACATGCTCTCTTTAACTTGGGACCCCTCCCAAATTTTTTTTCGTCCCAAA
>JBAMHW010000023.1:8754011-8770559 GCA_037177495.1 Rhadinocentrus ornatus | reverse complement strand
GAACAGGAGAGTTGGGGGTGCTTCCTGTCTGGCTGTACATCTGTGTGCGTGTGTGTGTGTGTGTGTGTGTGTGTGTGTGTGTGTGCGTGCGTGCGTGTGTGTGCGTGTGTGTGTAGTGAATGAGACAGAGACCACGAGGAGATTTCAACGGTCACTTTTAAAGTGCAGCTGTAAATGGAAGAAGCTGACATACAGCTTCAGGAGTAAACTTAAAGCTGCAATTTTTTTAAACAATGGAAACTCTGAAACATCAAATGTATGAGGAATTACTCAATTCCCTTAACTGTGATGGATGTTTATATTTTAAAGACTACAATTTATTTGAGAAGTCATATAATCCACACAGCCATCCTGGCATTTCTTCTTCATTATTGTTATTATTATCAGCTTGGTCACACACTGCTGAGGGATGGCATCCCATTGAGATGCCGCCTCACAACATCACACTGCTTCCACCAAAAGTTGTTACCATATTAGTTCAGTTATTAGCATAGTGTTTTCTAGACACTTTCATCCTACGATCCAACTGACCACCATAGTAGGGTACATGCTCACAGATGCTGCTAATCAGGTACCTGATTTTCAACACCTGTTCAAAACAACAAGTCAAGTTCAAAACGAGAGCCAAGCAGCAGAAAAAGCTGTTTGGTATTGGTTGGGAGGTTTTGGCAAGTTTTTCACGGGTGTAACCCATATACATAAAAGCATTAAATTTAATAATCCAGCTTCCCACCAGGATAAGATAGCAGAATTAGTATTACACAATTTGCCTTAGCTTTTGTTCTACATTTACAAAAGACAGCTGTTAGCTTTCTTAGCTTTTATAATTTTATTAGCTCTCATTGTCAAAGAGCTCAACACAGTGGGACAGAAACGTGTCTTAGGTTTTGTGTTTTAGGGGTTTACCGATGCATAATTGTACGTGCTCAGTGAACAACCCCAAATCAGATGAAGTTACAACAGCATTGAAAATGAAGGGGAAATGTCATTCTTTAAATTTCTTTGATGTGTTTTTTTCACGGTAGATGGTATGAGGCTGAAATATTTCACATTTCTTCCTGACAAATTGTGATTGTAAATCAACGTCCATCTGTGCAGGCTGCAACACATCCCATATAAAATTGGGTTGGTAAATGTTTTTCTACTCAATGATGCTATGGTTACTTCTAACAACTCTAATACACTGAGACACATCAGATGTTTTCTCCCATTCTTCCTGCTAACACATTTAAAGGTGCATCATTACATCAGGGTAGCATCTTTTCTTTCAGAAACTTTCAATTAGCAATTAACAAGACAACTCCTAAGGAATGGTCCTTCAGGTGGTGGCCACAGACCACTAATGTGTGTGTTTCTGCTCAAACTGTCAGAAGACTGGCAGACTGATAGACTGGCCGTTGGCGCCCTGTGCTCTTCACAGATGAGAGAAGGTTCCCACTGAGCACATGTGATAGACGTAAGAGAGTCTGGAGATGCCATTGAGAATGCTCTGCTGCCTGCAACATCCTCCAGGATGAGTGGTTTGGCAGTGGGTAAGTGATTGGGAATCACCTCCACAGATGTCTGTGTGAACAAGAGGTACCCTGATCGCTATTAGGTACTGGGATTAAATCCTCAGACCTATTGTCAGACCATATGCTGCTGCAGTGGGACCTGGATTCCTTCTGATGCAGGACAATGGTCGGCCTCATGTGACTGGAGTGTGTCAGCAGTTCCTGCTTGACAAAGGCATTGATGCTACAGACTGGCCTGCCCGTTTACCAGACCTGAATCCAGTCCAGCACGTTTGGGACATCATATCTCGTACCATCCACCACAGACACACCACAGACTGTCCTGATGCCCTGGTCCAAGTCTGGGAGGACAACATCTGTTGTCACATCAGGAGAATGCCCAGACGTTGTAGGGAGTGCATACAGGCATGTGGAGGCTGTGAAACTCATTTTAAATTGTCTTGAGGAATTTCCACAGAAGTTGGGTCAGCCATCTTGAATCCAGACCTCCATGGGTTAATGGTTTTGAGTTCTATTGATCATTCTTATGCTATTTTGTTCTCAATGCATTACACTATGAAATGAATAAAGATTTTAATCTGAAATATTTCACTCATCAAGATCTAAGATGTGTGGTTTAAGTGTTCATTTTTTGTTAAAAGCAGTGTTTATGGAAAACTGATTGATCTGACCTAAGGTAACATTTCCACTGTGTGATGATCCATCAGAGATACCTCTGAGCCCAGACAAGTCAACACTACCTCTGGACAAGCCAGCACAGTAAAGTTTGCAGTAGCATTTGTGAACGTAGCTTCATACTACAGAACGTGACAAAGTGAGGGCTTTTCAGAGTAATTTCTGCTCGTGTGGTTATATCAGCTATTGATGAATGAGACAGATCAAATTTTGAACTCTTGGCCTTTATACACACTAATTCTTCCAGCTTGATTGAATCACTTAATTATATTACAGACTGTGGAAGGGGAAATAATCAAATCTATTTAAATCTTTTTTAAAGGAACATGTTGATGATTTTTCTTGCCATTGTTGGCAAAGATTGAGTCTTCAAAGAGCAAATATGGATGGAAGATCTTTCATTGATACTGAGTTTGTATGAAATCATGCTGCAATCACCTGTTGACATCAATTGTTTAAAATTGCATCATCAGTATTTGCTTATTTATACTTTTACCATTTTTTATGTGTTGTCTGCTTTTTAAATTCTTTTTAAATTTTATTCGAGTTACACTCCCTCCACCCCAATGCTGGAACTCATTGTTGATTGTAGATTGCAACAGTTGGGACTCTCCCACCTTTATGTAATACTCTTTGCCTCTTTAGTAATTCACTTATGAATTAACAGCAGCCAGAACACAACCATGTGGCTTGGGCGTATCTTTTTTCAAAAACTAAGGTTTCAAATGCATTTTTTTTCTGTGCTGATTATCAGATGGACTTTTTGCAGTAAGCAGATTTGTATAGATTTAAAATCAAGTAAAAATGAAAACAGAAAAGCAAGAAGAAATACTAATCTTATTTGCCCCCAGGTGAGATAGTACACTGCACTAAAAATCCTTTGGACAGGGTTTTGCGTGGAGATTTCCTTATTTTTTATTGTTTCCACCCAAAGGTCTTCAACAATAGAGGGTAACTTACATATGTCCACAGGGGTGTATAGTATATCCTATGTGTGTGTGTCTATTTGCATGAGGGAATCTACAATGTTTGCAGTGCATTTAACTGTGTGACACCTGACACCTGTCAGAGGAGCTATACAGGTTCCAACCTCTCTCAGTATGCGCATGACATCAGGGGTGTGGGTTGCCTGAGGAACTGAGGAAGATAATGTTGGTCTGTTAGTTTTAAGGTTTTTGTGTGTATGTGGACGGAATTGTGATGTTGAAATAACAAGAACACAGTAGTCTACATGGGTGTAAGATTAAGTAAAAGAAAATGAAAATGAAAAAAAATTATTTTAATCAGATTTAAACTTTTCTTAAAAATGTGTGGTCTGATCCATCAGAGCAGGGTAATACTTGGGAAGTTGGAATATAAATAAAGTAATTAAGTATAGAAAAAGCAAGAAAATGGTGAAAAACTGTGTTTAACCTGTCTGTAAGCAGTTGTGCTATGACATTACAAGCTGAACATGCACTCACTTCTTTATCAAGTTCACTTTGCTAATGTGAGGTTGGACCCCTTTTGCCTGATGGTATAGATTCAACAAGGTGTTGGGAACATTCCTCTGAGATTTTGATCCATTTTGGCCTGAAAGCGTCACACAGTTGCGGCACATCCATAATAAGAATTTCTTGTTTCACGACATATCAAAGGTCCTCTATGGGATTGAGATCTGGTGACTGTAGAGGCCAGTGTAGCACAGTAAACTTATTGTCCAGTTTCGGAATATTTGAGCATTGTGTCACAGAGCATTATCCTGCTGGACGTAACCATCAGTGACCAAGCAAGTGGCCAGCAGCAATATTCAGGTAGGCAGTAGTGTTTAAACCATAGTTAAGTTAGTACTAAGGAGCTAAAATGTGCCAAGAAAATATCCTTTACCTACTGCACCACAATGAACTGTTTATACAAAGCCGGATGGATTCATGCTTTCATGTTGCGTTTACCAAATGCTGACTTGACCATCTGAATGTTGCATCTGAAATAGAGACTCATTAGACAGGCAACATTTTTCTATCTTCTATTGTCCAGTTTTGGTGAGTCTGTCTGAATTGTAGCCTCAGTTTCCTGTTCTTAGCTGACAGGAGTGGTGCCTGGTGTAGTCTTTCGCTGCAGATGACCATCTGCTTCATGTGGTGTGTTCAGAGATGGTATTCTGCATACCTTGGGTGTAATGAATGGTCATTTGACTTAACTCTTCCCTTTTTATTATCTCCAACCAGTCTGCCGGTTCTCCTATGACTTCTGACGTCAACAAGCCATTGTGGTTCAGACAACTGCTGCTCACTGGATATTTTCTCTTTTCAGACCATTCTCTGTACACCCAAGAGATGATTGTGCATGAAAATCCTCGATCAGCAGTTTCTGAAATACTCAAAGCAGCCTGTCTGGGACCAAAAACAAGGTCACACTCAAAGTCATTTAAATTCCCTTTCTTTCCCAATTGTGACAATCAGTTTCAACTTCAGCAAATCATCTTTGACCATGTCTAAATAACCTTCCAGCCTTGTTTGCTATGTTAGCATGTACAAAGAGGTCAAAAAATGTCACAGCAAGCTACTCTCTTTACTTAGAGAGGCACTTTTAATCCTACATTTTAATATAAGTGTGGTAGCAAGAAAATTCTTTGACTCTTTAGACATCACTTTCAACACTTAATTTTACACCAGTAAGACAAGAAGATTGCAGTGTAATAGCATCAGCCTGCCATAAGCCCCTCTTTCACTGGACAACAAATGTGGAAAAATGTTCCAAGTTCCAACCTGTTTCCATCATGTTAAACCATTCACACTCATCCTTCCAAAATGTGATTGTCAGGAAAATGCAGGGAATTATGAGCAGCACAGCAAGCTGCAACAATACCTCCTTCATGCCCATGACCTCGAGTCTGTCCAAACTAACCATCTCCTTATGACCACAAAAGAATTCCAATTTGTCACAATGGCAACACTAGTCCATGAAGAACAGGAAGGTATTAATCTGACATCTTGAAGTCATAATCTAAGCATTGTTAACTATACAACTGATCAACAAGTTTTCCATGTGTGAGAATTGTTGACCCCAGGAAGCGTAGCTGGCAACTTAGTGGCAGTTAATGGGGATCCAAATAAAGAAGAAATGTTGATTTATTCAGTAGTGAATCATTTGCCAATGACAAATCTTGATTGGACAGTTGTTTGACAGCTCAGCCCAACAGCTCAGGCCTTTAAAACTAATTTTAGGATTACGTAAACTCAGGTCTTTTACACTCAGAGGTAACTTTATTGAACTTTAGCACATTTTTACACTGTTTGTGCCTCCTAGCATCCTGTCTCTTCTCTGATCTCTCTTCAGCCAGTAAAAGTCAGTCTGATGTTGTCTCTTGTCTTATCCGTCACTTTCTCTCTTTTTTTGCTGAATCAGCCATGGTGTGTATCCAAAATGGCCAGTGTGTTTATATCCAGTTGATATCTTGGTGCCTGCAGTGCCATAAAGCAAAATGCAGCTGTCATGTGATGCTCCGGGATGGAACATAAAGCTGTGAAGGAGGTTTCTCCGCCCCTGCACGCTGCAGGGTAATGTTGGTCTCAGGAGTATGCAAAATGGACATTAGTGTCCCATCAAGACAAGTCAGATGCACAGAGTTTTAACAGCCTTTCAATATTTTGTGAATGATTTCAGGTCAGTTTTTAGAGTTAGAGTTGATTTTTACTTTGTATCAGTCTACGTAGTTCTTAGTGTCTGCAGACTGAAGGATTCTGGGTCATTTTCCAATGCAATCCTGCAGAAAGATAACAACTCAGAGCTTATAAAGCTGATACCAAGTGTTGATCAACAGATTATTGGTAAAAAGTCAACTTAAGCCAGGAAGGCCTGACTGCGCCCAACAACAAATGATTTAGTAACGAAAACGAAGAATCATGAGCATAAAAGCAATCCCCTGTAACATTTTCTGATGGCGAATCATGCTTTTAAATTTTACAATGTGTATTGTATTGTTTGCTTTTGTCATAGCACTACATAGATATATGCTCCAGCCCAGATGAGAAAGCTGATGCTCACAGGTGTCCATTTTTCTGTAGATCTCTCCAGAGCTCATGTAGCTTATTTAGTTTATAGCAGTGAACTGTGTGAAGCAACTGATATCTGTCCAAAACTTTAAAGGTAAACCCACCATTATCTTCACATTTAATTAGTACAAATAAAGTAAAAACAGCACAATTTGGTTTCATAGATTAGATTGTTCTTACACTTGTTTGGTGACTACACTGAGTTCTGTCATTAGCATGCTAATAAATGGGCGAGTAGTGTATTACTTGAAGCAGATGATGAGGAGAAATAGTTTGTGACGACATTTTGTAGTTTCTGCGATGAAGTAGGTGATTAGGTGGCTGCATTGAGTGGTGACCCTCTTTCTGGGTAGTAATGCCATTTTGCTGTTTATTGTCCTTGACAGCATTCTGTAGTTTTGTGAAGCCATCGTCTGGTTGACAACTTTCCTCTCTTCTCGGTGCCATATTGCCGTCTCCTTTTCTAGTGTCCTTGGTGTCTTCATTGTTGTTTCTGTGATATGATGACTTCATTGTATGACAATCTTCTTCTCTGGATCATGGTAATTTGTAGTAAATTACTTGAAGCATATGATGTGACAAAAGAACTCCGGACATCAGCTTTACATATAAAAAAATGATGGTTTACTACAAAAAGTGACATCTTAAACAGATCTCTGCAGAAATCTGGAGGTCCGTGATCAGAACAACAAAGACCTCCCGATAAGATGTGTAAGTCTCTTTTATAGGGTTGAAACAAAGACAATTCCTCAGTCCTGAATCCTCCAATCATATATCAGACACAAGTTTACATATAGGATGTTCTCGTGCTTAGGACACACATATGTGGGTGTATAAGTCCAGTCTCTAAGAGAGAGGGCCTTATATTGTAAAAGTTGAGTGTGTCTTATGAAATGCTATGTCTAGATACCTCAGATGTAGTACAACTTTGAGAGAATCAGGTTAACTTTTTCACTGTTTTGCTTTGTGCAAAGTAATGCAAACCAGTTTCTTATTTTGGCCCCATATTTACTAAACAAAGTGTTACCATTATGCACAAGAATGACCACAGGAACTACTGTAAGAAAAAGATCTGATTGTACATGTCAATAAAAACAGAGAGAATTGTGAAGCATGAGTTGCTTTTACTGTTTGATCATCACACTTTGTACGGAAGTAAACACTGTGGAGTTGAAAGTTGTGTTGTGGTACCTGCAGCCGTAAATTAAAGTAAAAACTGTTTAATTGATATATGCGACAACAATAAGCTAGAAGAGAGGAACCAGCCAATCTGTACGAAGTAAACTTTACCTGCAGTTCAAACTCAACAACAAGCAGAATAAGAATCACATGAAAGTGCAAAGAAATAAGTGACTCAAACCCAGTACAGTGTCTGCTTCTACCACTCTGCCTTGCAGGATGAATGAAATCAGTAAATAAGGGGATGGACTGGAAGAATATAAAGGATTATGTCCACATCCTGCTTGCAGTCATTGTTCAGTCATTTCCCTTCATGCCCCTGCCATCTTTTTAATATTCCTCCCATTTTTTTTAATTGCTATCCTCCTCCATACTTTTCATCCCTTTTCATCTCTTTAATTTCCTCTGGTTTCCCTTTCAGGCTGACCTCCCCTGCTTGTTATCCTTTCTTTCTGCCATATGGGGAAACAAACTTTCAAACTTTCCCTCACGCTCCTCTAATCATTGCTCCACTGCCAAACCCTAAGTTCATGTCAACAATAATTCACTAGTATTAATTTCCTGGAGGCAATGCCAACTTTATTCTTCTAAACTTACTGCAAAAAGTAAGAAAATTTGTTTTTTCTTGATTATTTCTTTCCTTTAATAATACCAATCGGTGTTGTATTAAAGATTGCTGAAATGTTTGATTAGGCACCTTTACAGCAAGTTATAACTTGCAAGGATTGTTCTTCTGTTAAATGAGCAACACAGCTAAACATGTGGGTGCCCTCCAAGAGCGTGCCAAAATTCCCCTGAAATCTTCCCCTGTTGGTATTCATCATGTTTTGAGACTCAAGTGCCGCTAGGTGTTCGTCAGTCACAGACTGGCACCTGATTGGCACTGCATTGATAGATGGGCATACTGGAATGAGATTCTGGAGTCGTTGGTGATCCTATATCAGAAGATAGTATCTAACTTCATCCTCGAGAATGACAATGCTCTTCTCCACAGAGTCAGGATCATCATGGAGTACGTCCTAAATTTGGGAGTGGAGAGGATGGAATGACTTGCTGTAAGTCCAGGCCTAAACCCTGTTGAACCCTTGTTAGAAACAACACCTGCGGGATAACCTTTGGGGTGCTAGAGTGTCCAACACAACCACACTGGTTGGCCTTCAACAACTCCTGGTTAAGGAAAGGGATACCATCAAACAGCAAAATGTGACCAGGCTGTTATGTCATTCACATGCTACTGAGGGCCCGACAGTGTAAAATGAACATTATAAAAAAAGGCCATTATGTGTGTGTGCGTTTTTTTTTTTTTTTTTCTTATTATTTCTGTGATGAAGTGCAATCATCCAATCCACCAAGCAACTCAAAACAAGACTAAATACCAACAGGAGAATATTGCAAGAGATTTTTGCACATTCTCTGGGGTGCTACCACACATTTAGCTGTGTTTCTTATTCCATTGAAGCAGAATTTGTACAAGGTACAAATTATACCTCATTGTAAAATGACTAATCAGGCTTTCCAAAGATGTTTTATACAACCCCGATTGGTATTATTAAAGCGGGAAATATCTAACCAAACATAATTGCCTTACATTTTGTGTTAACTTTTTAATAACTTTTACTTAACTTTTTTTTTCCATAATGATCATCACAACACGAGTAAAACACGCCCACGCCTTCCACACGCGCTCACGACAGCCGGGCTCGAGAGAGCGTGCACATACGACTCCTCTCGCTCTGTCTCTCTCTCTTTTCCAAGTTAGCGTTCCAGCGTGTGTAAAGTTAGAAAGCTGTTTTCTTCTGATATTTATCCCTTTTTATCCTCGCATCCTCCCTGTTTTACACCTGGAACTTACCGCAGATTTGTTTTCTTCTTGGTTCAACCTCGGTGAGTCAGCTCTGACATTTTTCCTTTATTTAGGACTAAAATGCTGAACGGAGCTTTCTGTGGGGACTTCGCGGAGACATGCGGTGTTTTTACGATTGTCCACTGCTGTTGGAAATACCTTTAACCCTTAAAATTTTATTATTTTAGTGATAACTGGTGGTATAGGATTAATGATTTTTTTTTTCAATTTGTCAAGAATAGTTAAAAACCTCAGTGCTGTTTTTGCCCCCGAAGGTTTTTACACAGCCGATGGTAATGAAAGGGGCGTTGTCAGCCAGAAGTGTGTGTTATAGTGTGTTTTAATGAAATGAAGCCAGTTTGGCTCAGAGCACTGAATGAATGTTTGTAAGCTGCAAAGGAAGAGAAAGTTATGTTTTCCTCAGGGGACGCAGAAATGCTGTGTTTGTGTCGTGTTTAGGGTCTTAGAAGTTACTGTTCAGCTCATAAAGTGCATTTTTAACTCCAACTGGATTTGTAGGATTAGTTAACTTTTAATAAAATAAACACTCAAGTGTTTTGGAGTATTTATAATAAAAAGTCAAATTATTTGAATAGATATATAGAATAATCTTAAAAGTATTTTTAAGAACGGTTTAAGTGTATTCCTGATAACTTATTTTACTGTAGTTTTTATGTGACAGTTGATCACGTTTGTTGCGCCCCCTTGTGGCTAAAATTAGAAAAAAATAATTACTGAGGCCAACACTCCCGCAGTTAAACGGAGTCTAAGCAACAAACATTTTTTAATATAACATGTAACTGTAACATTGTTATAAACACACAAGAGTGTTTTGAAACGGATCTGCCCCCTATTTCTTAGCTTGCAGTCATAAACAGCTTCGTACAATGCTTGTAGGGGAAGAAATAGTGAGAGAAAGAAGACGAAGGAAAATTGGGGCCCCCTAAAGTTGCAACCCTTTCTTTGGGATTGGTGCTTAACATGAAAGTGTGATCCACCACCAGTGTTGTGCAATGTGACACTGGTAGTGTGTTTGGACTAAAAATCCAAAGTGAAAAATCTTAATCTACTTATTTTTAGAATTCCCATCTCCAAAGCTCTTCTTTGGATTTGTACTTCCATTTTTTGTCAAGATGATCCCACACTGCTTCATTAATTTTGAAGTCTGGGCTCTGGGGAGGGCTTATATCACCCTTTTTCCCTCAAGAATGGCTTCTTGAGAGCCATCCTTTTATAAAGACCATTTTTATGAGGTTTTAGCAAACAGTCGATAAACTCAAGGTCCAGATCCGTCTCTCAGGTCCTGTCTTTGCTGGATTTTAAGGTGTCATGATGTTTTTTTGGTCTTGTTGCGTTTAGTTCTGTTTCAAGCTGCTGGTAACACCAAAGATACCATTTCCAATTGGTTCTTAACTGAGTTTTCTGTTATGTGTAAACACAACACTGTTTCATTACTTGAATGATTGGTGGTACGTGTTAAGTGGTGCTGCTTTTGCCCGGTAATGGATTTAAAGAATTAGGTTAAGCAATGTTGAGCTAAGCTGTTGAAAATAACAGCTAAGTAAATGCATGGAAGTTGATCGTAGAAGCTTCATAGGCAAATCCTAATTATACTATCAAAACAGAGGGTGTTTGACTCCAACTAGAGCAGAGCTCCTGAGGGTGCAGGATGGTTCCCACTGCTTCCAAACTGGTTCCCAAACTTTTTCTTCAGGGCCCCCTTTCATTGACAACAATAATGTCAATTATTGTCAAACATGGTCATGCCTAGGGCGATGTATGCTTCATCATATTTTGTTGTCCTTTTTTTGTAGCTGAAATCTCTTGTTCTTGATTCAGCATTGTTTGTCCATTGGTCGAAGATTTACTTAGCCTTGCTTTGCCCCTCCCCTGTCATAACTCTGGGCCAGTTTGGGAACCACTGGGTTAATGTAACATAACAGAAGTTTCATATAAAATGGCCTAATAGCACATCTGATATAGAATAACTAATATTTCCTCTCTTGCTGTCATGTTTTGTAGCACAAACAGACTGCCTGTGTTAATGGGAAAAACAAAAGAAGTGTGTGATAGTAGAAAGGAGGTTGAAGTGTGAAGTTTTACATGCAGACGGATATAAGAAGAAAGGTAGACGACAGGGGAATGGAGATGTAAGTGGAGATCTTTTCACCTCTCTGTGTGTTGCTACCCAACCTCACTTTGCCATGTGGAAGTCATTTCTCAGCACTGTCATATAAGGAATGCATGAGAAAAGACACACACACATAAACGCCACGTTAGTGTCCAACTTGAAAGAACTCTCGTGTCAGAGGGAAGTCTTTAAACACAGCAGGAGGAAAGTTCTGTGGAGTTTGTGTGCATTTTTTTACGTTCCTTTGCGACCATGTAAACGTTAATGTATGCTTTAGTCTTTCCTGGTACTCAACAAAACTCCACCAACTTATCTTTTACCGCATCTGCACCTTGTTAATTTTATATTAATGTCAGTCAGTGCCAACCATCTCTCCGTCTGTCGTGGTATGCTAAATACACACGTCAGACAGGCAGTTTTCTAGTTATAGGGAGTGAAACGTATGTTGCTTGTATGAAACCCAGGCGGCAGGCTGCTGCTCTTTTTGACAGGATTCATGAATATTCTTATAACAGTTGTCTGCTCTTCAATGCTCGGGCAAAGTAGCTTGGTCATATGCAACAGCAAAGTCCTGAACATACTAAATATGTCTTGACATTATTGGGAAAACCCCCTCTTTATCAAATTGACCTGCTAATTCAAGGTCCGACCAAATCTGGTTCAAAAGTTAGCTATGTTGGTGCTGGGTGTGGTGATGCAGCAGTTTACTCCATATTGCATCATAACTCTTCTATTCTTCAGTATAGGTGGTTGGCTAAGTGCACATTTTGTCCTGTTGTGAAGGTTAGCACCAGTGCTGTCTTGGCTACATCTACTGCTGTCATGTACAGTACCAGTCCAAAGTTAGGAAAAAGGTGTCTCCAGTCGTTTGACAGGTGCTATGGGGAGATACATGTATATTTGTGATGCTTAACCAAAATGAGAGCAGAGGACAATGTGATGTTGCAAACCCTGGTTTTTATGTCCACACATGTTCCAGTGAGAATGTGAAACTCACCCTAGAAGGCAATTTCCAAAAAGTTTAGTTGACTGCTCAAACTTGCATTTGAACAAAAGATGCAAACAGAAAAATCTACAGTTTTGTTACAGTTAGTTTGTCTGCACAGGATTTAAGGTACTCTCAAACATTTTTGAATGCATGTTTCAGTGGGATGCTTTCACAGCAGCTTATAGCCTTGCACAGACGGGAGCGCAGACACTTCAAGTCTGCTCTCAGGACCAAAATCTGTGTGTCCTACTGCATTTGCTGCATATGGTGTCATCAAACCCATATCCTCAAGAGATGCAGGGTCTTCTGTTTTTATATAGTGCAAATATTGCTGTCAAGCAAAGTATTTAAACCCTTTTCAAAGACACCAAAGTTGTAAAACTGTCTTTTCTTCCATAGATGAATTTATTATGACACCAAATTTATTTAACATGCAAAAATAGCACATTTTGATCTGTATAGCTTCAATTCGGGGAACAAATGTAATCAAAGCACTTCAGTTCAATTCCTATTCACTATAATTGTAGTAATTATAGTATTTTCTTCTGTTACACTGATTAATATCCAGTGTGCAGATGAAGAAACAAAAAGCAGCACAGATTGTAAATTGCATCCAGCTGAATTTATTATATGGAATAATACAAAATAAAACAATTACCAGCTAAGCATCTATTAGTAGTAAATCTGAACAGGTTTTACAGTCTAAAGGTGGCTAAGGGGCCAGAAAGCTCTGGTGGAAGTCTTCCTGACGTTTATCTTTAATCGGATTTTCCATGGCCAAAGACAAGAGTGAATGAGACAAACAGTCGGGGAGAGTGGGACAGTGAGAGAGACAGGGTAGATTCAGAGGCCCAGTTAAGTCTGTGGCTTTGTGTTCTATAAAAGAGTGAAAAAAAAAAGGACATAAAAAGTCAGCATTTTCCACCAGGCAAGGGAATCAGCCGGCATGCACACACACTCCAACACAGAGTCCCCCAAGCCTCCTAATATAAGGCTGAGTGGAGCGGAGGAATGGCTGCATTTGTGCTTGTTAGTCAGTGTATGTGTCGTATGCGTCAGGGTAGGGAAGAGTGCTGGAGGTTTCTCCTCTTCAATTTCTTTCTATACAGTTCCTAAGTGTGTGCCAGTGTCCTGAAAGTCAAATGCAATGCGCACAGTCTCATCTTGTACATACAAAATGCAGGATAATGTGCTTACAGTCAAGTGACTTGCATTATAAAACTCTGTTTCATTTTTTGTGTTTCCTTTTCTCCAACTACAGATTTTCCATGGTCATTTTTATGTGCAGAGTTACACTCATAAATCTTAAGTCATTGAAACCAGATATAAACCGTCTTTCGATGGTTCTAAAAACATCAGGCTTAAAGAGAAAAGAAGGTTTTGCTCTCCAAAAAAACCTGCTTTTCACAGCCACTGTAGGTTACATTTTTCTTCTTTCTATAGCAGCAGTAAACTTGTCTCTTTTTGGCCAGACATCAGTTCACCATAACGCAGAATGCTTCATTAATGACTTCAGTGATAAACACAAGCAGGCCAATTTAAGTGAGGACTGTAGCTACTTGTTCTTTTGATTGAGACTCCACAGCTGAAGAAATACTCCTTTGTGTGCGTACGGCCTATTGTGATAGATAATGCACGAATATGTGAAATATCAATTTTATTCATACCAGTGTTGCGAGACTAATGCCTGGTGTCAGAAAGGAGTATTTTTTTGGTCTCTTTCATGTTTAGTTCCAAGTCAAACCTTTATAAGGGTAGGCCTGTCACGATAACAAATTTTGCTGTGCGATAAATTTTCTCAGAAATTATTGCAAGAAGCGATAATGTTGTCATTCTGAGACCATTTTCAACTAATATAGTGATAATGCCATAATAATGCAAGTACACCCTTTCAAAGATCAATAAACTCATTTCTAAAGAACATTTTCACTGGAACTGGAAAAGATTTTAAATAAAAACAATAAATAGAATGGACTCTTAATCTCATTAACAATGAATGAAAACCAAACACAACCAAAAACAATAAGTATGCTGGATAATAAAGTCTTCAAAAATATATAAATAAAATATTAAACATGGGGCTCAGACAGGAAAAACCGGCAAAACTGCCAGTTAGTACCATTGTATTAAAAAGAACTAGAAAAAAATAAACTGCTCTTTGTTGCTGTTTGTGAAGCTGAAATATCTCTCCTCATCACTGCGTGTCAGACTGAGAATCCTCCCGAACCGATTAGCCGGAATAGCTCTTGATGTGTATTTAGTCAAATACGCTAGTATACTGTATAGACTGACTCTATTTGTGTAATGTGTCTGCTCATTATGGGGGTTATTGCAGACCAGGAAGTGGGGGCTTTGTACTGACTAGTGATGTGATGTTCTGCTCTTTTCAGAGAGCCGGTTCTTTTGTCTCCCAAACGGCTCTTGATTTAGCATCTTTTTTAGCCCTATAATTTACCTTAACTTCACAAAAGTTAATGAATTGTGTTTTGAAAACCCGTTTGTGTTCAGCATTGTAAAATGTAAATGTAAAAAGATAAAACAAATTTAAAACTAGGCCGAAACGGTAATATTTCTTTTATAAACAGCTATAGTATTCTTCATGCTATAAGGTTTTTCCATCTGAGTGAAAGCTAACTGCAATCTCATAATCACTGGTGCCAGTTTCTGTAGCCTAAATTCACCTTAGAATACCTTTAAATTGTGGAAATACAAGATTTTTTTGTGTAACTTCAACGGGAATATACAGTAACAAAACAGAAAACTATTCTAAACACGAAACAAACATTTATGTATATTTTTTATTTAGGCAATTTTTAATAGTGACGACGGGTAGCGGATCCAATAAAATAGGTTCCGGATCCAATGTCGGAGGTGCCAGAAGGCGTTCCGGCTAGATCCGGCTCAAATTAAGCCCTGGGGACAAGGGTTTGATGCCTCATGTACTCTCCTTACGGCTGTCTGCTGTCTCACATAATGTAGTGCCATCTAATTTTTTACATTATTAATTTTAAATAGGATTACTCTATGTTCACTCAGTAAAACCAAAGTAATGGACATATTGCAAAAAAGAGCATGATTGATTTTTTTTTTCCGTAATTAAAGGCTGGGCAGTCAGATGACTGGACATTAATTTAAAATAAAATAAATGCAAAAATACCTTGTTATTGTCAGTCTTTCAAGTCTGTAATCTATGTTTTGGTTTTGTTTTTTACTTTAATCATATGAACTGTGAGAACTCTTATTCAACCTTTTTATTCTTTGTAAGTTCCTTGGTAGACCACAAGTATGTGGAGTGTGTTTGTGTGCATACATCTACGCTCATGTTTTTGTTTTTCTCTCTTCCCTCCATTTCCCTCCAATGGGGCTCCCTTCCTTCTCCCTCTGTCTCCTCCTCCTTCTGCTGGTTCCTCCTGTCTTTCAGCCTCTCTCTGTGGAGATGAAATGGCAGACAGAAGATCCAGCTGTATATACATGTGTGAGGTTATTTTCTGCTCCAATTAAAGCTCCTGCAGGTCAGATTAGACTCAGTTGTATATAGAGGTGCTATGCAGTTGATGTAGTGGATTAAACTGTTAAGGTTAAAATTTAACTGTGATTCCTTTATTATGAAATGTTTTATGTGCCTATCTGAAAATATTGAAGGTCCTATATTATGCAAAATTCCCTTTCCAAAGCTTTTCTAACTGTCACATGTGTCCTCATACCCTGTGTATGAGGCCCAAAAATTTTAAAATTCTGTCGCCTCTCTCACTTTTTTACAAATGTGTGTTCAAACGGGTGAGTCTGAGATCTTTCCCTTTGTGACCTCATGAAGAGAAATAACCACTCCACACAGTGGTGGATACTGGCGTTTACCCGGCCCCCCAGCTAGCTGAGCCTGCCCTCTAAAATAACAGAGCGGGCGCCAGCGAAAGCCTGATCCTCTCCCAGAGAGAGGCATTGACAGGCACCACTCATGAACATTTAAAGGTTTAAGGCCATTACACACCGGGGCCGTTGTAAATAACGACACAATATTGCGAATAATTTGGAAGAGAAATATCATAGTTTTTGTCTATGCACACCAAGTCCGATACGAAATTGCGAATAAATTATGAAGATTCTAAAACACCTGCGTGAAGCTGGCCCCCCACCCCACGCAAAACACAGTGGAAATAGTCTCAATCGTTTGTGCTGCGTTAGTG
>JBAMHW010000023.1:8743071-8753911 GCA_037177495.1 Rhadinocentrus ornatus | reverse complement strand
ATGTTTTAATATCTTAAAAACTAAAGCAGCACAAACGATTGAGACTATTTCCACTGTGTTTTGCGTGGGGTGGGGGGGCCAGCTTCACGCAGGTTTCTAAAACATATTTGGAAAGTGGGAAAAACAAACATGGACTCCACATCAGGCAACGACGATATTCTGCTGATGCTGCCAAAAAAAAATAAAATAAATAAGAGCGCACTGGGTACATCCTGTCCTTGAAAAGAGAGAGGAGCTTGGGGAGTTTAATTGTTTAGTCCAGGAGCTTTAGTCCATAGCTCGCAACACCGGCATCGGTGACGCTATTAATACGCCGTCTGATTGGTCGATTGTGTATCTGTCGGATGCGAATATGAAGAAAAATCGACCTCAGTTCGAAAAAATAAATCTCGCAAAATTGCTAAATGGAAATTCCTCACTGATGTGAATGTTTCCATTGACTTCTCATTGATTCGATTAAATACTGCCGTGCGAATTAGTCGGACGAAATGTTCGGAGTAGGTGTGTAAAGGCCTTTAGACAGAAACTCAGATGCACGTTCTTCGTAGAGCTCACTACAGCTACTTTTGGAATGGCTGAAAATAAGGACCAAGGCTGAATTTGGGGTAATACACTTTGAAAACAATGTTGTTGAACCTCTGAAACCCATATGAAATTGTTGAAAAAATGTATAATATGTGACCTTTAAGGTCTGAAGATGCAAAACCCAGGCTCTAGAAAGTCCAGGCTTAAAAATAAATGTGCCTCACTTTCAACCCAGTGTGAACTGTCATTCATAAAATGTATCACTTCGTTATTTCAGTTACATATGTCCAAAGATTTTCACAAGCATCAAGAGTAAATTGAAATATGCACGACCAGTTCATTGCTCACAGTTGCGTCATGCATCATTTTTAGTCTTTAATTTGATTTTGGAGCATAATGATGAAGACTCTTGATAAAAAGTCATTACTACCCCACTTCCCTTTTTTACTCTTTAACCCCTGGCCCTCCCTCCCCCTTCCCCCAGCTCAGACTGGGAGAACTGATCTGCTGTCACATCCCACAGCCACATGCTTGCGCACAAAAACGGTGGCCTGCTTCCTGTTGGCTGGGAGCGGCTGTTTTCACTGTGACTCCATTTTGGCAGACAAGGCTAATTCCTCTGCTGTCTGGCTGTATGTGTGTGTGTGTCTGTCTGCCTTCTAAAGTGCTGATAAGAGGCTGTCCCAAATTCAAAATCATCCTGCGTAGGCTGTATGTGTAGTTTTATGTGCATTATCCCCTAAAGGTGGTTAGACTGAGTTTAATGTATGAAACCACACAGAGAACAGATGCTGCCTTCCCTCTGCTGTAAAAGAGTTTTCTTTAAAAGATAAATTGTAACTTCTGGAGGCTTTTTGGAGTAGTGTTGAAAGAACTTTTAATAGCCTAATCAAATCTCCATCTCTAACAACAAAGTAAATTTATTGTCTTTTTGAAAAGTAAACCTATGATCCAGCTGGGGATCTGGCTTTTCACTCACAAATGCCTCGCGTTTTCTGCATAGATCTTTTTTTTTCTGTCTTGACCAGTCTTCCATTATTTGTTACAGAAAATGTCCCTACAGGATGAAAGTGCCATCACCACGTTTGACTGTTGGGAATGGTGTTCAGGACAGGATGCTTGCTCCACGCATGATTTCCCTAATACCCCTAGGGATTGTGGCCAACTAATCCAATTTTAAATTAATCAGATCAGTTGGTTGTTTTTTGTTTTTTTGTTGTTGAGAAAAGTTCATGTGCCTCTTAGAGAAGAATGGCTTCTATCTTTGCTAAAGGCCTTGCTGGTAGTGTGATTATTGGCTTGTTGCCTAGCCATCTGACCACCTATTTGCTCCTGATCACTGTGTTTGACTGAGCAGCCAGATCGAGGAAGTCTAGTGGTAGTTCTCAAACAGCTATTATATATTACAGTTTTGTTTTTGTTTTTTGTTTGTTTTGTTTAGTTTTTGTGTTTTATGGTTTTTGTTTTTTTGGCATTTGAAAGCTACAGAAATGCCCTTTTCATTTTGTGTAATGACATGATTTAGACACAATTGAGCTCCATTCAAGTTGCAGATTCATTTCAGGCACCATCATGAATATGATGCACTAGAGCTCTGTTTAATGCATCTGAATACTTTTGTTAGTTGGATTTTCAGTTCCTTTTGTATTTAATTTTGTAACAAAATTATCCAAAACCTGTTTTTGCTTTGTTACTGTGAATTATCATGTGCTAATTAACAAAGGGGGAATCAGTTTTTGATACTTTTAAACCATGCCCAAATTTAGCCTCGTTTTGTTCTTCAGTATTATGACCTGCTGCCTCCGCTGCTACCACAAGGGTCAAAAAACTTTCCATCTGCACTGTAACCGCTTGTTCAGAAACAGAAATGCACTAAATCCTTATTTAGATAAACAATCACATCTTCAGCGAAGTCACACACACACACATCTGTTGTAACTGTCAACAGTGTTTTCTGTAGCCATAAACTAGTGGGCATTTCCTTTGTGTTACAATGATACAGATTGCAAGATCACACCACAAAACAAAGTGATTCGCTGGCATTTGTGTGTCTTTGCTTTATTTAAAGTATGTAAACATCATGAAATCTGTTCATAACGTTCTTTTGGAATGTACAATAATATGTCATGTAGATGTTTTATTCCTGGACTGGTCCAGGGCAAGACTTTACACATCTCAAGTTTTGCATTTACAGTAGAGTCAGCCTCTGTCAACAAGTCTAAGTCTGGATTAAGGTCTTCAATTTCTGCAGAGTAAACACCACACTCCCACATAATATAAATGTGTATGTAAACACGCTCCCTCACACTTTGGCTTAAATACAGACGCAACAAGCACATTTTCTGTAATTCAAGGGGAGACTTTGAGGCGACAAATATTTCTATGTTTCATTAACCCTGCATTTTTTTTCAGTTGTTTGGAAATGCTGTATGTTGGTAATAGACTCCAGATGTACCAGTAATTATAAGTGCATATACACTCTGCTTGAATTGCCTTTAAGGTATTTTCTTCACCTACCAGTTAGTCTAAAGTTGGCTCAAAACAGTCCTATACTCATTTTCTTTTGTTCATGTACAGACCTCCATACTACACTTGTAATTAATATGACATGATTGCAAAGTAATTTATCTTTCATGTGCGTGTGCTTGTTATTAAATTCTTACAAATTTGTTGCTCCCCACAGACTTTTTTTCATGTGCGACACCTTGATCCAGTCTTGACTATCAGCCTGCAGCCTCCCCTGTCTGACAGCCTGCATTAACACTCAGAAAGAGTCCCAGCCAAAGCAGCAACACACAGCTGCGAATTCACTACCAGCTAGTAGGAGCAGCAACAAATCAGTAAAACAGCCTGCAACTTATACAGTTCATAGAGGGCCGCACAGAAGGAGAGCCATGTTGATCATCCTAGCCTTCATCATCCTTTTCCACATGGCTGCAGCCATCATACTCTTCGTTGCTACTATTCACAATGTAAGTACGCACACACAACGAAGATGGTTTTAATATAGTGTGACAGACCAGGTTGCATGTTAAATCCACCCATTTGTGCCCCCCCTTTCCTGTTATAAAGGCATGGTGGATAGTGTCGCCGACAGGACGTGATATAATTTACTCTGACTTGTGGTACTCCTGTAACTCTACCTGTTACCCCATTGAGAACAGCCACACTGCTGATGCAGGTGAGAATTTGCTGTAAGTCTGTGCCACCAACAAGTGCTTAAAGTGTGTTTTGTATATAAACCTCATTTTCTTCTCTCTTTCTCAGCTTATCTGCAGGCAGTCCAGGCTACTATGATCCTGGCCACAATTTTATGTAGTGTCAGCTTCTTCGTCTTCCTCCTTCAACTCTTCAGGATCAAGCAGGGAGAGCGATTCATTTTTACAGCTATTATCGAGCTGTTGGCCTGTATGTAAACACACACAGGCGCACGTAACAAAGTAAAATTGACTTACAATGACTTACTTTTGCATTACCAAGGATGAAAACCTCAAAGAGTACCTCTACTATTGAAAGATAATCACAAAATTAACACTTTGTTTACACACAGACTAATTTTCTCATATTATGAAAACCGAATGAATGACAGAGTTGCTATAATTAGCAAGCAGGCTGACTCTGCCAGTGTTTCCAATTTGGTGATGTCAAAAAAATGCATGTATACCCAAAAGCGCATTATATTCATTATATGTATAACACACACCTTGTCTGATTAAATTGGGGGGTGCTACAAAATAAGGATGTATCAGAGCAGAGCAATACCATGAAAGTGCTTGAAATAGTTACCACAAGCTAACACATAGCTTTATGGGTTGATTATTCGTCAGAATTTCAGGTTTGTTGTGTCAAGAGGAACAAAAAAAATGCGTAAATAGGACCAGGTTTATTTATTTGCTTCATTAATAGATGGTTAATGTCAACACTGAGAGTAGGAAGGAAGCAAGCAGAAAGGGCTGGGATAAGGCAGAATGCAGTGATGAATGTGCCAAAATCCCCTACAATGTTTTTGGTGGATTAAATTATTGTATTCCCCCACAGTAAGAAAAAAAACACATTCTGGCCTTTTTTACTCTTTATTTGTTTCACACTGCCAGGGATCTCAATAGCATGTGGAAGATCCATACGCAACCTCGCCAGCCTTGCACCTCCTCGTGCTGGTCATCTACCAACATGTTTAGCTTTGTTGCTCATGTCACAAATGCACAATTCTCGTCGTAACGGTGACAAATCAAGTTTGTTTTTTGTTTTTGTTTTTTAAGCTGTTTAATACAACACTTGGTTTTGGCTTCTTAATGCCTGAATTAATTAACAAATATATAAGCTAAATTTATTCAGGAAAAAGGCAGGGGGAGGAATGAGAATGACTGGAATAAATTAAGTTTATTTGTATATCACATTTCATGTAAAAGACTATTCAAAGAGCTCCACATAAAACATAAGCATTACAGTGGGGTTTAAAGGAAGCATTTAAAAAGTACATTAAAACAAGCTATAAAAAGAAGTAAAAGAAATTAATTAGACGCAAATCTAAAATGGACTAAGATGAGACACAAGAAATAAGTCAGTGTGAGAAATTAACAGTTGTTTTGATAAAAGGCAGCAGCAAATTGTTTTTAACTATGCTGTGAAACAGCTGAGTTCAGCTGATCTGCAGTTTTCTGGGAATTTGATCTACATGTGAGGAGCATAAAAACTAAATGCTGCATCTCCATGTTTAGTTCTGTCTCTGGGAACAGAAAACAGACTTGACCCTGATGACCTCAGGGATCTGGTTGGTTCATAACAAACCAGGAGATCCTGAATGTATTTTGGTCCTAAACCATCTTTGTAAACTTATTCATGCATTCTATTTCTATACGGCTTAGTCCAATTCAAGGTCGCAGGTAAGCTGGACCCTATCCCAGCAATTAACAGGTGAGAGGCAGGGTACACCCTGGACAGGTCACCAGTCCATTGCATGGTCAACATAGAGACAAACAACCACTCACACCCACACTCACTCCTAGGTAGAATTTAGAGTCCAATTAACCGAACATGCATGGCTTTGGACGGTGGAAGGAAGCTGGAGTACTTGGAGAGAACTCACGCATGCAAACCCCACACAGAAAGGCCGCTGTTCGAACCTTCCCAGCCAAGGCTCAACCCAACTACCTTTCCACACATGCCACACCACCATGCAGCTTTGTAAACTAACAGCAGGATTTTGAAGTCAGTTCTCTTTGACAGACAGGAAGCCAGTGTAAAGATCTGAGGACTGGAGTTAGATGATCCACTTTCTTGGTCTGAGAGAGGACTCGAGCAGCAGCATTCTGGACTAACTGTGGCTGTCTGATGGACTTTTTAGGGAAACCTGTGAGGACAGCGTTACAGTAATTTAGTTTATTGTTAACTTCTTTCTTCCAACAGTTTTTATCCATTAATATATTTTGTTATGTTCCTGGATGCCACTGCATGTATTTGTCTTTATCCAATATGTATGTTAGTATGACAATTTTAGCTTCCTGAAGTATTTATCTATTTTTTTTTTTTACATTTAAGGGAAGCTAGAATATCGTTTAAGTCATTTTAGGATCCAGCATATTAACTAAGGGGAAATAATTGTAATCATGAAGAACCGAATGCCTGCAACTGACTGCAGATGACAGTTGATTAAGCAAGGCAACCCGGTGCAAAGCTTTTTTTAAGTAAATTCAACTACGAGGTTCTGGTGCTGTGTAAATCTAAATTAAGAGGGCAACTGAAAGTGGAATCCTAAAGTTAGGATAGGATATTACTCAAGTTTACAACATGTTTTTTTAAAAGAGTAGTTGGAATAACACTTAATAGCATGTCATTCACTATCTGTGTGTAATTTATCCTTTAATCTGTCCTCCTTCCAGCTCTATGTGTGTTGATTGCAGCATCCATCTACACAGCTGAGCATAAAAGTTTTCATGGGCACAGTCTCCAGCAAGGCTCCTATGGCTCCTCCTTTATCCTGGCATGGATCAGCTTCCCCATGACTCTCATCAGCGGCCTCATGTACCTGGTGCTCCGGAAACGCAAATAGATGTGAATCGCTTACAACACGGGATATTCAGATATTTAGATAGGAACTTGGACTGATACAGTATGCTTAGAAACATTTATATATACATTCTTTTGCTAACCCAGTTATTTCTTTTAAGTATTGAAAAAAAAAAACAACACCAAAACAGAGCAAACGATGTGTAATTTTAAGGCAAATGTTCAGAACTGGACATCTCCCTATATAACATTAAGCAACAGATTTGTGTTGATCTAACACATGTGGCTCCAACATGGTCGTGGTGCGCTCCTCGTTTTGAAGGTGTGATATTCTCGCTAAATGTTGCAAGGATATAGTAGTACCAAATTTACCCTCATTCTTCTGCTTTTATGTTTCTGGAAAATTTTAAGATAAAAAAAAAATGCACCAAAAATGCCTCAAATGAAAAGTGTCAGGTTACTTTTGCCAGCTCAGTGCACTGTCTTGGATAACTTCATTCACATGTAATAAATGCACACCAAATGCAGCAGCGTTCATCCTTTACCTACTGCTCAGTGGCGGCTCCTGAAGCTCGTTGTAGTGTTTTCTGAGAACATCCTGCATCTTTGCTGAGCTCTGTTGCAGCGAGTCTTCTCTTTTTGTCTTGTTGTTACTCGTTGCCCCCCAGTGGCATTAACTTTTCATAGAAATGTTCTGACAATTGACTGAATGGGACACGACACCTGGATTAACCAAAGGGTCCATCATTATTAAGGAGACTTTACATTGTTTGTTTTGTATTAATTTGATGTGTATGCATAGTTTCTTAGACTCTAGTAATAATAATAAAAAAAAAACATATGTTAATCATGATGAACACAAAGTGTAGTAAAGTTGTAGTTCCAAGTTAATTTGTAGGATTTTAATCTTAAATGTTTCGGGGTTTTTTTGTATTATTTCAGTACTGATTTGTGTTTTAATAGTGATAAAGAAACCAATGACGTGCTGCGATATTTGGGATTTAAAAAGAAAAAAAAAAGAAACAATGGAAACATGCAAACTTGAAATTAGAATGAACATTTCTTTTTTACAATTCTTTTTTTTTTGGTTTAAAGTCTCTCTGATTCTGATAAAAGTCTAAAGCTATTTATTGTTTAAAAAAAAAAAAAAGGACACTGTTTTGTTTTTTTTATATTTTAGCTTAACGTTACTGAGGATATATGAAGTGATGAAGTCCATATTTCTCCTCTCTGACCAGGCTACTGTTGGTCCATTGCTGGGATGTTTCAGCAAAACATTACCAGTATGCCCCAGCATTTTACCAGCCACCAGTTTCCCTAAATCATTTCTAACAGCCTTTATAGTCATATTGGTTGGTGTTGGCTTTTGGGGGTGGAACATGTTGGGATAGTAATTTTACAACTGACATAACCAGAAAATTCCCAAATCTTTAGCTTTGACTTTGTGACAAAAATGATTGGATCACAGAACCTGGTAACGGACAAGCTAAAAATATTAACCCTCGAGGGGAAAAGACATGGAAGTGAATTCATTATGCTCTGCTATCTCAAGCTGATACTTGAAAATAAACAAATGCTATTATGTTTGATTATGTTTAATTGCCATCTTTAGGGTTCATTTGAAGGGTTTCATCTTTCAGAAAATCTAAAAATTAACACAGAGGTCAAAATTGGCTGTTGTCTTTATTAAAAAATCTTAAAAATTTGTCTCAAATAAACAATCAAAATGTCTTAGACCTGACTTTCTGGAGATACTATTTAACGCAGGAGCATGCTGACATATGAGCACAAGCTATTGAAACCAAAACTGTATTGAACATTGTTTTATTTTTATTTATAAGATATTTTTGGTGAAGTATTAATTCCACATTAAGGATTTCATGTCGCTCTATAATTTTTTAGGAGGTTTAATTAAACAATTTTGTTTTATTGCATGGAATTAATTTTTTAACGTTTATATTTGATCAGTTCTTATGTGCATTCTGTTTTTATTATTTTGTAGAGATTAAATGAAATGAAGCTATTTATTTTGACCTCTGGTGCAACATCAGTGGCAGCTCCAGTCCTCTTTTTAAAAAGGTCATGTATCACATGTTACATTTCAACCACTGTCTGCTTTTGACACCAAGTGGACTGATGTAAAACTGCACCATGTGTGCATTTTGGTTTTAAGCTTCAGAAATTTGCCCCTCGCCTGTTGAAAAAGATCTAAATAAATGTAAATGTATTCATCGGTGCTTGTTTGTTTCCTTCTTTACCCTCACACTACCTTTCAATTAAATTTTCCCTTGCTCACAAGAAATATCTTTTTTTTCTTTTTTGTACATTTGATTTGCAAAGGCTAGGATTAATCTGTTGAGATATCTGAGACAAAATAGCTTTATTCAGCCTTTTGGGATTTTTTAAGCATGAGTGTGTTAGACCAAAAACGGCTCTGACTCATCATGGGGTGATGAAAACATCATCTCAAGCAATGCCCTGGTGTCTGACACCACTATGCAGTGTTATTTCATTTCACTCTACAGAGTACATTCACTAAACAAGTATTATCCTTGCAACGTTTGTTTTCTGAAATTTTATTTCATTGAAGTTTAGAAAATAATTTTATTGATTATTGATGGAAGTGGAGACATGGTAATTTCATTTTAATATTTTTCATTAATCAAACCTCAGGAATGTTATAGTATCCTCCACTAATTTTTTTAACTTTTTGAGACGTTTTCTTTCCTCTTCTGCCAATGCACTGTTTCTTACTTCAGACAGGTGGCAGCAATGCCTTTTGAAAATTCTGTGGAACAACATCTGAAAGCTAAATTCAAAAAAAGTAGACCAGAAAGCTGCAGCGGGGAAAAAAGTTTAAACAAAGAAGATGGGGTTTGGTTGAACAGTGGCCCAGAAAGGACTAGATATCAAAATAGATGTTGAGCTTCGCAGCATCACAATAGAGATGTGACGTTCATGAACAAATTGATTCTTTTAAATGGATCTTTTAAATTATCGATGTGAACCGAGTCGCAGCTGTGAGCCGTTCATTTTTGAGCCATTCTTTTTAGTATACAAAATATCCACTCTGCTGTCATGCTTTCACACGTTTGCAATCATAGGAGTTGGATGTCTGACACGTTCCATTCATGTGATGCACCTATGGGCAGAAAGTACCGAGTTCCATCTGAAACATTTACTAAAATCTGCACTGATGTCACACAGGTTTATTCTTGTTTTATTTATATTTTTCCTTTTTTTTTCAAATCTTGTACAAGTCGAAAGTTTTTGGGTGAGGGGAATATCCAAAATAGTGATCTCAGTGTCAAAGAATGGGGATATGGAGCCACCTTATGGAAAAATTACTATAAAAAACACAAGCCAAATTAAATTATGACCAACATTGGAGAAAAATTCCCACCAACACAGTGTGTATTGGTGTGGTGTGAAAGTTTGAATAATTTTTATCCAAATCTTACCTTCTAATTGTTACTAGTGATTATTTTCTTGATAGAAATTAGTTACCCCTGATTGAATTCTTTTTAAAAAAAGTAAAAAAAATAAATAAATTAAAAAAAATCAAAACAAGCAAGTCTTTTGAATGGCTCATTGAAAAGAATGGCTCCTCAAGCTCCGGCTCCCTTTAAAGAGCCATAAATCTACATTACAAGCACTGAACTCGGAGGAATAATTCGACGGAGGCAATGATCCTCTTTAGCCTCTCTGGCATTTTTATTTGCAAAGCACTGTTGTCAGCTCCTCAGTAAGAAAAAAAAGTCACTAAATGATGTCATCTAATTTGCATAATCAGCCTGGTACATATAGATGTTACAGATGTTGCCGTGGAGAGGAATGTCCTTTAATAGTTCAGTTTTATTAAAAGTATTTTGTTTCTTAATTAGGAGTCTGGAACATGTCACAACACTTAACTTTTTTAATGTTTTCCTCCAACCTCTACTTTAATAAGCATTACTATCTGACGGTAAGCCAGCACAGGATCAGCCAGCATGGGATCAACCAGCAGCAGCTTTGTACGTTTCACTTTTTCAGCGTGCATGGTCATGAAACAGAGGTGATCATCTCCTGCTCTGAATGCAGCTGGGAGCTGCTGCTGCTGTGTGAAGACCAAGCCTCTTCTAAGTGCCTTTAGACAGGAGAACGGTCTGCACAGCACCCACCTACCAGGGGCGATTCTAGGATCAGAGGTTTAGGGATGCTGAGCTGCCTGGCCAGGCAACATAAATTTCACTGTTATATACAGGACTGTCTCAGAAAATTAGAATATTGTGATAAAGTTCTTTATTTCCTGTAATGCAATTAAAAAACA
>JBAMHW010000023.1:8635241-8652856 GCA_037177495.1 Rhadinocentrus ornatus | reverse complement strand
TGCACTTTGTAAATAATGTTATTTAAACACTGCTTGAAGCACTTCTGGTTGAGATGCAACCTGTATTTCGCTGCCTTTTACCTGTGACATGCGCAATGACAATAAAGTTGAATCTGAATCTGAATCTAATTTCAATATTAAGGTAACATCTTACCATGACCACTCCTTTGAAAAACCTCTATCATGATGTATGTTTTTCTTTTTTACAGGTGTATGAGCTAGTTGTTTTTTTCTGTTTTATTATACAATCATATTGTTTGGGTGAACTTTAACTAGTCAAATTTTGCAGGTCTCATGTGAAACCTGTGTGATGGCTGTATGAGCCCTATATGGGATGCAGGTAAGCCAAGTGGGCATGGCCAAAAACAGGGAAAGTTTAATACATTTTTTTTTTTTTTTTTTAGAAATATGGGCCCCAGATGGGCTGAACCCAGTCAGACGCAAGCCATATGGCTGTGTAAACCCACGGAGAGCAAACATTCAGCTCTGTTTAGTACCGGGGCATCAACAAACACGCCAGTCACATGTTGCAATACTTCTGCTCAGCTAAAGATCTTGTGTTTTGTTACAAATAATTTTAAATGCTTAGTTCAAATGTAAATAGCTGGAAATAAAAGCTGAAATCTTGGTTATTTTTTCATTCTATCTTCTGATGTCAAACACAAATGTTTGCAGTCTACAGGAAAAAATAGAAACTGGTCTCACCTCAAACTTTTTTATTTCTACTTTAATGTTTTTATATAATTTGCAGCAAATAAAAAGTAAAAGTAAAAAAAAAATAAAATATCCACATATGGACTGTGAGATGACATCAGAAATCTGAGCCAAAACCCCAGTTTGGAGGGACCAGACGGCAACAAGTCCAAATAAGTTTAGGATCAGGAGTTGGCACCAGTTCGTGGTCCTCTGATGATGTGGATCCTAGCTTCTTCATCCAGCTCCTCCACGATTTGCTCCTGTTTGACCGACAGGATGGTGTAGCTAACTGGACAAAGGCTGGTTAAAGGAAAACCTTGTACCTCACAGACGTCTTGCACATGTCTGGCCTGTTTCTATCGATGTGAACAGGAGTCACATGGATGCAATGTTATCACAGTTTAAACCGTCTATCAGCATTTTGATCAGTCACATAACCGACTGAAATGGCCTTGCAATGTCTCTTAACCCTTGTGCCCTCTTCAATTCACTTCCTTCTGGTGACTTTAAGGTTTTAGCCATCTTCAGTTTGATTGGGCTGGTAGGGGAAAGCTGCCATTTTGTTTTCCTCGGAGGTAATCTCCTGTTTATGTTGAAGTTCAGGTAGTTCAGAAGTAGTTTTGTATTCTTTTGTAAGTTCTTCTATTTTCACTTAGGAAGGACGTGGCTCTCTCTGACACTATTAGCCTTTCTGTATTTTAATTGCTATTAAAGGTAACATAAACCCAAGACTCTCTCCTCATTAGCATCTTCTGGAGTTGTGTTACTCCCTTCTTCCCCTGGAACTGCCTTAGGGACACAACAGTCCTAAATATATGCAAATTTTATTTATTGCAAAAACATAAAAACTGAATTATTTCACAAATGCTACGCGGATGATTGTCAAATTTATGTTCCCCTAAAGTGTAACACCTCACCTCCTCTAGAGGTTTTATTGGGTTGCCTAAATCTAAATCTTGGATGGCACAAAAGAAAAAAAGCCTTCTAACCCCCGTTTAAATCAGAGCATCACGGACCCTGGAACCACACAAAAGAAGAGTAAAAAACTTCGGAGTGATTTTGGATCATGTGTTTTTATTTGATAAATAGATTAATTCAGTCATCAGAGCTTCTTTCAGCTAAGAATCATTTCTAAGGTTTAGCCATTTCTCTTCTCTTCTGACCTCGAATACATGCTTTTATCTCTTCGAGGCGTGACTACTGTAATAGTCTTTATTCAGGTACACGTCAGTCTGTTGTCTCACCTGCCGCTTGTTTAAAATATAGCTGCTCGGGACACGTAAACTGATCATGTCACAACAATTTTAGCTTCTCTTCTCTGGCTGCTAATCTGTTTTAGACTGGATTTTAAGATTTTATTGTTTGTTTTTGGTGTTTAAACGGGAGGTAGCCCAGTGGTGGAGCACATGATTTGCATGTATGTGCTCCCAGGTTCAAGCCCCGGCATCTGCAGCCCTATGGGGGGCACGTGCTAGTGTTCTCTGAGGGCCGGTCCCAAGCCCGGTTAAATGCAGAGGGTTGCGTCAGGAAGGGCATCCACTGTAAAACGTGCCATATATGAACATGCGAATACCTCCTCGACTTCGGTACTGGGTCGAGTGGGGGCGCGGATGATTCACTGTGGTGACCCCTGAACGGAAAAGCTGAAAGGCCAGGAGGAGAAGGAGTTTTTAAAGTGTTTACTGGTAACCTTCATGACCAAAAATGCCCCATTAAAACTACATGTCATTTCTGTCATTCACCACTAACTATTCACACACCTGCTATTTATTATGGAAAATAATTCAGTATTTGTTTGTTTTTTGCAATAAATAGGGCAGTAATACAAATATTCAAACTGGCATTTAAAGGGTTAAAATCCTAAATATGATTTAATGTTTGATTGTTTTGAGCAAGTCAGATGTTGTTGAAGTTATTTATAAGAATAAAAAAAAAAAAAAAGGATGTATTAAAATTTTATAGCAGTTTTTGTGCAGGGACATTTTTGGCCACCAAAGGATGCAACATGCATCAACAGCGTAGAAAAGACGTGTGCGAGGAGGAGGGCATATGGGTTAAAAATAAAAACTTTTCACTTTAATCAACCCCAGCAACTTTACATGGCATCAGCCCCTAGAAGATACAGCCACGACTATCTCAACGCTTATATGCTGCAAAATCAGCTGCAACACCAAGCATGAACCACCCGCACTGCTGCACCCTGGAGGGGGCGTCAAATGTCAAATTATACCAAGTACATCTAGTCGCATGGTGGAATCTGTAATCTCAGCGTTTACATTTTTTATTCTACAAGGATTACATTTATGAAGGTTGAACAGATAAACAGACACCTAAAATCTGATCATTTATTGACCGTTCATTCAGAATCAAACAGCTACAGTGATGCTGGGAATGCGTGTTTAAACGATCGAATCACAACACTTCTATCTATCGAGAATATTTAAGAGCGACTGGGGTTAACCAAAGAGCTTCCCAGGAAAAGGTTCTTACCTCCTCTCGCAGGGACATCTGGTCTGTATGAGGCCGTTACTTTAGTTTGATAAGAGTGATCTAACAAGTTCACCTGACAGATTTCACCTTGATCCCATTTCCAGCTTTCTTCTCTCGGCAGTTTTTATTCGTTGGTTTCAATCTGTAAATCAGAATATTGTTTCAGAGGAATGTTGAATATTTTTTTTTATCTCTGGCTCCTAAACTTTAGGAAGAAAGATGTTTGGTTATATCTTGTTCCTCTCCGTCACTCCGAGCAGGAACACAGAGGATTTCCGTGTGATTTCTAAATAGATGTGTTTTCTAACTGAAGGTGGTTCTGAATGAAAATGAGCGTGAACAGCTGATTTAGAACATGTGGGATTTATCAACACTGGTTACCTAGAAACAAACATTTCACTGGCCTGCACATGGACCTTTGTTGTATTTATCAGCACTCTATCCTTGATAAATCCCACGTTCTAAATCACCTGCTCAGCTCACACCAGTTTGTCGTCATTTATGTTACAAAACACCTTCACTTAACCAGATATGGAGACAACACGTCTTTAGAAGTTAGCCGGAAATCTCGTGTTCCTCCTCAGAGTGATGAAGAGGAAGAAATAATGAATTTCTGCTGTGTTTGAAGCCAAACAAACATCTTTAATTAGCTCACTTATTCAACTGTAGTTTAATAACTAACAAAATAAATAACCAAAAATTGCAGAGAGAAAAGAGATTATTTGAGATTTATTTTACAACTGTTCAGCTGTCAAATATCAAACTAGAAGAAAAGTGTCCCAACAGACAGACGAGATGTATCTGAAACTGGAGCAGAACCACCAGAACTAGAACCAGAACTTCCACCGTTGTCAATTAATCCTGTGAAGCTTGTTTAGGTGTAGATTCAATATTCATTTTTTTTCTTTCTTGTGTAAACTTTACTTTCCCGTCCACACTGAATGCCACAAGGATTTAAAATGGGTATAAAAATATACATATACAAATTGAAATAAAATGAACTATCTGCACAGCGTGTGCAAAAACCGCATGAGATAAATAAAATGTCAAATGTGCAAAACTGCCAGGAATGAACAGTTTGACATGATCGCATAAAGTGTCAGAGACATTCACGATGGCGTTTATATTGATATATTTATATGTAGAAGCCTGTTGACGTAACTCAAATCTCAATTCCAGATCATTGCAGATCTTCCGTTAAATTGTTCAAAAGGAATAAAAGCTAATACACATAGTATAATGCAGCTCAGTGGAGTGTCCAACTTGTCTCCTATGTCATTTAGCAAAATCTGTATAAAAACAAATCTAGCGGTCTGCTGGTGAACTACTGAAGGACCTGTGAAGGATACACATGCCGACCACAAACGCGCCGATACCCAGTCCGGTCAGCAGGTTCCGCCTGCGGAGCCGCTCCGCATTTTTCATAAAGTAGTCGAGCTGCTGTCTGCGGAGAAGAAGCTGTTTCTCTGCCGCTGTTTGCGCAGGTTTAGCTGCACCTTTCTCCGCCATAGCTCGTGTATCTGTCAGACGTGTTTTGGTAACTCAGCTGCTAAACCAGGAAGCGGAAGTTCTTAGTCACGTCTTCTTCCTCTAATAAAAATCCATTATATTAAAAGCACCGCGGAGACTTTGCCGCCCCCTACAGGTCATATGTAGAATTTATTGTCGACTGACTTTCAGTTTTTTATACTGTATAACCGCATACTGGCTGTTGGACAGACCTGCAGACATTTTTACCAACTGGAAACAAGTGGTGCATCATGAACTGTTGAGCAGCTGAATCGGACAGGAATGGACAACGTTCCTCTCATAAAGCTCATACAAACGTTCTTCTCAGTTCTGTAATGGAAAAAATTATTACATTCAGTCTAAGTTCATATGTTTATTCTTTATAGATGTAATAGGAAAATGCTTGTAATGATTATGAAAGCTTGAAACATTGGATGTTCTATGATCATTTTGTCTGACTCGTTTATCACGTAGCCTTAAATAGAATTTCAGAAGTATGCACTTTTTGTAATAAACTGCTCTTGCTCATCTCAGTGGGTTTTTTCCCTAAAGAGCGCAGGTGACTGTTTGAACTCAGCTTGAACCAGACTGAGACGCTCTCTCGTCTGGTAATGACATCCTCCTTCATCTCTGTAAGCAGAAACGATTAAAGGTCAAGTTCTGTTATTCTAAGTTGTTGATTTCCAAACCAGACTTTCCTTTTTTTGCTAAACCACAACCTTGTCTGCTACGCTGGATAAGAGGGTAAATCTGTGCATGCATGGAGATGTGACTTCAGACTTGTATGTTGGCTTGGCCGAACACAGCTCCCCTCTGTAATTACATTGAATAAATCTTCATTAGAATTCCCATCCAGTGTGTGACCCTTTGTTCCTGTAAAATTTCCACGACAATTCCCAGATGTGTATAATCTGTTTTCTGGTTTCCACCTTTGAATTACATATCAGCTGTTTTTTTATGAAATGGTAAAAGATCTAGCGTTCAACATTTGATATGTTCTCTATGTTCTATTGTGAATAAAATGTTTGTAAAGTCTGGAAACCTTTTTTTTTTTTTTACATTTTACACAGCAAATAAACCTTTTCTTTAATTGGCTCTGTAAAACAATTTATCTTTGTACGAAGAATGGTATCTTATCTTCTCATCTTTAAATTGTAGTTAGGTTGCCACAATATGTAAACAGAGTGGGAAAACATGTCTAACACAAACACAGTTAGTTTTGGTTTAATGTGAAGTTTGTATGTTTATTATTTGGATGATCATCATTGCGAACTAATTCCCGAGCCACAAAGTCACATAGTGGATGTCTTGGATGTGCTCACATTTACCATTTTTATCTTTTAATTTCTTTATCACTCAGTTATTGTGGTTGTTATGGTTTTGTCCACATTATTCCAATTTATAATTTATCATATAAACCAATTCATAAAAAATAATTACATAAGTAACGAAACATCACATTGCATCAAATCTTCTCTTTGATTCAACCCCCCCCCCCAAAAAAAAAAAAAGAGGACAGGTTCCAGTAAAAGACCAAGGCATGATACAGGAAAGCTTGATTAGAAGGAGTGTAAACTGGAGTGTGCCTGGGTTGATTTCCTTACACTGTCCTTGACAACCAGGCGTGTATAAAATGTTGACTTCCCCCTCAGGCAGCCAAAGACGAGAAATATAAACACAAAAGCAACCAAATCTCTTCTTCCTGCTGCATGTGATCTTTAAATTTCTGTAACTTTGTCTCCAGATTTTCCAGCTTTTTTTAAATGAAAACATAACAAGAGGTAAAAAAGTAAATTTGGAAAATCTAAATATAGAAAGTTATATTCTCACTTAGTGTTTCTTAAAATGCTGATTCCCACATTTCCCATGACATAAATCTGTACCTTTACCGGTAACTGGTAAATGCCTGCCTCTTGTAAACCTGTGGCTTTACACCGAGTTTCCAAAGCAAATCAAAGATAACCCTGACTGGCACAGTGCTGACATTATTGGGGTTTTTTCTCTTTAGTCCCAATGAAACAAATGAAGTTTAGATAATTTCTGGGGTGTTTCAAATTCTTCCAAAGAAAGAAACAGACATCCTCCATGTGCAAAATCAGTAGACAAGCCCGTTTAATGACACCTACTGGCAGCCATGTGAAAGGTGTGGAGCGGCACCTGGATGCATTTCAGCTTCCCGGTCCCACTTTACAAGATCATGTAAGCATGAGAATGTTTCTTGAAGAGCATTTTTTTCTTTTTAAAGACCAAACCCAGAGATCTGTCTCATGAGCACACTCAAGGCTAAACCAGATTCACGCACAAACTGTGGGACTGATCTGCCATGTTGGGGGAGTCAGATTTCTGTTTGCAGCAGTTCACTGTGTGTGTTTAATGTATTTATTTAAACTCAGGCATTAAGGGATGAAGGACTGTTTTCAGGAGTTCCAGACTGTCATTTCGAACTTGGGGGGTATTTTGTTATACTTACTAAACTTTGTTTTTAGTATAGTGACAGGCAACCTAAACTCATACAACTTAATAAATAAATAATTTATTTATCCATTTTTGTATTTATTTAATTGACTGTTCTTTTTCTTCATGTAAAACATGTTGTAGTGGCATTTTGTCTCCATACTGGTTCATCAGCCATAATTCGTGTTATAAATAGGGATGTTCCAATACCATTTTTTTGTCTACCGATTTCAATTCCTGGGTTTAGGTATCTGCTGATACCAAGAGTCGATTCATACCTGTTTTTTATTAAGAAGTCCATTAAATTTATCATTTATATAAATTAAATTTATTATAGACTTAATGTAAAATTGTTACTGCAATTTAACGGCCTTGCATAGGTTAAACCATAAAAACTATTTGATTAATCACAGCTTACAAATGAATTAATCATGATTAATATCCAGCGCGACTATGCCTGGAATAAACCCGTTTTTACTGTAGCAACAGAAAGGGCCAGTGCTTATTCATATTAAATGTTAACTAACCTTTACTTGGCTTTTCTTCACTCTTCTACATTACAGTAGATGATCACTTTAGTTATAAGTTCAATATTTATAAAAAAAAATAAAAATCTTGACATTTAAAATGAAGAAAAAGGTCTCATTTGTGCCCCCCTTTTCCTGATCAGCCCCTCTCGCTGGCCCCCCATCAAAACTTTATTAGACCTGTCCCTGCATATCTGAAGTATATAGTATCCTTTCTACCACCTGTCAGCTACTTTGTTGAAGATGGGCGCTACTCTGATTAGTATTTTAGAACCGGTTTATAATTTCACTCACCACATTCATGGCCACTAAATGACCAAACCTGTCTCCAACATCTGCCCACCAGCAATGATTTAGAGACAAGCGCAACAAGAGAGATGGTAATAGCAACAGAAAAGTTGATGTTTTAAAAAGAGGCTTAAGACCTACCGTTTTAGCTTAGCTTTTATCTAAACTTTATTTGATCTTAATTTATTTTACACAATTTTATTTAACGTTAATTTATTTTCATTTATTCATTCATTCTTAGCTGTTCTTATTGTTTCTTGAGGTTATTTAATCTTCGTTTGAACTCGTGTTTTCCTCATGGGGATTCTCCACGCCGGGAGTTTTCCCTGCTCAGTCTGGGGGCTGTCGCCAAGGTGATCGCCCTTATCTGGGTGGCTGGGGCCATGCACTGCAGCCTTATGTCTGTGCTGTTTGACACGGGTGGACTGGCTTCTGGTGTGGATGGATCCCCATGATGTTGTTTCCTCACAGCAGCATCAAGCCAGATGTTTATCACCTTTAGTATTTCCTACTTACATTCAGTTTGGAGACAGAAATTAGAGAGTTTTGTTTGTACACAAAGGGGGGGTAGTGCTTGGTGTGTGTGTGTATACATGTGTGTGTATGACTGTGTGAAAGTTTTAAATGAGTGTTTCTTTATTGTTATGTTTTTCTACTTTGATGTATGTAAAGGTTTTTTATTTTTAGTATGCATGAACTGAAATATGCATGAAGGTTTTTAATCATGTAAAGCACTTATTGTTACTTTTGGCATGAAAAGCACTTTATTAATAAAAGTTTATAAATTATTTGATTTGAAAAGCCGATCAGCTGATTATATATATATATATATATATTATTATAATTTTTTTTTCCTGTTATTGACAGAGTTTAGTAGTGAGAAACCTGCAAGTGTCAGTGTAAGCAGCCATATTCCCCCAGCATGGTGGACAGATGTGCATGCTCTACACTGAAGAACAATGGAGCTCCCGGTTTCAAAGCAGAGGAAAGTTTAGTCAGTGTGGTAGCTGGGAAGTGAAAAAACAATATTACATCAAGTGAAACATGTTAAGATTCGACATTACAGTTTACATTACTGTTCAAGTGGTGTGTGGCAATCAATCTGACCCTTAACACCTCCAAAACAAAGGAAATGTTATTGGACTTTAGGAAGAAGTGCGACGCAACATCTCTGCCTCTGCATCAATGGAGTGGTTGTGGAAAGAGTGCAGTCCTCCTTGGAGTCCATATAAGCGAGGACCTCTACTGGTCACTTAACACCTCTGCCATCACCAAAAGAGCACAGCAAAGGCTCTATTTTCTCGCGAAAATCAAATTTCAGGAAACATTTTTACAAAGATCCGGTGTTACACCAACATCTGTGACCCATCAAAATATGTGAACGCCGGTGATAGTGTACATTTCACTGCTATCTCACCTCTTAGTCTGGACTCTAACGTTATGTGGCCCTCACATAACCAGGATCCCAGACGTCACTATTTCTGATAGCTATCAGAATGTGTGACTTTACTGTACCTGCATTCTAATGAACTCAGCTCTTCAATAAGCGTTTTCAAAACTTTGCTTGTCTTTTAGGACGCACATGCAGAGAAATGGACGCTATTGCCCCCTGCGGTCAAAGACACTGGCTGGTTCTTATCTCTGTAATTGTGTTTCCTTAACTTGTAAAAGTGTTTTACGACAATGTTTTGTTATTGGTAAAAATGTTTCAGCAATGTACTTTGTGAAAGTAAGTTTGCATCAAGGATTGTAAAAGTGCTTTACGTTTTGTACAGTTGTTTTATTCTGAAATTTAGTCCTTCATCATTGTACTTTTGTTTTATAAATGTAAACAAGGTTTGATGTAAATGTGTGAAAGTGTTTCACTTGATGTAATATTGTTTTGCAAATCCCGGTCACAGTATGTCAGGGTAAACCTGAGAAAACAATATTCAGTTCTTTAGGGTTGAACTAAAATAAACTCGAGAGCTGCGCAAGAAGAAGGACGGCAGCTCTGCAAGCAGGTGCTCAGCGTCCCGCATCAGGTGGCGGAGGCTCAGAGGAGGAGTTGTGGAATGAGTTGGGGAGGTTCTTGGCATGCTCCACCAGCGCGTATGAATCTCTGATGTCTGGCAGGCCAAACCAGAAGACGATCCACGCGCCATTCACAAAGCTGCCATCACAGTGCTTAAAATACCTGCACAGATAGACAGATTACATGGTAAATATAAATTTAAATAGCCTGTAAACACAAACAATCAGCCAATCACATGACAGTAACTCAACTCAACTTAGTCATGTATACACGGTCAAGGCGACTTGTTGAAGAAAGTGGCTTTAAATGTGGTGCACCATCACAAAGCTTAAATCATAGTGGACAGTACTGTATCTCTATTTGAGATGAAGGTGCGATTCCTAAATCCTGACCTGAAGTAGTGGCTCTCCTGAGTTGTGCATATACAGCACAGTGAATGCTGAATGATATGGCAGTTATAACTTGTAGGTCAAGTGACTTAAATGACCCAAACAACACCCTGGTCTTAATTTCTTACTATATTATGAGACAGAGAGTAAAGAAGCCTTTTAGATAAGAACTGAAATGTTCCAAACAATGGAAGTCTTTCTGTCTTTATTTATTTACAAGGTGTCTGACCATATTGACAATGTGAGACAGTCCCTGTCTCCAACACAGTGCACCATCATCCACATCATAAAGGCTATGCTGCCTCAGCGGAACGGAGAACGCAGAACTGCCAGCTGTCCTAAAAGTTGCTTGGCACTTTTTTCTAAACAATGAAGTACTGAGAGTTTCTGAAAAGGCCATCTAAACAAGGCCGTGCCAGCCACATGGAAAAAAGCACTGCATATTTTCTTCAAGTCTTGGGGATCTACAGAGCGAATCATGAAGATCAACTAGTCAATCATGACTGACGGGTTGGCTGGTTGCAAGCTGCATATAAGCTCTATTTTTGAGGAGCGAACCAAAGCATGGAGCTGAAGAGCGCAGTGGAAAGCTTAATGTCCATTCATGTCCATGTATCATTTTCAACATGACCTCAAGAACAAATGGTCTGTATTTATATAGGAACGATACCCAAATTCACACACTGATGGCAGAAGCTGCAATGCAAGGCGCTAACCACGACCCATCAGGATCAATTTGGAGTTCGGTGTCTTGCTCAGGGACACCTCGACATGAGCTCAACAGGCCGAGGATCGAACCAGAAACTTTCAGGCTGCAAGCCGACCACTCTACCCACTGATCCACGAACAAAGATCAGTTAATGACACCATGATGACTTAATGGGGAAGAAATCTGACCAAAGAGTTGATAACACATAATTTAGGTTGATGTTTTTTTAATGGGAGACTACTGGTGACAGAAATGTTTGAGTTGCTGTCTAATGATCGTTTTTAAATCAAAACTGCGATTAAGACGTTGCACTTAGCAAGTCACAAACAGAGGAATTAGGTTAAAAGTTACACAGCTCCTGATCCAGGTTTAAAACCCGCAGCATCCTTTCTTGTGTTACAGTAGTGTAGAAACTGCGTCCGGTTGTGATTCTGCTCTATCTGAGCCTCAAATATGTTTACATTGGATTTGTGTTGCGTTTCATTCCCCACACTCGCTTATTATCATCCGCTCTCTCAGAGCCGGTAAGGCGGCGGGAGGGAAGGAACCTGCAGGACAGAGTAACAGAAGTGCAAGTTACTCTCGTTCCTCATAGTCTCGGAGGGGCTTCGCACCATGGAGGATGCAAAGCTTATCAAGTGTTTCTTGGCAAGAGGGTTCCACACCTCAAGAGGGGGGGGGGGGGGGGGCTCGCAAGGCAAACCCGTCTTCTGGCGAACACCAACCCCTCAGTGACGCCTACGAGTGGTGTGAGTGACTAGCCAAGCCCCACACCCCCACCCCAACCCCCCCCCCCTTATCGCAACGCGAAATCGTCTTATAACAAGCAATAGCATCTTAGTGACGTATGCGCGTGGTGTGAGTGACTAGCACAGTAATACGCACGCACACCGACCGCCAAGTTCGAATTTTGGAATTATTTGGCCGCGCGAGAGAAATTGTTGTTGATGCCGTAAGGCGGGAAAAAATGCCTTAAAAAATCGCAAGATCTGTTGCTAGTCACTTTAAATAAAAGTCACTAGAGGGGAGTTAAAAACGAACCGGACAAAGTCGCTAAGTTGGCGACACTGAGCCAAACCACTTCCGTACCACAGAGTTAGTCTTTCCTCTCTCACCAACAACTTCGTCTGCTTTCTCCTCCCTTGTAGAAGCTTGTTCAGTCACATTTGCATTACAGACATGAGCCCTCGTTGTGTAGCTAAAACTAGCAGTGTTGGAGCTTAGCCTAGCCTAGCCTTCTACCTCGCGCTGAGCACAGTCACTTGCTGCTGGGCTTCTTTTTGTCTTTTTAATGCTGCTGGGCTATTTTTTTTTTTTTTTTTTTTACTGCTGGGCTTGGTCGGGGCTCATTGGTCAGGCTCCGTGTCTGTGGTGTACGTCATCCCTTACATAGTCAATGTGTAGCAGTTTTTCTGTTCGGCTTGAACGCCAGTCAGTAAAACGCTGTAATCATATACTGTATGTATATCGAAATATCAGAAATCTGTTCAAAACTCATATTACCGTTATTGAATAAAAGTATATTGCGGTATATAATGATATTGAATTATTGTCCAGCCCTATGGACAAATGGATTAAATTAATTTTTGGTAATAATCTACCTGCATCTCTGCTATCTGACTCCAATCAGCACACACCTCATTAAGATTAGTCAAAATTTTGCATGAACTCTCACGAGACAAAGTTCTATGTTTTATTTATTTTTTTGTTTAATAGGTTTTCAAAAAAATATTTAAAGACACGTAGAGGACAGCGGATACATGAAAAGACCAGGCAATGACCTTGAATAAGACTAGGCAAAGACGAAGCTTGCTACGTGTTTAAATGAAGCATCATGTGACAGCTGCACTTGACTGCCAAGTCACGTCTTCAAACCTCATCACAGACCCATTTTCCATAAGTCACTCAAATACTGAGACATAAAAACCTATAGGACAGAAAAAGTCCAACTTCTGATGACATCTAATGATGATGTCTGATGGAGACGAGATAGACTGGGCTCCTGTAAAGAATCTAGGCCACGATAAAGTGAAACATCTGCCTGGTCTGTTCACAACAAACACACGTAGCAACAACAGACCCTCCCTCGTCCTCGCAGCAGCAGGACCAGCTGCAGTCAGAGCTCCATGACCATTTAAAACGTTAAAAGCACCGTAACATGTTCAGTTTTTGCTAGGGATTGTTATGCCCGGTCTAGGGACCCCACGCGCAACACAAAAGTATTTCCCACCCAGGCCGGGCAACCGGATCAACACTAGGAGACTGGGTGGTAACAGGGGTCTTCCTAACTGACCCCACCTTTCAACTCACCCCCTTGTGGAGTAGCAGCTGCCGCCACATCTCCATCAGAATCTCCACCATCCGAATGGGACGGTGCTGCCGACTGAGATTCCGGTTTGCAACGGTGTTGACAATAGTAGACATAAAAAAACACGTAACAGGAATATTTTATGATTTCTATTTCTTTTTAAATGGAACTGCAATTAAACACTTTCTTCCAGACATTACTAGAGCTTGAGTTTACAATGTGTGTCTATTATTTGATTCAGTTGTCCACTAAAATATGTTTAAATAAAAAAAAATGTTGTTAAGGGCAAATGTTTTGCAGTTTAAATGCAATTAATCAAAATTACTTAATTACAACTTAATTACCTTGTTTTAATTAAGTCCCACCCCTAATTAAAACATCTGTAAAACGACCCAGGTTTACTTTTTTACCTTCTACTGTAGCACAGTTCCTCATCAGACATTACTTTACTCATTCCTAGATGAAATAAACTTCTATCCACTGGTTTGCACTAAAAGTAATGTGGTTATCTTTTAGGAGGATATAATTTTCCTCTGTGTTCCAGTGAATTTCCTCTGACACGTGAACACATCTTGATGTCTCAGCTTGTGTCAGTAGTTTGATTTAATTTATTTTGGATTTCATCTCAGACAGGAGGCAGAAAAATGGGCCTCATCAAGTAGAAGTTAAGGTATCCAGAATGTGAACTCACATCTAAACTGAAAATACTTGTACATTAAGCACTTAGGTTGTCTGACCACCACATCTTTAAACCTGAAGAACGTGGGGCTGGACAAGTTAGGTGATTGAATATCAACAATAAGATGTGTGTGCGTGTCTTACCATGGGTTGATTCTGTTGGTGGCTCTGGACCTCCAGAACAGTTTACCCAGGTCCTGCCGGATGCACTCCCACAGGATGTGACTGGTGCCCTGACCCTGCTTACTGCTGCTCACAACAAACTTGTCCAGGTAGGGGGTGCCGCCGTTCACTGGCTCCATGGTGATGATGGCCGCCGCGCTGTAACTGGAGGAACACACAAAACAAACAAAACAGGTCTATGATTCTAAGACTGATGCTTACGTCAGGAATTCTGGAAATTCTTTTCCCAGAATGATTTCACACACCCTTCAGAGAGATAGATGGAGTGAAGTCGTCCTTTCAGAGAGTCGATGTAATCCTGCCTCAGAGTTTTAGCAAAGGACTTGTTGATGAGAGCCAGCAGACGGTCTGCATCGATCTCATCCAGAGAGCCGTACCTGCACACAGGACAGCAAGATGTGTTCGTGCACGACTGTCGGTTTAGGTGTTAAACCAGTGTGGGACATGTGTGATATCTACCAACCGGTGTATGGGGTCTCCGTTTTTAAAGAGAGTCCCAGAGCCTGAGAGAGAGTGACAGAGAGAGAGACAGAGATGTGTGAAAACTATGTAAAAAACACAAGTATCTTACAGTTTTTTCTCGGGAGGCAAGAAACACCTGCCCCATACTTACAAATATGGTGTCCCCTCAGGGTTCATCTCAAAATAGACAACTTTCCAAATATATGTGTGTGTGTTTATTTCTGTGTGTGCATGCTGCAGACAGTCGGTGGGTCAACGACAGGCCTCACCTCTGTGGCTGAACAGCTCAGTCAGCAGCGTTTCCGCTGACGTGATCACAGCAGAGGACTCGGTGGGCAGCTGATTGAGAAGTCTGGCGATGGCGGTCACTTTTCGGCGCTCTGCTCCACTCAGCCACTCCGCCACGGACAGACTGTGCAGGTCGGTGGGCAACGACACGGTGCCCAGCACCTGTTTGGGAAATAAGACCAGAGTTACACACCTCAGACCGAGATCTGAGATTTAAATGACAGTTCAGGAAGTAAACTAGACACCGTGCCTTGCGTTTTGGGCTCTGGAGGCCACCGGAGTTGTTCAGGAAAATGACTTTGTGGGGCTGAAGAGCTCGGGAAATGGCCACCATCACCTCTGTTGGGTCCAGTATTACTGAGCAACCCCTCCAGTCCCTTCCCACCGGACAAACCAGCGGGATTGTCCCACAGTCTAGACTCCACTGGAGGAGGCTGGTGTCCACAGAAATGTAGGGTGCAGCACTGCAGGGCAACAAGAAGGAAAAGGACACACCTCCTGGGCTTCTTTCCAGTCACAGTCGTTAAATTTCATCACCATTTTGCTTGTTTCTTCACATGGGATGATTTTTTGTAAGAAATTGTTTTTGTTAAAGAACTTTGAAATTTAAATTTTTACAGCCCTTTTAGCTTATTGGTGGGTAAAAAAGTCCTCTCGCAAAAACTGCTACGAAAAACGCAACACCACAATTTTTTTTTTTCAATTTAATTTTCTCAAATCACTGAATTAATTTCAGTCCTCATTAAAAACACCACATATATTAATATTCAAATAATTTTAACCTTTAAAATGCAAATTTGATGACACAACGTAATTGTTTTTATGATTTTATGAGGAAACAAAGAAAAAAAACACACAAATGAGTTATTTTCCATTCAACAGATTTTGGGTGACTAAAGATTTAATTTACAGATCAGTTTTAAATTTACCACAAACTAACAAAATTGTTTTAGACGCATTATTACATTTATTATTATTATTATTTTTATTATTCCCCCACTTTCTTTTACTTATATCACTACATCAACTTCACTCCTAATCAAAAATACCAAATATGTACTTGTTCAAATTGAAACCCTTTGAATGCCAATTTCAAGGCAGAATGTTATCATTTTTAAGAAAGAAAAAACACATGAAAAGTTAATAATAGATTTTGGTGGCTGGGATTTTATTTAAAGATGAGTCTTAGTTTGTTTTACAAATAAAATCCCCTAGTTCCAAAAAACTAATAAGCAGATTCTCATTTTTGTGTTTTTCATTTCATAAAACAGTGACATTACGTCATCAAACCAACATTCAGATGTTTAAAATGAATAAAAATTAGAAAAATCTCATATGTGGTAGTTTTGATTATGACTGAAGTTAATTGAAAGATCTGTGCAAAAAAGTGAGAAAAATACTAATCTGTCATTTTCTTTTAATGACCCAAAGGGGTCGCAAATGTAAGCGACCCACAAAGGTAAAAAACTAAAAATAAATTAAACTTTAAACTCGGTAATTTAGCATTACCTGCTTCCTGGTGGTGCTTCATTCAGTTGAAGGAAGGACTCTGCGGAGAAGAACGGCAGGACGGTAGCAGAGTGCTGCTGCAGAGCCTCGGCCAGCTGCTGGCATCGCTCCACCAGCACTCTGGTGCACCAAGACCCGGTAACTGGTTCAGCAGGCTCTTTTTCCAGGAGCTGAGTTTGGCCTATCACCACCACAGGCTTCATGTCCATACGCTGCAGGAAGGACAGTCCGAAGGCGAGGCTCTGAACTGTTTCCCTGCTGTGGAAAACAGAACTGTCCACCTGAGACGGGGAGAAACATACAACACTGACTGGAGTTGGTAAAAAAAGAAAAGGCTTTCTAGGAAAAGTCAGGATTCTTAACTAAAAACAGTAATCTGATCCAGCCCAGATAGCTGATTGACTGTCAAGTAAATGCACTCAGTGTTTTTCAGAAATAACTATCTGAGAATGAATTTAATATTCAATAAAAGTGGTGTTACACAATTAGCTGTAAATGAATCGATATCGAAACGAATTTAATCAAAATCGAATGAAAATAGGCTGTTGTTAATCGAATTGATTCAGGAAATTAGTGATGATACCCATCCCTAGTAACCAGTCCATCACAGGGTCAAGACAGACACAAACAAGACAACCAACCAACTCACTGCAAGGGTCAAGTTACAACCACCAGTTAACCTAACGTGCACGTTTATGGACTGCTGAAAGAAGCAGGAATACCTGGAGAGGATTTACAGGGAAAACCTGGAAACTCCACACAGAAAGGCCCTGTTGTAGGTTGTGTATCCAGATTGGCAGAAAGATGGCAGTAAGACAGACGTCTTCCAAAATGGCAAGAATTTATTTATCAAGGTGCATGTTTCAACAAAAATACATGTGGGAGAATGCAAAGAAACTTAATGTAACTTAACAGTTAACAAACTACACATAACTGAATTCTTACAAACCAAACTTAAATTATACTAGGTCCAAAACGCTTAAGGGACAGATTATCGGACCATATTCTCACTTTTGATAGCAGTAGCATTGGAGCTTTCCTTTAAACCTCACATAAACCAATCTTGTAAAACAGCATTTTTTCACCTCCGCAACATAGCTAGAATTAGAAA
>JBAMHW010000023.1:8615579-8627370 GCA_037177495.1 Rhadinocentrus ornatus | reverse complement strand
CTAGTCCATCTAACCTCTTTACCTGGGGGAAGGTAGAGACACCAGCTTGTCCCCTCTGCCAGAAAAGAGGAACCCTGAAGCACATCCTCAGCTGCTGCCAAAGAGCCCTGGGCGAAGGGCGCTACCGCTGGAGACATGACCAAGTCATGCCAAGCTGGGGCCTGATCAGCCCTGGCTGGGTCGCCTGGAGGAGGTCTGATTGTTGAAAGACCCAAAACCCCCTGTGATCCCAGGTTACATTACATCACTGATGATGTGTCCAGGGGCACCATAAGGTGTATCTAAGAGCTGTTCTACGTCTATCTGTCATTTATGCTGACCAGAGCTGGCTATCATCCCACACACACCCGTATGTTTTAGGTGTGTTCACCCACAATGAACCCACAATGCTCTTTGTTTTGTAGTTCGCGTCCTGTATTTGAATATATATACACTTGAAACAGACCGAGATCTGCATTTGTGAGCGGACCAAGTCTGCTTCTTTGATTCGAATCAGGATTAGTTTGTGCATTCACAATACCATAAATAGCATACTTTCTGAGCAAACAGAGTAGGATTCAAATAAAAAAGTGTTAATGCACCCTAACTGACTTTTTAGACATAGTATGGCTGTTGGTCTGATTATTTCAGAAACTGCTGGTTTACTGGGATTTTCACACAACCATCTCTAGGGTTTACAGGGAATGGTCTGAAAAGAGAAAATATCAAGTTAGCAGCAGTTGTCTGGACAAAATGTCTTGTTGATGTTGGTGGAAAATGAGCAGACTGTCATGGTGCGTTGAGGAAATATAGGATGGAGAGGCAGGAGGCAGACAGATGTTGGAACTAAAAGGTTTAATGAAAATAACAAAAGGGACTGCAAATGTGGGATTAGTAAAAAAATAAGCGGACTGATAAACCAAAAACTAAGAAGCAGGCTCATCCAGAAAACACAAAGATAAATCTGCAAAACAACAACAATTTTGCAGCAAATAATTGAAACCAATAGATACTGAGATGAACTAACACAGATCAGGTAAAGCAAATTAGCAAATAAAACCAGGTGTGCTGATGTACAAGTGAAAGACACAGAATATGGAAGGGGATAAATCTACTAAACAGAACAGGAAAGTAGCCAGAACTGAGACAATGAAAACCAAAAAACATTAGAACAAGAACTAAATCAAAAGCCCACAGACCATGACACAGACTTGTTGGATATTTAAGTTACTTTGAACGTGGCATGGTTGTTGGTCTAAGTATTTCAGTAACTGCTTTATTTTCCTGCATCATCATCTGTGGGGTTTACAGAGACTCAAAAGGCAGAGGAGAATGGGCAAACTGGTTGGAGATGATAGAAAGGCAACAGGAAGTCCAATAAGCACTGGTTCCAACCAAGGTCTGCAGAACAGCATCTCTGAACACACAACACGTCCAGCCATGAAGCAGATGGGCTACAACAGCAGAAGACAACACCGGGTTCTACCCTTTTAGCTAAGTACAGGAAATTGAGGCTACATTCACACAGACTCACCAACACTGGACAATTGAAGATGGAAAAACGTTGCTGTTCTGATGAGTCTCCATTTCCGCTCTACATCCAGATGCTAGGCTCGGAATTTGGTGAGACCTACATGAAATCATTGATCCATCCTGCCTTCGATCAACACTTCAGTCTGCTGGTGGTGTAATAATGTGGGGGATATTTTCTTGGCCCACTTTGGGCCCCTTAGTACCAACGTGTCGTGGTTTAACCTCAACAGCATACCTGAGTATTGTTGCTGACCATGTCCATCCCTTTATGAACACAATGTAGCATCTTCTGATGCTACTTACAGCAGCTACTTCTAGCAGGATAATGCACCATGTCCAAAGCTCAGATCATCACCATGTGATGCCATCATGTCAATTTGAAGTGTAATCTCTGAGGAAGGTTTCTAATGTCTGTGCCACCAGGAATTAAAGCTGTTCTGAAATTAAAAGGGGATCCAACCCAGAAATAGAGAGGTGGACCTGATGAGCATACATACATGTTAGGTGAATTGGGTGTTCCTAAACTCTAAGTAGTTGTTCGTTTCTCTGTATTGGCCTAGTGATGAACTGGTGACCTGTCCAGTGTATACCCCACATCTTGCCTGAATGCAACTAGTTTTGGGTCCAGCACCGTCCTGCAACATTGCTTTAGAATAAGTGGGCATAGACAATGAATGGATGTGATGTGACTAGTATTCAAATACATGAAAAGTTCAGTTCAGCAAATGTAGCACAGAGTAAAAGACCATTACTACCTAAACATGACTTATCTACCTTCAGTATTTTAAAAGGTATTACCACACAGATATGGTACATTAACACTCTTGACTGAAACTATATGACCTCTATGAAGTTCTTTTTTATTTCTTGCTCATTCCTGGATCCTTAGTACTGACTCCTTTACACATTGAACTGCCCCCACAAAGCATAATAACACTCCAACATGCCAAAGTCACACTGAGGAATTAGCCAAATGACTTTTCCAATACTTCCAACTCTGTATTTTGTAGTATAAAATACTCTTAGTTACTTTCTGCCTTTCAGTGCAGTTGCCAGTTTTATTTATATCTCCCCTGGTTGTCACTCTTTGATGACATCACACTTCTGTCTCTGTTTCTTCCCTATCGCTGTCTGTCATCAGGCAGGACAACTACATCTGGCTGCCCTCAGGTCATAAACACACGCACAAACACACACTCAGTGCGGAGGTTCATGTACTGTATAATCTTCAGGAAGTGATTAAGGGGTGTGAGATCAAAGGGAAGCATTCCTCCCTCCGTCCTACATCGGGGGAAACAACAGACAGCTTCCTCATGTTTAACTTTGCATCTCTCAACACAACCGACACCCAAACAGCTTTTAGAAAAATGCAGAGAAAGCTATTTAAATCATTATTCAGTTAATATTTCCTAACATGGATGAAAAACTCTTGTATGACTTTGTCAAAGGTGGAATATATTTAAATAGTCATTATAGTTTTATGGTACTTTTACTGGAACTTTGAGCCTTGTCTGTTGTACTTTTTTCTCTTTGACTGCGATTCATCAAATCAGATGGCATTGTTTAAACGAATGCATGTATTTGAATTAAATCCTGATTATATGACATGTAGGGAGCTACTAATGTTTTAAATGCAGTTTACATGTTAAGACCCATTAATGCTCAATGCAGAAGACGAATACGCAGACAAACGGACGCTTCAGTGCGTCTCCTTTATGGTAATTGGTACGTTTTCATGAGCCTTGTGGATTCATTGCTCAAGATTCAAGATTGAAGATCTTTATTGTCATTTTACATAGCATAACAAATTTTTGACGTAAAATTTTGTAAGAACTTGTCTATATTCACAGAAGATTAGAGAATTCACAGTAGACTGTTATATTTGCAGGGAGGATAAAGTCCATCCTAGTGCAAGGATGGAAGTTTGTGTGTCTGTCTGTGTGAGTGTCTGAGAAGGTGTGAATCTTCATTGTGTGGCTGTGGAGGGTTGGGTGCATGTGTATGAGTACTGTTGGGGGGGTTGAACTACAGGGCGGCTATTGCTTTCACAGCACTGGGGAAGAAGATGTCTGAGTCTTTTTGTCGTGGTTTTAATGTTCCTGTACCACTTTCCTGATGGCAGCGGTACAAAAAATGCATTTCCAGGGTTGGGTTGGTTGCAGTGCATCTGGCCCTCCTTCTCCGGCCGTGTGGATGGAGTATCTGGTAGACGGTGACCCACAAATCCCTGAGTTGTTCTCAAGTTCCTCTTGTCCTGTGCTGTGCAGCTGCCATACCACACCGTCACACTCAGACACAGGATGCTCTCAATGGTAGCGCTGTAAACGTTCACCAGCAGCTGAGAAGAGAGTCCCGTCCGCTTTAACTTCCTGAGCAAGAAGAGCCATTGTTGGGCCTTCTTCACCAGGAACTTAATGCTGTTTACACGCTCCACTGCCTCTCCGTGTATGCAGAGAGAAGCGTGTCTTCCTGGATCTCCTGTAATCTACTAGGACCTCCCTTACTTTGTTGATGTTAAGAACCAGCTTATTTTTGGAACCATTTTGAGGCTATTTTGGCACCATTTTGTATGACTCTGGACCTCCTCTCTGTAGTGGGTTACATATCATATCATGTGTGATCATATGTAACCACCACGGTGGGTTACACATGATCATGAGTGAGTTAAGTTCTCTAACCAGTATAAACGGTCTGCACTTCACTACCAGAGATTCCAGGTCAGAGGAGCAGAAGGCTCCAATAATGTTCGTAGCTGTACACCACGAATGTTGTCCTTTAGTCTTACCTGAAGCTGCAGTCCGGTCGTCACAGAACAGAGAACACCTGCTAGCTTCACCGCTGCGTTGGGGATATTGTTGTCCAACCAGGTCTTAGTTAAAATTGCCACACAGCTGTCAGTCTTACGTGAGACGATCCTCAGACAAATTTCGTCCAGTTTGTTGGTGACAGACCTGGTGTTGGTGAGGAGGAGACTGGGCAGAGCTGGTCTGTGTGGCTTAGCTTGTAGCCTAGCCGTCTCCTGGGCCACAGAGGGAGGATGGTCCTCTGGCCTCTGTAGTCTGCTGCAATTCGGGTGGAATAAAATCTGGTTTTGGCGATGCAGAAAAACCGTAGTTTTTTTTCCCCAGTTCGAGCAGATCAGTCCTTCTGTACTGGATAAAGGCTTCCAGTCTTAAAAATGTGGGTGAATTCGTAAACAAAAACATTTAAATAAAGGAAAGCCGAGAGCCTGGAGCCGCTGCTTGTGTCCGTGCTGCCATTTTAGTGGGCAGCAAATGCAGCTAAATGCAGCAAACAGAGGAATACCACGGACACCTCGGGTGCAGTGATGAGCAGGATAGCTAACATGCAACCAGCAGATCCAACAACGAACAAGCCAGAGAAAAAGACAAGTAAAAGAAAGAATAAGATGAGGAAGAGGATAAGAACTGTAGAGATGACAGAAGCTTTTAAATAAAGGCTGTATGAGTGTATTGGATGGTTGCAAACATTTTTAAAGTGGTGCATTATCTTCACCAAACAGTGTCTGAAACAGATGTTAAAAGGTGGAAGTGAACTCTCAACTTAGCATTGCCCACTAATGGATGAATTGACTTAAAAACCATGGCAACGTAAAAGACACATGGAAATATGAGGGCGGCGAAGTCTGACATTGTTGGAAACGACCTATTAGGGATCAAGTCCATTTATGCTCATGTTCATTCATTTATTTTATTTTCATGAGCATTTTATTTATGCTTATATAAGTATCCAAGACCAAATTACACACTTAAGCGACACAAGAGACGGACGGAAGTATCTGTTTTCTGCAACGAGCAAAAATGGGCCTTTAAACAAGGGATGCCAAATGGAAGTCCCAGAGGTCAAAACCACTGGACAAGTTAAAAAGTCCAATCTGGCCTGGGGGTTAGATTTGGCAAATGTGGAAAATACATAGAAAAGATCTGCAATTCCTAATATGTTCAGGTTAGGTTAGTTTATTTTATGTTTAGACTCACATCTTTTAAATTACTCTTACTTGACCCTTGTTTGTTTCTCAGGAGCAGCAATAATGTTACTGGGTCAATTTAACCACAGTCATGTTTAATAGTCCAAATGTGTCAGAAACCAAGAAAGAAAAATCCCACATTTTTTTATATCTCATTAATAACTCTACTATTTACTTTACTAACCAATCAGCATTTAGTACAATGGTTTGTTGAAAGCAACCTTTTAAAAGTTTTTTATTTGTTTTTATATTGACCTGACATTAGTTTATATTATAATGGGAAGTTAGCTCAGCTCAGGTCAGGATTACTATACAGATTTGGAAATATGTCATGGTTTGTGTTTGGTTAGTTTTTGGTTTGTTCATGATCAGGGTTTGTTATTTGGTTTTGTGTCTTGGTTTTTGGTATTTGGTTTTGTCATGTTTGGTCCACTTTTCCCGTTTTCCCTCTTGTGCTCCTGTGGTTTCTGCTTCTGGCTCGTAATAAATGAATAAAAAACATATATATTATATTTACAGTATGAAACTATGCCATATGTCAGCATTATTGCAGTGCTAAAGGTGTCCACCAGGGGGAGAAGACTATCAGATCATATCCAGCAGGTTAATGAGCAAAGTTTTTACCATATGGTGATTAAATAGATCTCGGAAACTGTATGTATCATAAATGATACATTGCGAGTTAAATACATTAGAACATGTAATCTTACATTTGAAACTGTGACAATATCTTACACACATTTTCATTTATTAAATAAATACAAATCAACAAAAATGTTAAACTTTGATATAATATGCATGTCTGCGCTTCCTATACTACAGTTGTATTAACATGAAAAATATGCTCATTCATTTGTAGTTATTAGAACTTGCTAAATGTTTTAATCATTTTATTTTTCTTTTCATATTTTGTTTTCAAGCATAAACCCTATCTATCAGTAGTCAAGTTTTATTTTCAATCAACAGGAGAGCGCATGGAGGCGGAACAAAAGAGAGACAGAGGAACGTGGGGCTGGTAGCCTACTGATGGACTCGAGAAAAAAAAGAAGAGGCGGCGGGGAAATCGTCCACCAGCAGTGGTGTCTAGTCACCCGCAACGTCACGTGACTTAACCGTTTAATAAATGACACACAGGGGGGGAACAGCGTGTGCGTGTGCTGCAAATCTGGATATAATGCAGGTGCTTCAGAGGTAGGACACTCTACTAGTAGTAAAGAGGAACTGGCAGCAGGTGCAGAGCAACAGCAGGACAAGTAATTGTCACCAGAATGAGTAATGGATGTGTAAGATTTACAATAACCTATACCTAAACAGTTAAACATGAACAAAACACAAATGTTTGGTGGGTTTTGCTGAACCAAACGCGTCTCTCATTTTCTATAAAATTTATTGTAGTAATCTAGCACAGAAAAAATTACCAGAAAAATAAAAGTTATGTTGTTTAGCTGATCAGGAATCCTGTTGTGCTGATGTACTGAACTGTTGATGAGTGGGGAGTGAAAAGCACTGAACTGGTGGCTTTTAGTTTTCTGTTCATGGCTGTTTGTTTTGAAATAAAATAAAGGGCTTTTGACGAATACTTACCTATATGTGGGTGCATGGATTTGTGGTTGTGCACACATAGGTGTGAGCATATGTGTGCAGTATATGAGTATGGGTGGCCTGAGTGAGTGAATATCTCCCGGTGTGACTATGTGTCCCAGTCCGGCCCTGCCTTTGGCCGTTATGAGACCAGTAGAGGGCAGGAGACACCAGTTACTGTATGGGTGTGGGTTCCTTTCTTTTTCTTTGCAGGCATACAGCAAGGACCCATAATGTTGGTGTAGAGTCTCAGTCATTGAGCTCATGTTAATCCTCAGAGCTCAAATAAAAGCAACTAGACTTCAACTCAAACTTCTCCAAGAACCATGAACAAAGTCCAGGTCATCCATAATGTTAAGACTTTATCTTAATGTTAGAGGCCTCTTTAGGTAGTAAGTTGATGGTTATAAGTCTTTATAAAATAATTTTTAACCAATGAAATGATGCAAACTTGAGTGTTGTAGTTCAAGCTTTAGACCTCCTGTCAGCACTTTTGAAGAGTAAAATTATTTCTTTTAATGAGAGATCTAAGATTTATAGGATTACATTTGGCATTAAGGTTGGGTAAATGTTAGTCATTTGTTTGTTTCCTATTCTTTTTCATTTAGAATAAAAATTGTTTGGATGTTGAAGTTTAGACAAATAACAAATTTTGGTTTTTAACCGAGCTCTCTGGAGATGAAGCTTTTAGCAGGAGTTTGGCAAAGACTTCCTCAAAAAAATAAATAAAAACATTCCCGACTAATAAATCTGCCAAAGATATTTTCTAAATGCCAGGGATAAAAAGTAAAATTATTTTCAAAGTTTTATTGTTATGGGTATTAATGGGATTAAACAAGAACTATTAAGTCATTTATGCCTCAAAAATATGTAATAAATGATTTTGTGTAATTATTGTGTCACAGATGTGTCAGATATTTAAAAACTATTACATCTTTATTTTAAATCATTTTAAGAAATACATTAAAATGAAATTTCTCAATTTTTTTCACAATTTAATTTATGTTACAATAATTTCATTTATTAATTTCATTTATTTAATCGATTATCAGAGTTGTGATGAAGAAGAATCATGAAGGTGTCCCTGTAGTAACTTGGTTGTAACTAAACTTTTTCTGACCAAATATTTATTACTTAATGCCACCAAATTCAAACATCGTGTACAAAAATCACAGCACGTTTAACTCTGAAGATGGACGTTCAGATAAAATTCAAGCTTTTCAAACAAGATTTACTTTTGCTCTTTTTTACAATATTTAGTTATTTATTTGTGGGGTTTCACCTTTTGTTTGAATTAATTCCCACGACTGGAACTGGAGCAGTGGGTCCTGAAATGCAACAATTCGATCCCACAGATAGGCCTGTTGCGATAAGCAAAACATCAGTTAATTACACAGCGAGAAAAAATGAGGGCGATAAGTTTGCCAGCAGCATAATTTTCTTTTTTTTCCCCCCAATCTTACTTTACCATATGGACCATATACTATGGAGGATCTGGACTGAACGCTCTGGTTTCTTGAAAAGTGATCTCTCTAGTCTAGACTCATACTTGACGGCAGTATGTTGCAGTACGAGACCGTGGTGAAGCACCTGTGCGAGCCGCCATGCCGCATTTGTTTTACAGAGCTGCCAACTCTCACGCATCGGCCGTGAGACTCGCACATTTGACTGGCTTCTCACGCTCTCGCGCTAAACCTCCAATTCTCACGATGAATCATGTAAATAAGTCAAATGGAGAAAAATAGCTGCGAGCACTTTCTCATTTATTGTATTGCTGCTCCCCACATGTAGGCAGAACACACACATGTAGCCTACGTCAGTACAAAGCCCCCACCTCCTGGTCTACCGCAATAACCCCCGTAATGCGCAGGCACATTACACAATTAGAGTCAGCGTATGTACTACCGTATATGACAAAATACACATCAAGAGCAATGGCGCTTTAATGGCGCGTTAACAGAATGATTAATTAACGCCGTTAATTTCTTTAATCGCGTTAAGTTGTTCGTTTTTTTCTCACTGGCTGTGATCACAGAAACATGCCGTCGCGTCTCCCTTCCTGCTGCATTGGTGTGTCTGATGTAATCGGGAAAGAGCGGGTTTATTAACATGAAGAGACGTTTTCTGTCTGGAAGTTAAGAAGAAATAAAAGGACCGACGTTTCTTTTTATCTGTCTAAACCCACGCAGATGGGCAGAACATTGTGATGTTTGGACGGGAAACGGCTCCCAAAAGACAATAAGAAACTTTTTAGCAAAGGTAAGACATGTTTTCTGACTGTTTTACTAACGTGAAGCATAAACTGGGACTTCTTCTGCCTCTGGTTCTGTGAATCTTGGTCATAGCAAGATGAAACTTCCAGTTGTGGAATCTGTGAGCTTTCAGTAGAGGAGCCATTTGTCTGTTCATGCTCTCGAGTGGACACGGGGAGACATCGGGGTTTACATATTTTTCAGACTTTGTGTACCTGGTATTTTAATTTTTTGTTGTCTCAACTGTGCTTTGTGGTCACAGAAATGGTTTTGCTGAGCTGTTAGCTGAGATTCTGGACTGTGGATAACACAGACCTGACGCTACACCCGGAAGTCTAGATGTTAACCCCTTAACTCCCGGTAGCGGAGCTAAGAATGCAAAGTTAGAGAATTTCTAGGCAGAAATCTGGATAATAAAACACTAAAGGTGCATGGATGGAATTTATTGTGCATATTGTGAATATTTCTCTCTCCTCACCCTCTAGAAGCTGTGAGATTGTAATGCTGCTTTGTCTGTTCACCTGATGCTGATATTCATCAGATATTCTTCCTTCTGTGTTAGAAGGAAGCAGCTTCACAGCTTTAAATTCATCCTGCTGATTTTTACCTTTTAGTTAACAAATCCTGAATATTTCATCCTTCAGGATTCTTGACTTTATACATATTAAGAAACATTTTAACTGTTGCTGTTTAAAGAAAAAACTGCAACTAAATGTGTTTATGTGTTTAGTTCAGGGGTCTGCAGCCTTTACAATTCAAAGAGCCATTTTTTCCTCAGCCAGCTAAAAAAAAACTTGTTTAGAGCTGCAAATGCTACGAGTCCTTTTCAAAAAAGGCAACTTAATATATATATATTTTAATTTTATATATATTGTTGTTTTTTAACCACATTTTTATTTCTATTTTTTGTTTTTAAAATAAAGAAAAAAATGAAACTTTTATAAAATGAGGATAGACAGACTTTCCTAAGGGATGTAGATATTTGTGGAAAATGATGTAAAGTAAACAAAAAAATAGAAACAGTCCATAGTTTCCAACCAAATGAGAAGAAAAATAGATCAAGAAAATATTTCAGCCACGTATTTAGAGGCATTGTGGAAGGTCCAGAAAGACACTTGCAGCTATAGAGTCGCAGGTTGGAAACCCTGATTTAGTGTTTGTAAACCGGAATTTAATGCATTTTATTTATAAAGCCGTAGACCTTCCTTCAAAGGAAAGAAACATTTTGCGCGGAACAATATGTCTTGCGATTGAAGCTTATTGATCTTTGAAAAGGTGTACTTGCATTATTATGGCATTATCATTATATTAGTTGAAAATAGTCTCAAAATGACATTATCGCTTATCGCAATAATTTCTGAGAAAATTTATCGCACAGCAAAATTTGTTATCGCGACAGGCCTACCTTCAGAGTCCACACTAAAAAAAAAAAGACAAACTGGCCTGTAAACTCAACGCCAGTGTTTGCTTTTCCAGTATATTAGAATATTACATCACGTTAGTTGAGACAGTCACAGCTTTTAATTATTTCAGTTGTCAATCAAAAATTGTGCCACATCTGATATTTTGTACCAAACCTAAGGTAAGCTGTAATTAGTTTTATTCATTTCAGGAAAATTGTGATATCTCACCTTTTTAATAAATTCAGTTTTTTATTTAAAAATCTAATTGCATGATTTTTTTTTTTTATGTCATCATTTAGGCTGAAAATACTTTTTAAACCTTCAACATTTTGTAAAATAGGCAGATCTGAGTGACAGCTGCTGATCTGCCACCATTATTTTCTCGTTATGATTTTTGTAGCAAGAAATTGTCTCATTCAGATTAAATCTGTTTTACTCTATTGATAGATTGGTAAAATATAAAAACAACGAACATTTAGGCCATGCATAGGAGAGCTTGTGGAAAAATTTTGCTCGCTAGTTTCCTTCATTTGTTGCCCTGAATTTAAAGTTGAAGAATAACTTGGTGAAGCACATTTTTCCTTTTAAGCTGCAATAACAATGGATCATCGGGGTGGGTGCTGGCCCAAGCTGGGTGGTTGTTGGGGGTGGGGGGGGTGTTCCTGCTGGGCATGATGCGGGCTCTCAGCCTTGGGGGGTTAGGGTTAGTCTGCCATCCTCTGTTTGGGTTCGTGCCGCTGAGGACCTGGGTCTCTGGGCTGCCCTAGTCTGCCTCGAGCCTCTGTGGAGACGTGGTCGCATTTGCATGATCTCACTCACTGATCACTCCTCATTCCTCCTCCTCTGCATGCTGACACAGTCACTGAGTTGTCCAGTGGGTTTATACACTAAGATATATTTTTCTCTGTGAGTGTGTATCTGGTACTTTGATTGTTGTTGTGATATGTTCATTTCTTTTTTTTTTTTTTGGGGGGGGGGGGGTATTCAGGAACTCGATTCCTCTCAGCTCTCTTTTTTCTGTGAAAGCAGTAGGAAATTTTCTGGGGTGTTTCTGT
>JBAMHW010000023.1:8591319-8615479 GCA_037177495.1 Rhadinocentrus ornatus | reverse complement strand
TGTGATATGTTCATTTCTTTTTTTTTTTTTTGGGGGGGGGGTATTCAGGAACTCGATTACTATCAGCTCTATTTTTTCTGTGAAAGCCGTAGGAAATTTTCTGGTGTGTTTCTGTTCGGGTGTAGCAATTTGTTGTCTAGTGATGGCTTGGATGGATGGGTCGTTGTTTTTGTGTTTTTGTCTACTCTTTCTTCTTGCTGCTTTCCTTTTTGGTGTCTTCCTTCTCTTTCTGTCCCCTCCAGTCAGGTCCAGCAAGATTACCTAATAGGTTCCATAATTCAAAGTTTATAAATAACAGTAAGTAAAAAAAAGAATCAGATTGTCAAGAGGAATTTATCCTTAAACCTCCCCTTGGCAGAGCAAATCTGTTCGGCACCACACAGCAACCAGACTATCATTCGGCTTGCTAAGAAGATGGACAGGACAGGTAAAAAAAAAAGAAAAGAAAAGAATAAAGCTGCAATAACATCTTATCTGCTTTAAAAAAAAAATAAAACTATGAATGGTCTCGCTGTAGAGATCAAAGAAATGAGATCAAAGAAATGGGTTAATTTAAATAAAAATTAAATTAAAAAGAGCTCTGTACGTTACAGAAACGAGTCTAAATGAAACAAACTTGTTTATCTGAGTTTTACTGTCACTCGACTTCTGCATTGGCTTAAAATAATCTTTAATTTCCCCAAAGCTGCTCTGTGGTTTTTTATGAATCTGCCCACCTGCCTGCTTCTCACCTGTTTGGCTGCATGTCTGTCAGTCTGTGTGTGTCTGTGTGGGTGGCCATTTAAACATAGACTGTGGTCCATCATCCTTCTGAGGGTGAGAGGCTTGATTGAATTAAAGCTTTGGAGCATCTCAGATTAGACGGGCTGCAGGCTCTGTGTGTATGACAGGGAAGTTTTCTCTCATAGCAGCTTTGTTTACTTTCAGACATACAATAGCAGTAAATGTATGTTTGTTAATGCATGGTTTCATGTAAAAGAGCTTTTTTTTAAAACCAGGTTTAGTTAAAAACACCACGTCACATCAGTGGACATCGAGTTTTCTTTGATGATTAGCTTTTTTTTTTTGAACAGATAAAGTAGGACTGGTTGGCAAAGCGATGCTGCTCAAACACATTTATTTGAAGTTTGAAGCTTCAGAGTGTTAATTCAATACAAAAACTGTATGCCATGACGTTTTTACCCTGATGTGTTTCAGGCGTCTGAAGGTTTGAGCAAAATCCATGTTTCTGTTATGTAATGGTCCAACCCTGATACCTCCTAGCCCAGAAACGTTGATGCTACCTCTGGACAAGGTTAATATGAGGCTTCTTTTTCTGATTTAATTTGTGAGTAACTCCATCTTCTCATGCATTTTCTCCTGTAATCCCTTAACTACGTGGTTCCATCAGCCATTGATGGATGATGGTTCTTGATGGACGCTGTCTGAAGGATCGGAGATCAGGGGCTCACTCATGTGCTCTTTATGCATTAAAATTGATCGTGGTAGCGGAACTTTTCTTTACAATGAAACAAAAGTCAAACAGATTGTAAGAATCACTGCCTTTTTTTTTTATGTATTGCCTCACTGCGATAAACTAGTGACTAGTCCAGGGTGTTTCCTGCCTCTCACCCGCTAAATGCTGGGTGTAGATATATTGCTTCAACTTTTTCTGGATTTTGCATTTCAAACATTAGATAAATATGTAATTGTGTGGTTGTCATGGATCCTAAATCTTGAAGACTTTATCCTGACACACCATTAATATTTTTTAGAAAGTGGCTTCCCTCAAAAACCCTCAAAAACTCTGACGAGTGCTGTAGGAACCATTTCTCAGGAACGGTAATCTGCAACTCTATGGGGTGAATTGAGATCAATAGCTTACCCTTTAGGTCAGTGATGCCCAACCCTGGTCCTTAAGGCCCACCATCCTGCAGGTCATAGATGTCTTCCTGCTGCAACACACCTGATTCAAATTAAATAGTTCTCTGACAAGTCTGCTCATGAGCCATTTATTGCAGTTATTTGTGTTGAAGCAAGGACACACTGAATGTTTGCAGGACAGTGGGCCTTAAGGACCGGAGGTGGGGATCCCAGCTTTACATGATCTACGGACGTTTTTCAGACATTAAAATACCATCAAGGAAATTTACAATCCAGCCACAAAATGTGACTCTCTATGTAAATGCACAGTGAATAAACTGGGTGTGTCCCAATCCTCGCACTTCTATACTTTGAACACTACATTTAAGTGCTTAGTGCGCTGACACAGAAATTTCAGTAAAAACTCAGTGCACTGAAAGTATCCGGATGCTGCCCTAAACTCGACCGAAAATCTAGTGTGAAACGATGGACACTACATGCACTAAACGGACGCCATCTTGCTGACTGAGCGGTACCGATGCAGGCGGAGGCTGTTTAGTACAGTAAGTATAAAGTTATTCTATCATAATTCTAATATAAACGGCAGCATGCTACCGATCTCTTCTATCCCTGAAGACAGTTATGGATCTGATCATTTGTTGGAGGCTGCGGTTATACCGACTCAGTACAGTTAGCGCACGTACATGTTAGCAGTTTTTAGCCGGTTTCACGCACAAAGATTGGCTATAAGTGAAATAATTATTTCTATAGGTTCAGATGTTTATTCATCGTTGTTAAACCTCCAGATGAAGCACTGCGGTGTCTGTGGCGTAAATGAAACAGGCCTTGATCTGAAAAGTGATCCGCTGGTTAGAGAACAGGCCCGTTTCCATGGTACCGCTGACTGAGCCGTAGCTGATTGTACATCACTTAAGATGAGAGTCTGCAAAGTACCCGTAAAGTACATAAAAGATGTTTGCTTTCATATAAACTGCCATTGTATTTTTACCGTAGGTCACTGTGGCATCAAACTACCGAGCCAGCAGTGGCACTAAGGCATTTACCACCTGGGCTCGGACGCTGCTGTGGAGAAGAGGAGGCGGCCAGAGAGAAATGTTTCAATAAAAAGTTTCAATAAAACGTTTGCTGCATCCGCTTCATTGCTGCATTCCATATTTTAAATGATGATTTCTAATATAACCAGTTTCCTGCTGCCAGATGTGAACTGTATCAGTGTAAACACCAATGAAAACAGATGTGTATGCCCGGAGGGGCTCAGAGTAGAGTCGCTGCTCCTCCGCATCGAGAGGAACCAGATGAGGTAGCTCGGGCATCTGGTCAGGATGCCTCCTGGACGCCTCCCTGGTGAGGTGTTCCGAGGACGTACCACCGGAAAGAGGCCCCGGGGTAGACCCAGGACACGCTGGATGGACTGCATCTCTCGGCTGGCCTGGGAACGCCTCGGGATCCCTCCGGATGAGCTGGTGAATGTGGCCGGGGAGAAGGAAGTCTGGGTTTCCCTGCTTAGGCAGTAAATGGATGGATGGATGGATGGATGATGCAAAGTACTTTAATTCAAAGAAGAAATCTTCGCACATTTAAAAGCTGTTTTACTATTGTTTTAAATTGCACATTAACAGGTATGGGGGAGACATGCAGAGACATGAACTTGTGCTGATGGTTTCTTTTCTCTACTGAGGTTGACTAATACATTGTAGACCAGGTACTTTGTTACACAAATTTGGCCGTTTAAAAGGCATTAATAGCATAAAGTATGATGGCATGCAAACACGTATTTGAGCGTAAATTTGGACGTATTTTCCTGAAGAAAGTATATAACGGAGCAGGGCTGCCATTAGGCAGCATGTAGGAGGGTGAAATAACTTAATATAAATAAATAAGCTGCGTTCTAACCCATGTTCAGCCGGAGGAGAATCCTGCGTTGGAGGAGACGTAGTTTACAGGTGGGGTTAAGTAAGGAGTAAACAAAGTAAAATCTGGAGTTGAAAATTCTTTCTGTAAATTAAAGTGGCAGAAGAATCGCTGTCAAATGCTGGTATGTCCCTACCGGTAAGTGCAAAACGTTAGTGCTCCATTTGGGTCAGCTCTTACCCACGATAGTGTGCACTACGCACTACCTTCCAGTGCACTCACGTAAGTGCGCTGTTTGAAACACTCTATGATACTTTATTTTGACCAAGAAATTATTATAAATCTCCTTCCTGTAAAACTTCCACCAATCAGAGAGCTTAAGTTGGCAGTAATGTCCAATCAGCAGAAGCCAAAGATCAACAAGTGAGCAGAAAAAAAAATAATAATAATGCTCCTCTATGGCTGGAAAGAAGCCAAATGACATTTAAGGTGCCAAAAACTAGCTGAGTTGGTTTTGTGAGGATAGCAGGTAAATAGTAGCATAAATAACTTTAAATGGCAAAAGAACTGCTAGAGGGAAAAGAATAAATAGTTTCTGTTGTTTTTTTTATTGCCAACATTTTTTCTCCTGAAAGACGAGACTTGAGAGAACGATGTGCAGATGAGAAAAGGCTTGGTCACTGTTGATCTGTGTGCTGGTCACTGTTGATCTGTGTGTTATTTCTACAAAGTTCTGTTAGCAATAAATTCTGTTTGGTTGTTTTGGTTGGTTTTGGTCTTTATGCTGCTATATCTATTGATACATTCATTTAACATCATTTTAGCTTCATAATCTGACAACTGAGGCCGTCTTGAAAACATTTCAGAATATGTGCAAAAGGGTTCAGCTTCTAGATGCAGTTTTATATATAAAAACAAAACAAAACAAAACAAACAAATCAGACCAAAAACCGCGACAAATGGTTTGGGTTTTAAGGATTGACAGAAAAAAAGCCTACAGTTTTTGCCCAAATAACCTGTAGCATGATAAACGGTGTGATTAGGTACATCAATTTAAGTTTTTTACAAAAGATAAAAATATGAATTTACCTAAAACATTTAACCAAGTGGGATGTTTTTCTTCGTGAGGTTGCCTGATGGTATCTCTGTTCAGCTGGTCCTCCTTTCCCTTCAATCATAGACTCCCTATTATCAAAATAGTTTTTACTTTTTTATCTAGGTGGTGATGCTTCCTTTGTTCTCCACATAATTTACAAACGAAACAGTGCATCCACGTGCATGCCAGCAGCCATACCCACCTCCCGATCACGCTGGCATCAGGACAACATGAGTGATAAAAGATCATTTCCAGAGTTCTCTGTGGAAGTGACAATGTGTGTAAAATGCTGCATTTTACCAAGCAGAATCAACAAGTTCTTTGAAGCCTCACAAACAGCTTGAAGGCATATGAATCCCCCCCCTCCACCATCTACTTCTGGCAGCACAAAGACCCACAAATCCTCGGTGGTGCCACCCTGCCACTCTGCCAGCCCGGTGCCACACAGACACTTGAAACGCTAAATTAGAGTCTGTTGGGACAGCGGATTTGGATGCAGAGTCAGGGTGGGCTCCTTGGTGTGGTGGGGGATGTTGGTGAAATGCGGTTAGGTGTGGGTATAAAGTATTTATTTTGGTGATAGCAGGCTGCATCTTAGCGTGTGTGTGGTCAGCGTCTGTGTGTGCTGAAACCAGGTCTTGCCTCCACACATACATGTGATGTCAGGATTCAAATGGTACCTCTCAGCAGACTGAGAACTAAACATGCTGTCAGATTCAGTCACAGTCTATCTTCCTGCAGAGTAAACAAACACCCGCATCTCTCCCGTTTCTATTTGTTGGTTTTTACAGAAGTAAACATATAAACCTGTAATTTAATCTTTTATCAGTTCTGGTTCTTCAAATATCTGATTATCACAAAGTTTAATTGATAAAAAAGAAAAAATAGACTTTGTCATTACACAGACATGTGCAACGAAATTAAGGTGCTCAGACCAGACGTGATTCAGGTTGATCCATACTATTTGCCGATGACACAACTTTTTATTACACAGGTAACAATATAGAGCAGATGAAAGAGGTGGCCCAAAAAGAACTAGAAAAATCCCTAAATCTGTATAAAACACATTTCATGATATTTAGTGAAAGAAATACAAATTTAGAAATTACATTGGATATAGAAGGCAGTAATATTTGCAGAGTAAGAGAAGTGACGTTTTTGAATGTTATTGATGAAAATATTTCATGGAAGTTACATGTTAATAGTATAAAAACAAAAAAAGCAAAAATAATTGCTGTGCTACAAAAAGGAAAGAACTCATTGAACAACAATGCTCTTTATTTATAATATAATTCCATGATTGTTCCATATCCGACAGATTGTATTGAAATATGGGGAACTACATGTAAAACATATGTTAATCCAGCACAAAAAAGCAATAAGAATTAATCGAAGTAGATACAGAGGTCCATCATTTTTTAAATCACAACTGTTGAAATTAAGTGATCTTGTTGACTACAGCATTTTAAAGTTAATGTATAAAGCTCACAGTAAATGTTTGCCAAACAATAACCAAAAAAAAAAAAAGTCATAATTTAAAAGGCTATTAAATATATATACAAATTTTTTTTTTTAGAAATACAGTGTTGGAGCAATGTGTTTCAGAGTATGGAGTCAGTTTATGGAACAATCTGGATAAAGAAATCAAAGAAATAAAATAAATTGTGTGTTTACAAAGATTGTTAAACACTGATAAGAAAATATAGTGAAGAGGTTAATTTGTTATGTTTTGTTCTATAGTATTTTGTAGATAATAAAGTGTAAAATGTGAAGTACTATATGTGATTAGAACTCAGCGGCCTGTTGGCCTGCAGCGGTTTTTGGTTATTAACTATGTTACATAAAAGTGAGTTATTGTTTGGTTTAATTGTTTTGTGATAAAGGGACAGATAAGATTTTCTTCTTTCTGCTCATTTTCATTCAGGTGTTAAAAATGTTGTTGTTTTAATTGTTTGTTTAGTTTTTCTTGTTATGGAATGCAATAAAAAAATAATAATAAAAAAAAATAAATCCAGAGATTGAACGGGGCTGAGACGAAATTCAAGGTCAGAAACAGGCAGTGTCAGTACCTGGGAATCAGAGACGACTTCAGACAGATTCAGGACAGAGCTGAGTTGAAAGGCGGTTGTCTGGAGCAGGCAGAGTCGGCAACAGGGAATCAGTCCGGAGAAGAAGTCCGGAGAGTAAGGCATGGGCGCAAAGACAATCTGGCAACTATGGAGTGAAACAGGACAGGTTGTATAGGAACACCGATTGGTAATTGGCAGGTGGCACCAGCAGGTGGAAGTGGTTGAGCTAATGAGGGAATGGCAGAGCCAGAGAGCTGGAGCCACGGCTGAGTGTGACACATTTTGAGTAAAACAGAGTGAAAATTCACTGCTGTGGTAAAGCAAAGCCCTCATGAGTTACCAGAACTAACGTGAATGCATGGAGCGCTTGTGTTGTTGTAGTGAATTTAATTGTATTGTGAACACTTGTTAATATGTTGTATTAGGTAATATTGTATTGGTTTCATAAATGTTTTGTCATCAGTGGATAAATGTGTTTTTGTAAGTACTCAAGCAAAGGAAACTCTTTATATTTTTTCAAAGAGGGTATGTTTTCTACTGCGCCTAACCTGTTACCGGCCCATCGCAGGGTGAAACACTTTGATTGACTTAGATTGAGGGCTGCTGTAGCTCAGGAGGAAGAGCAGTCGTATTCCAACCAGAGGGTCATTAGATTGATTCCAGGCTTTCCCTGTCTACATGTCAAAGTAACCTTGGGCAAGACACTTAACCCCACGTTGCCTCCCGATGTGCCCATCGGGGTATGAGAGAGAGTGTGTGTGAATGGGTGAATGTGACAGGTGGCACCTTGAGTGGTCAAGCTGACTGGAAAAGTGCTATGTAGGTACTAGTACATTTACCATTTGAGCTTTATAGCCATCAAGGAAAACACTACCCCATTTACACAGTGAAGCATGGTGGTGGAACCATCATGCTGAGGAGATGTTTTTCATCAACCTCGAACAGGGGAGAGATAGATGGTGAAAACTTCAGGGAAATTCTTGAGCAAAAGCTATTTGGGTTTTCCAGATATTTGAGACAGGGACGTCCATGCTCCAGGTGACATTAAATACACTGCTAAAGAAACAATTAAGGGAAAATATTTACATGTGCTATTTAATGCTATCCAGTGACTATCCAAGTCATGTCTACACCTCAACAAACTGAGAACCTGTAGCATGACTGAGAAATAGCTGTACACCGGGGAACCCATCCAACTTTGAGAATGGTGCACCGGCTTTATTAAAAGAATGAGTAAAATTCACATGGTTAGATGTACCAAGCTCATGCCCTAAAACAGTAGTTCTTAAACTTGAGCCACAACCCCAAAGATAGCATACTTTGGTGTTTGCAACCCCCCAGTTCACTTATGTAACAAAGCACCTACATGCCGAGATACTGTATATATACATATATACCCTTTGTCACCGATTGTGATAACTTTTATGGACAGAATTTCTAGGCACTGCCGAGGCGTTGAGGGAATCTGGTTTGGTGACCTCAGGATTGGGTCTCTGCACTTTGCGGATGATATGGTTCTGCTTCATCAGGCCGTGATCTTCAGCTCTTACTGGAGAGATTCACAGCCGAGTGTGAAGCGGCTGGGATGAGAATCGGCACCTCCAAATCCAAGACCATGGTCCTCAGCCGGAAAAGGGTGGAGTGCTCTCTCAGTGTCTGCAATAGGGTCCTGCCCCAAGTGGAGGAGTTCACATATCTTGGGGTCTCGTTCACGAGTGAGGGAAGGATGTAGCGGGAGATCGACAGGCGGATCGGTGCCGCATCTGCAGTGATGCGGACTCTGCATCGGTCTGTCGTGGTGAAGAAGGAGCTGAGCCAAAAGGCAAAGCTCTCAATTTACCGGTCGATCGACATTTCCACCCTCACCTATGGTCACGAGCTGTGGGTAGTGACCAAATAAAAAAATTTACCTGCTCCCTAAATCAGTCTAAACGCACTGCTGCAGCAGGACCAGACATGGAGGAAGAGATGGACTGCAAGCCTCTCCATGTGGCCAGTGAGCAAGAAATTTGAAGATAAAATAAAACCCTGCGTTAACATGTGTTGAAAAAATGTGCAGCTACTATAATAATTTCCCTCTTTTCTTGTACATGTTTTGGGCAGCGCATGTTGTGCGGATGCCGGATAGCTTCATTCCAAAAACGCTGCTCTATGGGCAACTAAATGAGGGACAACGTACCCTGAGAAGGCCCCTATACTTCCCTTCAAAGACACTCTGAAAGCCAATCTCTGCAGCTATAACACTGAGTAAGGAACTTGGGAGGACGCGGCTGTTGACAGGGAAAGGTGACAGGGAAAGCAGCAGATCAGCCACGGCATTGAATCCTTCGATCGGGCAAGAGCGGCATCCATCCAAGACAAGAGAGTCAGCAGAAAATGCAGACCTCTCACCTCAGGAGAAAATCCCCTGCAGTGTTTGTGGAAGACTGCGTGTTGTGGGAATAGGGCTGCACTCATGAGGAGACACGCCAAAAGCTTATAAATGTTTGTCTACTCATTTGTGAGACCAATGAGAGACAGGACTGTAAAGTAAAACCCCATTCTAGCAAGATAGACCTGATAAAGTTGCCAGTGGGTGTATTTTGCCATCAACATTACTACCATGCAAAACTAGGTAGCTGCTTCTTACACAGTTGTGCTTTAGGCAAAATCTATTCAAACACATAATAAAAATGCTATATAAAAAGGAGCCTATCCCAGCAGCTACTTTTAGAGAGCCAGGGTACACCTGGACAGGTGACCAGTCTATGTCAGGTCCAACACAGACAAACAACCACTCACTCACAGGGAGGATTTGGAGTGAAGAATAACCTGTGGGAGGAAGCTGGGGAGAGCAAGCAAACTCCACACAGAAAGGTCCAACTCAATTCCATTTCATCATAAATGCTGCTCTAAGATGCGGTTATGGAGGCACAGATTGTTATCAAACTAAAAAAATCATTTTTCATCACAGCTAATATGTAAACTTTTACATTTTGTTCCTAGCTTGACTTTTCTTAAAACCATGACTAATTTGTAGTTTGGGTTTTTACAATGCATGACAAAGCAATTAATGCCACCTTTGACTGAAATTCCTCTACAGTGGGGGTCTGCTGAGCTACATTTTGCCATCAAACACCTAATTCTTAATATTTTTTGTCAATAATTACATTTTTTAAATTAGACCTAAAAGGTCTCAATACAATTATTCAAATTGCAGATGCGTTTTAGGGTTGAGAGTGTGGAAACACCAGAATCAAGTAAACAATTCATTCAGGTTACGCTTTATGTCCTTTGGTCAGAGTATTGACTGCTACAAAAAAAGTTTTCAAATAAATAAATAAATGAAAAGGTACCACTTTAATTCTCTTTGGGACTTTATTCTGGGAAGCACCTTTGCACACAAACTGAAAAATGACCCTCCTTGTGTTTCATCCAGGAGTTTTTTCTTTCTTCCTTCAGAACACCCCTCTCATGTGTTCTTGCCCAAACTCTGGTGAAATTCCAACACGAGGCGAACAGGGCAGGAGAAGGATGGAGGAAAAACACGTTGGAATTTTCTTCTCCTCTCAGATCTTCAGGGTTTCTCAGCAGCAATTACACAGAAGTGTTACCAGATGCTTTTCACCATTATCGGACGCACTAAGAAAAAAAAGTATCTACACAATCTCTGCCTATCTATCATGGCGAGAAAAGGGAAATACTTTCTTTTTCTTTAATTTACGTCAGTATAAGTGAACATTTCACAGCTCCGAGTCAACGTGGGTCGGAGAAACATCGGTTCTCAGGAAAGAAAACACTGGAATTTCAATTTCATGTCTTTTTCCGAACAGCAGCAACATTTGGTTTCTGCATTTTATTTTCTAAATGAGCCTTGACTCAAGTCTCAGCATTCAGTTACAAAAAAACACACTTGAGATGCTGATGTGAATTCACACAAAACCTTTAATACACATATTTAACACAGATACACACATTTCTGCCTCAACAATGTGCTGTTTCCAACTGTAAGACACAATCTGGCATCAGAATTGTTATTTTCTGTCACAAAGCATGAATAGCAACATTTTTGTAATGTACTGTCACCCATTGGGTGACTCTTCCACAGTGCCCTGAAGCACTGGTGTTGTAGTTGCCCGAGGTTTTTCTATGAATTATTAAGTCAGCTCCAGGCCCACTAGTACACCAGGTTCTCACAGCCAAAGCGATGCTAGTGCATTAGGGGAGGGGGAGGTCTCTGACTGGTGCTTCTAATGTTAAAAGCAGAAGTCTGAACTACTGCACACAAATGTGAAACTTTAAATAGCAATTCAGCAATTCATCCATCTATTTCCTTGCTGCTCATCTGGGGTGGAGTCGTGGGGGAAGCTGCCTAAGCAGTATTGCCCTGACTTCCCTCTCCCCAGCCACATTTTTTCAGCTCATCAAGGGAATCCTGAGGTGTTCGCAGCCCGAAAGATGTAGTCCCTCCAGCGTGTCCTGGGTCTTTCCCGGGGTCTCCGCCTGGAGGTATGTGCCTAGAACACCTCACCAAGGAAGCATCCAGGAGGCATCCTAACCAGATGCCTGGGCCATCTGGTTCCTCTCGATGCGGCCGCTTGTATTTGCAATCTCATTCTTCTGGTCACTACTTACAGCTCATGACTTTAGGTGAGGATAGGAACATAGATCGATGGGTAAATCGAGAGCCTAACCTTGTGTCTCAGCTCCTTCTTCACCATGAAAGACCGATACAGAGTCTGAATCACAGTCAATGCTGCACTGATCTGTCTGTCGATCTCCAACTCTATCTTTTCCTCACTTGTGTACAAAGACCCAGGGATACTTAAACATTTCTACGTAGGGTAGGATCTCATTGTCAACCCGGAGAGGAAACTCCACCTCTTTCTGACTGAAAACCATGGTCTTGGACTTGGAGGTGCTGATTCTTATCCCTTCCCCATAACACTCGGCTGCAAACTACTCCAACGATACCTGGACATCACTTATTTACTGTTAACAATCCGGAGCAAGCTCTGGCACCACAGGGACTGGTACAGGGACCTCGTAAAATGGGGTCTGGTACTTCATACTCCAGGATCACCCCCCATAGGACATGGTCGGGTGCCTTTTCCAACTCCACAAAACACATGTAGACTGGTTGGGCTAGCTTCCACGCTCAAAACCTCAAAGAGGGTGTAGATCTGGTCCGCTGTTCAACAACCGGGACAATCCAATGTTTACTATTTGACAGACCCTCCTGTTCAGGACCCCTGAATAGACCTTACCAGGAAGGCTGAGGAGTGTCATCCCCCTGCAAGGGCACACCCTCCGTTCCCCCCTCTCGAAGAGTTGACCACCACCCCAGTTTGCCAGTCCAGAGGCACAGTTCCCAATGTACACGTGCTGCTGCAGAGGCGTGTCAACAATGACAGCCCCACAGCGTCCGGAACCTTAAGGAACTCTGGGCGGATCCTGTCTACCCCTCAGGGCCCTGCCACTGAGTAGCTTTTTTAACCTCCTGTGCTACCTTAGCAAGAGAGATAGGAGAGCCAACCCCTGGTACCCCAGTGGGATTTAGGAAGTCCTTGAAGTATTGGTTTGGGAATGCTGCTTCAGGGTCAGATCGGTGTACAGTGCACAGATTCATGATATAACATTAGCCCAAGCAAGTATGAGTTTATAAGCTTATAGTTATTTTTGGTAGTAAAAATATGTTTGTCTTCAGTTTGTTTTGAACATCAGTTAGCTTTACTCTACTTTAGCTAAGACACAAACTACTCACAGGAACTTCAACCAACCCTATTTTTTTTAAGTGCTAGACACACACACTGTGCTAGCTAAGACTTAAGGTCCAATTATGCTCGACACAGAAGACGGATACGCAGACGGACGGAGATTTGTCTGTCACCTGCGTCGGCTATTTTTTGGTCCGTTTTCACAGAACTTAGCTATCTGTTGCTTGACACAGAAAATGGAGCAATAGCACTGGAAAGTGGTAGTGCTGAGCAGAATTGCTTACATGCCTCCAGCAGAAGAAACAAACCAGAGAAGAAGAAGAGCAATGGAAAGGGAAAAATAAGCATAAGAAAAATTAATATGAGGACAACAGCTAGAAATTGCATGAGTTTAGAAGAAAGAGTGTTTAGGGCCTGTTTTGCTGATGGAAACAACTTTATAGCGAAGCATTACCACGGCCACACGGTATCTGAAACTAATGTTGAATCGCGGGAGGGAACTCTGAACTCAGTACTGCCCACTAGTGGAAGAATTGACTTAACAACCATGGCAACGTAAAAGACACATGGAAATATCAGGGCAACGGCGTATAACAACCGACGTCTCTATTTACGTATGTAAGGGGCATAAACAGGTCTTAACCATCTACTCACCTTTAGGAGGACATAACCCTCCCTGTGACGAAGGGCCAGTAGTTTGTACTTACTACTCACCACTTATCACTTTTCTGAAGTTGGCCCACTGAAAAGAGGATGTGGCTATGGAGAACATTGTGGAGGGTGACAACTACTAGTAGTTGAAAGTGAGGGGGCAGGACATTAATGCACGACCACAAAAAAGTGGACCTAACAAGGAGTTTATTATAAATAACAAAGGGTGCTGCCATGACTAGAAAACATTAAATGAAATACTGTAGGTTGTAAAGATTCAAGGAAGAAATAGCAGTAAATCTAGATGGTACAGACAAGGATCTGGCACTCCAGATGGAAAATGATGCTAATTCAATGTTTATTATAAGTATGTAAAAAAAAGGAAGTAGATTTTTAGTTAAAAGGGTGAAAATATATCATTAGATTCAGATAAGTGATATGCCAGCATTTATTAAATCACGGTGAAGAACTTCCAGCAGAGAGAGCCAGGCATCGAGGCTGGATAGCTTCCCATCAATGGAGATTAAGATATTCGTCATATCGCTGCCGGATGAAGAAACTGGACTGGTCGCTTCAAGGGAATCCGCCAGGCAAACTCTTTTGGAACTGAAGCAGGTTTTGGAGGCCTTCGCCGCAGCGTTGTTGGATTTTTCCATTACGATCCGCTGGAAGCTTTCTTCCATGATTTCCGTTGGGCTGGTGAAAGTAGGTAGAAGTTATTTAAATATTTAAACAGGTAATCCACATCAAGTTTCCATTAGAGCAACTGAAAATGTGTCCACCTCATAAATGTTGAGTTCAGTTTAAAGTAAGAAAAAATAGTTGTCACCATCTTTCTTCTTCAATTTCACATGATTTTAGTGTCAGATCAACATTCATGGCTGGTGATGTTTCAGCATTGATTCAGTTAGATTTTTTCTCTAAGGGACGAAACGAGGAAAACCAAGATGTCTTTATACCGAGGGAACTAATCACTCTGTGTTTTCTTATTTTTTCTTTTGCAAATCTAGTGTGCAATCTGTGAGGCTTACATTCAGCAAACCAGTGTGTGTGTGTAAACTATGGGAAGATTAGACTTATACATATATTCCCAATTAAACCAAGAACATTTCCATTAATAATTCCCCTAAGCTTGGGATTGGCTAGTTTCACTACACACATCACGTTTCAGCTCTTTCCATTATATCTAACTCAATGTAAACTTTAGACATGCTGATAGAACCAGGTGCCTGTTGTGCTGCCATCGTTGAGACTTCTGAGAGAAACAGCCTTTGGAAAATGTCGTTATTGTTTTCAGGATCTAATGTTTTTGGAAACAGAACTTGGGTGGAGGTTTGTGTGCATGCAAATCAGGAAGGTGGGTTAGAAATTGGGAGTAATATGCAGTCTTTTTTTCAGCAAGGGAAACTTAAAGTCTCTAAATCAGGGTATGAATGTGACCCTTTGTGTGCTTCTATTCCTTCATTTTTTATTTCCATAAATTTATTAAAGATGCACCTAAATGTGTTAGAGATATTAAAAGAAGTCTTAGGCTTTTACCTCCACATTAGAGTTGTTCCTACCAAATTTATTAACTGCCCTTAAACTGCCTGAAACGCCTCATTTATTATAAAGTTTTGTCTTCTTTGTAATGACGACACCATGCATAATGTCTGCAAGAATGTGGTATTAGATCGCTTATTTGACTGATCACTCACAGTTCAAGGGGACTGGGCTTTGTGGGGCCTCGAAGAGAAAAGAGCTAAAACAAAGTTTTTCCAACAGACACTGGCATTATCAGCTCCATTTATTAACATGTAAATTACAATAATATGGGTTCTTTGTGTCCATGCCTTATTTTTTTAACCAAAAGCTTTGGATATAACTTCAGTACTGCAAAAGTCATCTGGATATGGAACTGGACTGTAAAATGTGGCTAAACCTGATATGTATCATAACAGCACACTACAACTCTAAAAATCTCAAGATTATTCTCACAAATATCAAAGGAAAATGGGTAGACTGGTTGGAGATGATAGAAAGGCAACAAGCACTGGTCAAATAGTCAAACAAGCACTAGTTCCAACCCAGGTCTGCAGAACAGCATCTCTGACGCGTCCAACCGTGAAGCAAATGGTCTACAGCAGTAGAAGACCACACCGGGTGCCTCCTGCCAGCTAAGAACAGCAAACTGAGGCTACAATTCACACAGACTCACCAACACTGGACAATAGAAATTATGGATCCATCCAGCCTTGTTATATATGCATATGCTTCAGGCTGCTGGTGGTGTAATGGTGGGGGAGGGTTTTCTGATGATACTTCCAGCAGGATAACGCACCATGTCACAAAGCTTAGCTCCACCTGGTTTCTAGAACATGACAATGAGTTCACTGGACTCCAACGACCTCCACAGTCACCAGATCTCAATCCAGTAGAGCAGCTTTGGGATGTGGTGGAACGGAGGATTCTCATTATGGATGTGCAGCAACTTTGTGATACTGTCATGTCAGTATGGAGCAAAACCTCTGAGGAACGTTTCCAACAACTTGTTCCATCTATCACGCCAAGAATTAAGGCAGTTGTGAAGATAAATAAAGTTTCAGCTTGTGTGAGAAGTTTCCTTCAGCTTTCAGGGTATATTACAAACAGATCTGAGATGGACCTTCCGTCACACTTGGTACATTTGCTGCTTGTTAGCTTATCTGCATACATGTCTGTATATGCTAATAAACATAAACAAGTCAGAGGTTAGGTTTTTACCAGGCAAAAAATTTACTTTGGATTCTTCATGAATCCACGTTTAGACAATTCTTCATCCCAGGACTGTTGTGGAATAAAACTGCTGGAAATTTCTATATTTATTTTGTTTAAATCCATCTAAAAGTTTGAGGGAAAGCAAATGAGAAACTGTTGTGTGTTGTAAGGCTGGAAGGAGTTCTGCCTTGCCTGCTGATGCCTATCACCCAGACAGTCGGCTAAAGATCAGCAGCTCAGCTTCCGCTTGTAATTACCTAGTCCCTGGAGACACCAGGAAAAGCAGGGAGCACAGACAGCTTCTCTCTTTGAGTGCATGAATAAGGAAGAATGATTGTGCATGGGGGGGTTGCTATGTGTAGGTGAGATGTATGTGTGTCCTTAGCACGCTGCAATTTACTTCTTTTATGCACACATTTTAGAATTGAACTCCAACACATGTCGAAAACCTAAGTTTACCCACAGAAACGGAAAATACTTATAATCCCTCCATGTGCCCACTTTAAATATTTAGTTTCTCCTTTAAAAATACCCGCTCGCTCAATGCCGGTTACAGATAAAAGCTGATACACTGAGAGGTTAAACCTCCGAGACAGGCCAGTGTCAGAAATATCTGATTTGGTATAATCGCACCTTCCTCCATTAATCTTGCACAGTGGGTGGGGCCGACCTGTTGGGATTAGCAAACCAAGAGATTGCTGGATTAAAGTTAAATTGCCTGTAGATAGTCTGTCCCTGGATATGCTGCTGTCTGAACTCAGTCACATTCAACAATCTTTGAATACACATTAAACGATCCATGAACTTTAATCCAGTTTGTTCAGAAGGTTCCTTAGAAATGGAAAAAAACAAACAAAAAAACACTCCTTTGCCCTTGCAGTAAGGATATTAATGCACAGAACTGTTGGAAATGAAAAAAAAAAAAAAAAAAAGCACCTCGATTTGATTACATTTTTCTCCATCTGAGACAAAGTCACATGACCTGGAAGTGATTTCTGCTCTGTTTACTCTGTGTTAAACACACGTCCTTTAGTCATAAATGATAAACACAGAATGGAATATTACTTTGTGTCCTTAACAAAAACGTTGCCTCTCAATGTGTCAATCAGGATGTCGAATGAGATAATGTGGAAGCACTATGTATATAACAAAATAAGTGCTTTATGTGCGTGTGTGTGTATGTATATATGTGGGTAAATGAATGAATGTGACATGAAGTGTTAAAGTACTTAGAGTGGTCAACATGACTAGAAAAGCACCATATAAGTCGAGTCCATTAAGCACCTACATGATGAAAAGGAGAAAGTTTTGGTTTCCACCTGAATCCATAGATATTGATCAGTGGGATTGATAGTTTATTATTATTGACCAAGAATTAACATGAGTTAAGTCGACTATTTCTGGACCAGAGGGGATCTATCCTTTTTTTGGGCCGTGGCAGCTAAATTGTGGAACGTGCTGGGTCTCTTGTTGAGATGCTTAGATTCTGTTGATTCTATTAAAAGGATGTTGTTAGCTTAGCTTTCCTGTTAGAGTAAAATTAATTTAATATCTATGATGTTTTTTTGTTTGGTTGTTTTTTTAAACTGTAGTCTGAAGTGACTGGAAGTTGTAAGGAAGTAAATCAATGAAAGAGTAGACAATAAATTTAGATCAATAAAAAATAGCACCTGCAAACACGAAATGTATCATTTCATATTTAAATTAAACAAATCTGATATATAAAGTAGATATCTTTTTTTTGGCTTCCTAATTTTTTTCCATTGGCCTTTGTGTGACCTGCTGAAGCGATACTGGAGTACATTTTCATTCTTGCTACATTTGCAGCAGCATACGGTAAAATGTCATCCTCAGACCTGCGCCTGGGTGGTTTTTGAGGGTGCGGCATAAACAAACTTTTCAGAGGGATTCGATTCCCTCCAGAGTGGGAGGAAGGCTGCCTGAAGGTAGGCAGCATGTTTTGACTTTTGAAACCAAATTGAAGAGAGTTGAAGCTGCACTAACAACACAGCAACTGACAGATGCTAACATTTACACAGACAAACCACACAAGTACAGCCATGCTGCTGTGATATGAGGTTACATAAGAGAAATGCGCGCATTTTTACACACGAGCCGCACATCCAAAAGATTTCTTTTTTTTTATTTTTATAAAAGCATTAATTAGGATCACAGAAAAGTAAAGATGCCACTATTACCCAGAAATGATTACTGAAACACACACACGCTGGCAGCAAGGCAGACCCCCTAGTTTCTCCACATATGGCTGCAATTGACCAGCAGGGTGGGTGGATAAATGGCAGCCGACCAACCGGTGGTATAATTATCTGACCAGCCTCTTTTTGTAGCCTTAAATAGCAGTCTTGTTTGCACTAAAAATAAACTGTCATTTCAGGCTGCCGACATTTGACCTCTGACACCTGACCCCGGACCAGCAAGGACAAAGGTTGGCCATTTTGGTCTTACTGCTGAATATAGCAAGCAGACTTCGTTTCGCCCTTGAACCTGAATCAGAAAAAATGTTGTTTTCATGTTTATTTTAGTAAAAGAAAGGATTAATAACAAATAAAGTGGAAATCCAAAGCAAAAAATAACTCTTAGGAGGGTTGAAGGTGCTAATTCTAAATTTCTATGAAGTGGCATCAGCCGTGTAAATTGCTGTTTTAGATGACGGCATGAAGAGCTATTTCTTGGAAAACATTCCACTTACCAGTGAGCTAGATTACATGTGTTAGAAGACTTTTCATTGAGCCAGTGGGTATTGCTAGAGAAACTCTTGTAAACCGTTCAGTTCCTGCTTTCTCTATTAGAAAACTTCTCTCCCTTAATGCACAAAAACAATCCATCAAGCAAATGATAGTTTGGCTGCAAACTAGCTGTGATCTAAAACTATCCACAATGTGCAGTTACTAGTATTCACATGTAACCAATGCAGTATGAGATTTAGAAGCTTGGTCCTCGAGCCAGTTTTAGGCCCCAGCATCTAAAGAGCTGTCAGAAAGGCAGCCACATCACAGTGTGGTTGGTTAATCTCTTGGATTTGCTTAGATTAGGAGTCCTTGACTTTAGACCAGCCCATAAATCCCACGAAACAGGAAAGATTCAAATTTGACAATTTAAAAACATTATTCCCATAACTTTAAAAAGTAATTAGTTATAGTTATACTTACTAGTTTGCTGAGTTACAGCATTATACAAGTAACTAGTTACTCTGAACAGTAACTATTTTGTCCCTTTTTTAAAAAATGCTCCAAACTTTGCCTTAATTTCTTCATAATAAAACCAAATTTTAGATCTCATTAATGAAGGAAATGGAAACTTATTAAATTACACCTGATTAGGCTGCTTGACTTGTTAGTCTCCATCTCCTATTCTTTGTTAGTGGAGAGGTGCTTCGTGAGATTAGATCCCAGGTGGTTGTGGCTAAGTGGATGGTGGGTTGTCTGTCATTTAGAAGGTTGGTGGTCCGATCCCGACTTCCTCAGACTACATGTTGTAATATCCTTGGGCAAGATGCTGAACCCCACATTGACTCAGACGTAGGCTACTCATCGATGTGTGTTCAACTCAGAAGTGCTATATGAGTGTGTGTGCCCTTTACTGTATCACTTTTACACTCCATACTCCCGACGAGGAGAAACTCTTTGCTGCTGAACTTTTGACACAATGTTCTTGCTTTTTATCACAGTGAGGGAAAACTTCCTTTGTTTTCTCTGGACTCTCCTGGTCGTTTGCATGTCTGTGACTGGGTGTGTGTTCGGGTGCACACATTTGCCCAAGTCTGCCGCCATGACATTTTACTCTTCCTCAGCCAATCATCATCACTTGTGTGGTTGTTTCGCCCCCTAAGTCCCCAGTCCCGGGCAGATGAAGGAGAGTTATAGTAATGGGTTGCATTAGGAGAAACAGTTATGGCGTTGTAACAATGGAAAGAGTAATTAGCTAGATTAGTCATTTCTGAATAATGTAACGCTGTTTGTTTTAACGCAGTTTCCCTCCTCATTGGTTTTAGCACATGTAAAATGTTACATGCAAATCTCTAAATTTGCTTCAGCAAGACATCAGCTGGTGGGATACTGAACAGTTCCCAGTAGGATGGGTGAAACCAACAATTTTCCCTTGAATAGATCATTCTGTAGAACTTTTCAGACTATATTTGTACTGATATTGATGCTTTTACACTGTGCATTAATATCCTTACTGCAAGGGCAATATGAAATAAGACTATTTTGATGCCCCCACTCTGGCTTTCAATTTGTGTTATTAATTCTTTTTTTTTAATATCAGCTGTTTTTGTTTTTAAAAGTTGTGTTTGTGTCTGTTTTTATTTATTTATTTATTTATTTATTGTACAGCATGTTTTAAAGCGCTTTAAAAATACAGATGTATGGAATGAAAATCATGAGAATAAATAATTTAAATAAGTGCTTTCAAAAATAATGAAATATGTTATTGAATAAATTAAATATAAATAATATTAACATATTCTTAAAATTATAATAAAATAATGAGACTTCTCTCAAATTTAAAGGACACAGAGCTCAAGAACCTGCATTAAATCAGTAAAATATTAAAACATCACTAACACTGGCATCATAATAACAACATCTGATAGGCCATCATGATCATGTGAAACGCGAGCCATGGAAAGAATACTCCAGGTTGGTTATCACACATTTTATTGTCTAAAACTCTCAGAAGTAAAAACAAGGAGTAAATTTTTTACTTTCAGAAAGTCTAGTATTTATTATTTTGACGGGCAGATATTGAACTCGAACTATCGACTCCAGAGTATCTCCAGTTCCATATGTAGTAAATCTTATTTAAAAAAAATAAATCAAACTGAAAAGGGAAAGAATTTAAATACTTCACCAGATAAGATGTCTCAAGATACTGATGGGATTCCAGCCTCCCAAAACTGGAGCAGGAAACTTTTCTGACTTTTTCCTGATAACAGATAAACATCAATCCCAACCGAGGACCTTACAGATTTAAATTTGAAACAGTTTTTGTTTTTAAGACTGTGTTTCACTTCTAAAAACGAGGCTTGCCAAAGCAGACCAACTAAGCAATTACGGTCATAGCCTCTGAAATAAAAGAGAATTTCATATAAAGACATGAGCAAAGTGACTATCTTCTCCGGTCGGTGGTTTAATGTGGCTGCGGGGTTCTCCTAAGAACAGCGACACTGATGATTCGGTTGGGAAGTCTTCCAAACATCTCAAGTCTGCTTAGAAAAAGAAAGAGACATTAAGTGTACCCCAACAACCACACCAGATCACCACCTGTTCACTGCACCTCCTCCTCTTTGCCTGTCACACACATGCACACACACAAACACACAGAAAGGAGTTAATGACCCTGACCTGTGATTATGATAGCCTGAAGCGTTCACCTGCAGCTCTGCTCAAACACACACATGCACACACACACATGACAGATGCAGAGACCCAACAACTTTGCCGAGGACCAGATGTGGTGGTAAAACACACAACATCATACGCACACATGCTCATACACACACAAGCACAACGTATCAGATTGAGGATTTCAGTTAGATATCGTGACTAACGGCAGGTCAGCTCATACATGATCAATGTTGTTTTTTGCTAATTACCAGTTGTCAGCTATGCAGTAATGATGAAATGGTTTTGTTGGTCGGACTTGTTCCCACTCTGTAGGTTTAAACTGAAAACGAGCAAGCTTATGACAGTTGGTCCCATGTACAATATGGCTGAGGATGCTGCCCCAAGGAAATGAAAATCCTATGAAATGTTAACAGCTTCATAACCATGTGTGACATGTTCCTAACAGGATCATTCTTGGTGGGCTGAGATAGAGCTTTTGGGGAAGAGCACCATCACAAGGGTATGTTAAAAGGCTGAATGAAGTCAACATGTTTCTAGCACCTGATAAAGTTTTGAATTTCGACCTCTGCCATATTGATCTTTTCATATGAGTTGTTGACCACAGTGAAACAATAGGAGAACAAACTTGAATGCATACTAAGGCAAGCCTTGTTGTAGGAGGGAAAACTCTCTCTAAAACTCCTTCATGCAACCACAGGAGTAAAACACTATTTCCATGGCTTCAGTTCTCCTTTCTTTTGGTCCCCTCACCCCAGCTTGTAAAGACAGACAAACAGATAGCCATCCATCCATCCATCCATCATCCATCCATCTGTCGATTCATCCATTCATCCATCCATCTATCCTTCCATCCATCCATCCATCCGTCCATCCGTCCGTCCATTCATCCATCCATGCGTCCATCCATCTATCCATCCATCATCCATCATCCATCATCCATCATCCATCCATCCATCATCCATCATCCATCATCCATCATCCATCATCCATCTATCCATCATCCATCCATCCATTCATTCATCCATCCATGCGTCCATCCATCTATCCATCCATCATCCATCCATCCATTCATCCCTCCATCTATCCATCCATTCATCCATCCATCCATCCACCCGTCCATTCATCCATTCATCCATCCATCTATCCATCCATCCGTCCATTCATCCATCCATCCATTCATCCATCCATCCATCATCCATCATCCATCTATCCATCCATCCATCTGTCCATCCATCTATCCATCCATCATCCATCTATTCATCCATTCATCCATTCATCCATCCACCTGTCCATTCATCCATTCATCCATCCATCTATCCGTCCATCCATCCGTCCATTCATCCATCCATCCATCCATCCATCCATCATCCATCTATCCATCTATCCATCCATCCATCCATCCGTCCATCCGTCCATCCATCCATCCATCCATCCATCCATCCATTTTGGATTTTCTTTGTCTTCCACTTCAGCTGTCTTCCCCCATCAACCCCATCAACTTCCTACAAGGAAACTCATTTCAGTCACTTGTATTTACAATCTTTCCATCGCTAGCCTAACTTGTGGCCCTAGGTTAGGGTTGGAGCAAAGATAGACCAGTGAATTAAAAGATTTTCTCCGTTTTCACAACAAGCTGTAGACGATTCACCAGGCGTCCACATGGATGCCATCATATTTGCATGATCACACTCATCTCTGCACAATCCTGACTTATTCTCTGCATGCTGACAGTCTCTGAATTGTCCAGTGGACTTATTCACAAGTTATTTTTGTTAAGGTTTTTTTTTTTTTTTTTTTTTTATGTCTGTTTATCTTTATGTTTGTGTATGTATGTGTGGGAGTATACGTGTGTATGTATGTATATACACTGCACAACCATTTGCACAACAGTATGTGAAATTGATTGTCAATCAGTGTTGCTTCCTAAGTGGGCAGTCTGACACAGAAGTGTGATTGACTTGGAGTTACAATGTGTTGTTTAAATGTTCCCTTTATTTTTTTTCGCTGTTCGCGGATTGTTTTTGTATGAAGCACTGCATATTTAGGTATGTGTAAATCCTATTTCAACCATTCTTTGTCCAAATTTTACTGTAGGAATCAGCCTACTGTGCTTTGTGTCTTGATTGAACGACGTTACAGACGAGGGAGGGGATGCAGCGTCAGCAGAGAAGCTGGAATATGTTTCACAGTGTAAGTAATTATTAAGAAATTCACGTTGTTAAATATATGTAGGTTTTTGAGATCGTATAAAGTGTGTAAGAATGTTGAAAATGTTCATTTTAGTTTGGGAAAGGTCTATAAACACTCCAAGGAGGGATAATTGGGCCTTAACATGCATTTGAATTATAAAAAATTAAAGCTGCAGTGTGTAAGAATTACTCCCATCTAGTGCTGCGCTAAAATACTACAAGCAACTGAGTAATACTCTCCAATAAGTGCCAATAAGTTACAAGCGTGCCCTCCATCTATTTAGTACCAAGCTACTGCTAATAGCTAATGTTATCGTATGAAATCGTTTTTTGTCACTTGCAGACTCAGAGATCATCTGATGAAGGGAGAGAAAGAGGGAGTAAAAGAAGGGCAGTGGAGTGTCAGTGCTGCTGTAACATAACTCTGCATTTAACTATGTATTTTAGCTGATTTATCCAGGGAGGTGGGCGATGTATTGATAGAAAATAATTATTATCAGAGATATTTCTGCGTTAGAATGCTGCGGTTCTGGTGATTAAATCACGCCGAGAAACTGGTTTTTCTTTGGTCTATTTTGTCTGACTAGAAGGAGGACAACTACCCCCATCCCGTTGACAAACCAGCTGAAATAAAATATGA
>JBAMHW010000023.1:8529022-8544042 GCA_037177495.1 Rhadinocentrus ornatus | reverse complement strand
ACATCACCCTGGAACTACTTTTTACACCATGCTGAACATCACCCTGGAACTACTTTTTACACCATGCTGAACATCACTTTTTCCAGACGTGTTGTTGCCATCAGATTTACAAGATTTTTATTATGAAATAAAAAAAAATTTATGACTAAAGCTGTTAGAAATGATAGAAAATAAACCTGTAAACTGGGTTTTGTTTCTGACACTGGAAAGGGCTCGATGCTGTGTTTAATGGTTTCCAGTCACTCAATAATCGCTGTATTTCACAGACAGACTCTCACCAACATCAACAACAAGTTGTCTCCTGACTGGCCACCCCACACCAACTTTTACACACCATTAAAAATTTCCTGGATACGCCACTGAGTGGACTCACAACTTCACGAGAAGCTCTCAGATCGGCAGTACTGAGTCTTAAGAAGATCATTTATTTATTTCCATGTTGAAAAAAGAAAACCAAAGGACAGTTTGACAACTTCGAGACCTTGAGCCACTTCAGTGGCACAGTGAAGGAGGGTGTGTCTGGCGCACAGAGGTGAAGGGAGGGAGGGGAGGAATGTTGGCTTCAGATGAAAGCTGGAGTGCAAGCAGAGATGTGTAATAAGTCTTCACACATCAGCCTGTTGGGAAAATAATCCAGATCCAAGAAAGAGAGGATGGAAAAAGAGGCAGAAACATGCCAAAACATCCCCCAGTCAGTCAAATGTGTGTCTGCTCTCCTCCTTATCCTCTCCGACTATTTCTTCTTGTCTGCAGTATCTTCAAATTAAATCTTTTTCCTTGTTGGGACGATGCACTCTGCAGTATTAAAGTGGCACAATATCTTTCTGAAGGGAGTGACGCAGCACGGATATTATAAAACATAATACCGGCAAACCTTTCTCAGCCCGAGCTCCGGGGGAAATGTGAAAGAGTCATGAAATGCCAAACACTGTGCTGATCAACATGAAATCACTTAAAGAAACGTGTTTCCGGTTGGTTTGTGTGTGAAGCTGATGGGGCATGACTTGGCAGACAGTTATCAAGGAAAAGGACATTTCTTTGCAAACCAGGATGTTTTCCTATATAAATATGTCCAGTAATTCCTAAAGTTTAACCTTAAGCAATAATAATGATGTAATTTTAACGGGAGTCAAACCACCGTTTGTGTGGTTCCATCCTCCAACACAACTAAATAACAACCTAAAATCAGCTGTCTGAGAAAATTTAACAAGATTTTTAACTGGAGACCACTTTTCTTTATATTTAGTTGAGAAAAAAAACAAGCATTTTATTAGGATTTGACTTTAGAAACAAGTCTTGCTTTTCTTTTCGTGTGAACAGAAACTTGAGAGTGGTCACCCTGACGAAGCAGTGTGCGGCAACTAACTTTTTTATGTTCCTCTTTAAAGGGCTTTTTACATTTTTGACCTGGTCACTTTTCTCTTTCTTTGCCCCATCATTACACCTGTACCAAAGGTACCTGTACCTTTTTTCTGTGTAGTTTTATTTCTACACTGGTGGAAAGCAACTTTTTGCCTGTTAATGTGTTGCATATGAATGCTTCTGCTCATTGTCTTACCACATACTGGATGTGTACCATAAGGATCATTAACAACTGTGGTCCCCTTACTCTGTATTATGCACTCTTTATGAAGTTAACTGGACTTCTTGACACGTCTGTCATTGGTATGTGTTTACTTATAAAGCCATTCAAGGCTACAATCTCCCACCTCTGGACGCTCTGCAAATTATCGTCCCCATATTTGAAACTGATCTGGGCAAGAAAGCATTGAGATTCTTGGCCCCTGATGCTTGGAATAAATTACAGTCTAAACTTCAACTTCAGGCCCTCGTTACACTAAACTAATTCAAAGCCCTGATGTGTGCGAGGTTTTTGTAGTTAATCTGTTGTTTATGGTGCTGCTAAGTGCCGGTCGAAGGTAACGTGGAGCCCTAGGCAAACCTCAACTGTGGCGCCTCCAAAAACAAAATCTGTAAAAAATCCACACGTCATTTTTTTACCTGAAATTCCAGCAGCAACAACTGAGGAGTCATTGTTTGGCCCTTCACCAGGTTTTTGTATTAAACTGACATTCTTTAAAAGTGCATTTAAAATATTAACCAAAATATCTGTAAATGCTCTCATAGTTATACAAACTACATTTTTTTATGCTGGGGCCAACTTTTCCAGTACAAAGTGGTCTGGTGACCGTTCCCATATTAGCAATGTTCTGTTCAACCTCACTCTTGGTTTAATTTGTATTCAATAACTAATCTAAATCCACTTGTTGTTTAACAGCTAAAACCTTCTGAAATATGACATGATACAATGAGATCATCACAAAGACATTTATATATCACATGTATGTGAAACTGCACATCCAAGACGCCAAGAAGGATAATTATTCAAAGAACAAAATCAGTCGCCAACAAAAACTCATTTAAAAGCTCAAGTCAGGCTTATAAACACATCTACTAAATAGTAGATCTTAACAGCAAGTAAAAAAAAAAAAAATGCAGTAATAAAAATGCTGTCAAAATAAATGGTTCAAATTAAATAAACTGCAAATAAATCGATTTAAAAGCAAAACATTTAGCAATTTATTTTATAAACTTTTCTTAGAATTCTTGAGTTGCCAGACATGACAGACATCTGTAGCACATTTTCTTCTTTTTTTTTTGTTTGTTAAAAATTCCACCAGCCTTCCCCACTAATGTTAACTTTTGGTTGCTAGATGCTGCTTTAGTGTTGAAGGCTTCAGTGCTGGATAGCGTTAGCTAACACTAGCTAACATACCATACTCACCTCTCAGCTGTGCTTTGTTACTTTCGTTTACAAAACCATACTTAATGAATTGGATTGTTCTTGTGCAATATTTGCCTTTTGTGGGGGATTGCCATCATTTCTGTCTTATTTTTTTTCATTCTAAATACTTCTTCATAAATTTCGCTATTGGCTAGTGGCTAGCCCTGTCTACTTTTGCTTATTGGAGTTTGTTGAACAATTAATTGGCACATTACCGCCATCAAGTGGTGGGAAGCTGCATTGCAACTGAACTTCTCAAACATCTCTTGTGTTGATAAGATTGTTACTTCAAATCACTTCCGACTGCTCAAGCATCTTGATTTTAATACCTAATAACGACATCAATTGGGTGAAGCATGAACGTAGCCTGCAGTGTGGACATAGACTTGCCCTAGGCGACCGTCTATGTCGCCTTTTGGAAAGACTGACACTGGTGCTGCTGTCCTATTGGCCGGGTGTCCCTTGTAAAAAAATTTCTTTGATATCAAAGGAACTTATCTGGTTAATAAAGTTTAGATATAACTCTAACTCTACTCATGTTGGGATGCTGTGTAAGATGTAAATAGAATGGATGCAGTGCCACCAGAGAGCCAGAAGATCTCAAGTATCCAGTCTTGGCTTTTGGTCTTGTCCACTTTGGTCTTGTTCCCTTTAATATTTTAAAGAGTCCATGATCCAAAAGTCTCAAAGTCTTTATAATTTGATGTTTTTGGAAGATTTCTCGATGACACATAAAACAAATGGAAAAAGGTTCAGGCTTCCCTAAAAGAATCAACCACTTTCAGGATGAATGTGAATGTCTCTTAGGGATGATGCAGCTGTAGCTGTAAACCTCTTTCAGACTGTATTACAATATGTCAACATTATGTCTGTGAAAATCAACTCTGATAAAGTACAGCAGAACAAAATTAGAGGTTTTAGTACAGACCGTTCAGGAGACGTCTACAAAATGGCCATTTTGGCCCAGTTTGGCATCTAAACTGAATTAAGTTTGTAAAAGCAGAGCTTTTTTTTTTATAATATAATATATTTCCAAAATGTTTCCTGGACAAAGTTATTTCCCCTTCATTAATATTTGAGAACAATATCAGTATCTAAATGTTTAATCTACTCTTCAATTACTTTTTTCCTAATAGGTCAAGACTCAATTCCGACCAGCTAAGATCTGTCTATGATTTCCTTTTTTCTTTTTTTCAGTTCCCACATGATGATAGCGCCTCCCTCGTGTTTTACTGCAGGTACTGGATTTTTCTTTTTCTTTTTCTGGACTTCATTTAATTCTTTGCTGATAAACTGATGTGTGGTTCCCAAAAAGCTCAGCGTTTCCTCCCCACGGCTCATTCAACAAGGTCCCTGAGGGACTCTGACTGTATCTATGTAAATTTTTGCAAACATTGGTTTTGCATTTCAGGGCCTTTCTTTGAAAAATGGAGTCCTCCTTGGTCTTTGGCTGCATGGTGGCCTGCTTGGCTCAGTACAGGCTCAATATAGTTATCTCTTTATATTATAAAGGGAGCTATTTTAAAGATTTTTGTAGCCTTTAAATTGAATTTTTCAACATATATATATCAACGTTTTTTTATAGTTACAAATCTCATCTACACTTTTCTTAAAATAAATGGTTACGTTTACCCAGTCCTCTAATTTTAACACTTGTAAGAGAAATTTTAATGACCCACTTTTTCCATTTTTTCAGTCACTTTTTATTAGAATATTCTCATTGTGCTAAACTTTGAAGAAATTTTCAGTCATGTCCGTGGTGCCAGTAATGTTGGAAAAGCCTGAACATGGCCCAAAAAACCCCTCAAATATTTACTTGTGAAAAAGTGGATTATAAGTAAATTGTCACGGTAGAAAGAATCAACGGGGCAAACTGATGATAAGTGCCTCGAAAATCACATTTCTTTGGTAATTTGATCATCTTTAACCACGACTGGGCCTTTTGTTGCTTCTGAATTATTCTAACGTCAAAATAAATACCGAGATTTTTTCACTTTGTCTTTGTCACTTCTTGATTTAATATAACTGAATGTTTTCCTCTAATTATGACATAAGCTATCCCATGTAAATCCCCATCATAAACTTAACAAATCTGTTGATTCCTAAATTCTCATCGGAGTCTAAATGCACAAAGAGCCTGATGCAAGGGGTCCTTGTGTGGGTGTTTTGTTGTTGTTTTTTCCTGAATTTGAGAGCAGGCCCACACTCCGGGATTTCCTCCGCAGATAATAACCCTGAACTGAGGGAAATTATAGCGTCCAAGAGTTTACTTTGCCACAATCACGAGGTTTTAGTTTTTTTTATGGGGGCGATGTTTGTAGCTGTATTCCCCCACAGGCGGTGGGCTCGGGGTGCTTTCATTGCGCATTTTTACGCTTAAATTCTTCTTTCTTTGTCTTCTTTATTGAGCTAATGCGGGTCAGTTCTGTCATTTTGGAAGAATTACATGTATAACACAGATTACTGCTTTGCGGTTTTTGGGAGAATTTGGGTCTGACTGGTTTTGCTTCTAAAGACAGGAAGAATTTCTATTTTTGTTTATTTGATGTTAGTTGAATAAAATATTTATTTAAAGCAGTTTTATACCAAGCCCTCATTCATTTAATTACATGTCTTATACGTTAATGCCGAAAGATTTTGCTTCATCTTTTAATAATGTTTTTTTTTATTTTTTTGCCGAATAGGTCACAGAGTAGATGCTGGGTTATGGGGTTCACTCCGTTTCTAACGTCGGTGCCAGAACTTTTGAGCCAGAACCCGAAACGCGTCGGTTGTGATTTGCGCGTAACGGTGACGCGCTGCAGCCAATGAGCGCAGTGTTTGTGTGTGTGTGTCAGGTCGAGGCCGACGCAGTATGCGCTCTGAGGAGGAGGAACACACCACACTCCAGTCCTCTCCGCTGCCTGGAGTCTCTTCTCGTCCCGGGAGGAAATGTGGATTTTGACTGAGAGGAAAGAAAGTCGATCAGAGGATAAATGTTGGTCAGAGTTCCTGTTCTGAGTTCAGGAGGCGCTGATTTGCTATTTTATTACCTGAGATTAATTTTGTCTGTCGGACTCGATGGTTTTGAAGAATGAACGTTACATTTATGGACCCCTTCAGCTGGGATGTATCGGAGGGCAAACCCACCTGAACCCGCCACAGCCTGCCCGCCTTCTCACTAAACAGAAACTCTGATCCGTTTCTGTCATCAGACCGATGGTGATTCATGAAAACACTTCTATGAAAGCTCGCAGACTTTTTCAGCTTTTTGCCTCATGATGAGCCCCGCTCCGACTTAATACCCGACCACATCGCTGTCCCACACCCTAATGATGACTATGAGCTCCATGTCGGACTCTTTAGTTCCGACGGATCCGTCTAAATCGGCGTTTTTGGAGTTCGGCGGCCACGGATACCCAGGTCATCAGCAGACCTCCGCGGGCTTGTCCCACAACCATTACCCGGTCCACGGCCTGCACACCGTCGGGCCCTCGCAGCATGACGGGCCCTTCTCCACCGGAGCATCCTCTTATGGTCGCCCGCTGGGCTACCCGCCCTATCACAGCCCGGTGAGCGCGCACCATCCCGGGACATACCTGCCTTACCAGCACGGGGGTCACGGTGGAGCGCTTGGACACACCAGACTGGAGGATGCTGGTAAGTTTAAAATAAATTTTCAGTCCTTGTTACATCAACATGCCCAAAGTACAAATTAATTACAATGTGGAAATAAAATCGCATTATTTTGGAGAAAAGAAATGTAGAGCATGTAATTAATTCTGTGCACCGTTTAGAGAAATGTTGCGGCTCAGACACTTTAATGCCGCACAGGCCATTTAGCGTCACGACGTGCACAACATTAATGTCAGGAAAATAACCGCGGAGGGAAACTTGGACCATAAAAAGCCTTATGTGTGAAAAACCATGAAGACAAGCCGGAGTTCAAGGCAATAATTGGATCCACACACACAGCCGCGTGTTTGGTGATGTTTGGGGTTGAACGAGAAGATGAGTTTCAGGCCTGCAGAAAACTGTGGGACTCCTGCACGAGAAGAAGGCAGCGTGCGGTGTCCCGCAGCGGTGCCGCAGAGCCGCTCTCTCTGCAAAAGCCCAAACACATCACCCTCATCAGCATCTTCATCAAAGATGAAGCTTATTCGGGAGGCGTATCCGCCGTGCACTCAGAATACTGGATTTTTTATTTAGGAGGAACACGTTATTTTACATGTTTTTTAAACTTTCAGAAACTAACAAGTTCGGTTAAATATTTCACTGTCAGATTTTGTAACAAGAGCATCCTTCAAATTATATATAAAAAGAAGGAATTAGAGAAAATTACATTCAAATGACTGAACTTATAAACTGATTGAAGTAAAAGTTTAGAAACGACGCTGTGCTGCTTTAGAGCTCAACTCAACTGAATATATACGACTTACTCAATTTCTACACCTTGCTGCTCAGATATGATAGAATATCCACTTTTTTCTGTTATAAAGACGAGTTTATAATCAACGACCCCTTTAATCACATTTAAAAATATGTAATACAAACTTATCAAAATTATTATGATTATTAATAGTTTAATTATTTTAAGGCTCTCTGTGCTTTATTTGTTTTAAACATTGCAGGGATTTTTAAAAAACGTCTGGGTTGTTACTCACATTTAGTAACTTTCGTCAAATAAAAATCAACCAGGAACCAAAAGATTAAAACTTAAATATTAATTCTCTTTGATGAATGTGAAACAACAGCATTGCTTTAAGATTTAAATGAAATATAATTGTAATAAACTCACAATTTGGTAAGTCAAGGTAAAATTTATTTATCAAGCACTTTTAAAAACAGCCTCAGTTGTACAAAGCACTTTGTGCACTAAGTGATTTAATTACTGCTGTATGTCTGTAAAGGATTGAAAAAACAGTTAAAAGTATACTATATATGTGTGTGTGTGTTGATGTGATGCCAATGACCACAGAAACTCCATCGTCTCTCAGTTTGAATTTGGATCATATAATGCTTCTATGAATGAATAGTATAGATGAACAGAAAAAACACAATATCTAAAGGTTCCCTCGGAAAAGGATCAGCTATAAGGGAGAATTAACACAGACGACTTATTTTCTGTATGTTAACACAAAGACACAAAATGAAACATTTCTTTTCCGTGGTACTACAACAGCTTCAAGTTCATTTCAGTGTTTTCTTTTCTTATGTCCATGGCATTTTCACAAATGTCATTTAGGTAAAATTTTACACCCTTTAATAAATAAACACTTATAAATCAACTCATGCCCACGCAGCCTTTGTCCCTCCCCGTCCTGTACCCCGTCTCCAGGGCTGGTGTGTTTCAGTCCAAGCTGCAGCTCAGTTACAGAATCTGAACGTCTTGTGGGGCCTCGGCTTGTCCACAGCTGTTCTCTCCTGCCACTGCAGGCTGTGAGTTCATGTCATAACAAAGATCATCGTGGGCGAACAAAACAAAATAAGGAAAAAAGAAAAAACGAAGAAGAAGAAAGTCCCTCTCAGCTGAGCTGTGTGTTTACCTGTAAACCACACCGGTGTCAAGAGGATTAGGGGGATTTTTTTTTCAAAACAATGTGGTTAACAATCAGTTCATTTATATTTCTTAGTATGTTATAACCCTAATATCATCCTAATAAAATCCTAAATCAACTCAAATTCTTGTCACACCGGTTTGCTTTGACTCGGTGTCGGATAAAAATCCAATATCTTTTTCATAAAGATATTGGATGTCATTATTAGTAATGTACTTTATCAGCCCACAGGTTTTCTTTTTTAACCAATACTTAACTGAAAATTATATATATGAAATATGTTTGTATTAAAATGCTCATTGGTGAAGATAGAGGTTAAAATTTAGTTAAGATGCCTACGTAACACCAAAAAGTCTAGCAAACAAACAACAAAACAAGTGTACACTTCTAACAAAACGTTTGTGTGAAATGTACTGAAAATGTCAAATTTAATGCTGCTTTTATACCACGAATGTCAGGTATTTAAGGTAGAATCATGTTATAGTAATTTCCTGTCAAATAATTTATTGATAGAAATTCTAACAGTGGTGAGTTTACCACAACATAAAATCCCAATGTCATGCTGAACATTTAGTCATCAATTCATGGTTCAGACACTTATTTTAGATGTTTTTGTGAGCAATGCGACATTTAATTTAGTCTAATAAATATATGGTGTCACACTCAGATAAAAGCTTGTATACTGGACATTTTCCAAAAAATATATGCTAATCCTTTTATTCTACTGATTCATTTAACCTTATTTGTTTTTCGTGGCATGAAGCAGCTCATTAAAAGAACCAGTTGCTGTTCCCTTTGGAAATTCTGTGTTGATATTCATCTGGAGAAAATTCCTCCCCCCGTCTCTCATCGTTTAGAGCTCGAGAAGCCCACGGCGGTCATAGAGAATGGGGAGGTGAGGCTGAACGGGAAAGGGAAGAAGATAAGGAAGCCTCGGACCATCTACTCCAGCCTGCAGCTGCAGGTGCTCAACCAGCGCTTCCAGCAAACCCAGTACCTCGCCCTGCCTGAGAGGGCGGACCTGGCAGCCAAACTGGGCCTGACCCAGACCCAGGTAAGGCACGCACAGACGTACAACTGAAGTCAAAGGGAACTAATTCTAGATTAACACACTGAAGGTGAAGCACTCCTAAAAGAGCCTGATGCAAAGTCCAGTCAATTTAACTGGAAAATAGTTTTCCAGTTAGAAGCAAACATAAACTAACCAAACTGAAAATTGTAAATATTGTTTATAAAGGAGTTAAAAAATATTGATGTGACGAAAATTTATTTTAAGTCATTCAAACTTGAAAAATATAAAATAAAGTAGATTGACCCAATAACCCAAACATATCACAGCTTTAATTGCCTCCACAGTTTTAAAAGCAGAAACGGGACGTTCTTGTTTGTTGATGCCACCACACGTTGACATACTGGCATTCATTTAAACGTCATGTTTAGTAAGTTATGAAATTAAAATGCAAAAGACATGAAACTGATGACACAAAACAACAAAAGTCAACCAAGACAGCAAGCAACTAAAACGTAACTGCTGATCATCTTCTCCTTTCCATACTCTGCATTTGGTTGTTTTCCTGCCCTCAAAAAGTGCACACGTGCATAGTCACAGCCAAAGCTAACATTGATGTGGCCATTTTCTTAGCTTGCAATGTTTTTATCAGATGCTTTGGTATGTAATAATAATCCATGTATTTCATGTCAGCTACGTATTTCACATAAGCAGTTCAGATTTTTCAAGTTGATTAAAACTTGGACATTTGATGATCTACATATTTATGCAGGCCATGCTATTTGTTTCAAAGACATCCCATCTTAGCTTGTATTGGAAAAATAAGCCTATTGGAAATATAAGTTAGTATATGGAAAAATAGGTGAAATAATAATTGCAGAGGTACTTTAAGTGAAGAGAACCTGATTTTCCTGTAGTAAAATGTTGTTTTAGCTCACATTTCGGCTAGTGGTAGCCTTTTTAAGCTTGGTGACGGTTCACTTAAATTCAGATTACTTAACGTGAGTTAATATTGATCTCAAGCAAAGTTTTTCTAATGGGATAAAGTTAGTTTAAAGGTAGCTTAACTGTATAAAGTCAGATTCCACAGGTTCAAAAGCAGAGATGCATGCTGGGCTAATCATTATCTAGCTAATCTTTGGCAGTGGATTTTGCTGGTGCTTTTTTTCATCTTGACAGGATTTTACTAATAATTTATTATATTAAACTATAAACTGAACTAAAGAAGGGTATAAGTTAAATAATTTGCTCTTAAAAATCAGTTTAAATATTAAAAATCTTTTTGCACATAGCTAGGCTAGTTGTAGCTATCCAATTAATTTACTGTAGCTTTGTAACTTCTTTCTCTATTTGGTTTGTTGTTTATCTGCTTTGTAGTCCATGAAACAGTACAAAAATACATAATAAAATCAATATGATATACATCAAAACACATAGGGTTTTTCTTATGATGGGTTGTGTGTTATATAGTGGTTTGCCTGCTTTAGCTAAGCTAGCATGCCAAGCTGTTTACGAGGGCACTGCAAGAAGAACACATTTTGTAAAATATAAAATTATTTTTAGACTATGCTACAACGGGTTTTTATGCAGTGAGAAGGTAAACAATAACATATTTGCCTAATCTAATATGAATTTGTTTAGATTTAAGTTGTTTTTGATAGTAAAAAAAAATCTCTAAATAGCTTCTTGCTTGCTTACCGTTTACTGCAGGTCATACAACACAAGCAACCCCAATTTTAAAAATAGCAAAATATCCCTTCAAGGTCTTCACCATACGTTATATAAATGATTACTGCAACTGCTAGACTGAGCCGATCTGCCCTATTGAGTTTCACCTGGTGCTCAAAAACATCCTTAACAGATGGTTAAAATTGCACATGACACAGTGACACAATTATTACCATGCTATAGAACAAATTGACTCCTTCATTTGCTGGTAGTAAAAGAAAAATAAAATTAAAAACATATCAAATTTATATTATATCCAGCTCCAGCCAAACAGTCCACAAATCAATGGCTGATGTCAAAGTCTAAATACTCCTTTTGACCAACACCTGCATCTAATTACATCAACAACTCTACCTGTAACCTAAATAATAATAATTTTTATTAATTATTTTATTAATACTTACATACTCCTAATTTGGTAAAGTAGCTAACCATGTCAGCATGCACAGCTACTGTTATTGGAGACATTTTCCTGTTTGTGATTATTCTTAATTCATGAGACAACAGCAGGAACTGATCACGTCTTAAAAGTCAGTTACTAAAAGGGTTTGTGACACATGTCAGCTTACGATGCTCTGTGTAGAATTAATATGTTACACATGTAAATAAGTTGAAAAATAAAGTGTTGAGTTGTGAGCAGGTGTGTTGTCCAAGCACCTTAGACAGGACGGTTACTTTATTTGAAATTTGGTGCATGTGCATGTCAGTGTGCTTGCTCTAAGTATACATGAGCAGCTGATCCCATCAGCTAAACGGTCCTAATCCTGTATGAATGAACCACTACAGCTTTGTTTACACTGGGAGACAGAGATGATCCGTTCTTTTGGTTTTGCTTATTGTGGAGGTTAAGAGGTTTTGATTGTGGTTTGTTTCAGCTCATGTTCACATACATGCTTACTGAAGAAGCACATTAGTTTCTTATTAGTTGCATCAGAGAGTGGGCTTGGGCAAACTGCATCAAGTCTTCATGTTACATCAAAGGAAGACTACTACCACTGTGTTACTAAATGAAACAATCATGGAATAAAGACTGAATGGACAGTTTCAAAGTCTTCTATTTTTAGAAAAAATGCATAAACTTATTTTTTTACTCGCATAAATGCAATTACCAGTGGAGAGGCAGCTGCCTAATGGTGCGCTCCAGTTATTTGGTAATTCCAAGCATCCACGAGTAGGTTATGTCATCTCCAGGTAGTTGGCATTTCCAATGCACCAGCTTGGACTAAATAGATGCCTCCATTAAGCCAGTTAATGAGCATCAACCATTTTGCCATGTAACCTAAAAAATCCTTAGCCAGTGATAAAAAAAATGTCAATTTTGCTATCAATATTTGTCATAATGATTATTAAACTTCACGTACTGACACAGCAGTTTACAAATAAAAACACCATAACAGATTATAATAATAATAATATTAATAATAATAGTAATAGATTAGATTTATGTAGCACTTTTCAAGGCACCCAAAGCTCTTTACATTGTATCCATTATTTATTGAATCCTCACTCATACCAGCCACAGCTGCCCTGAATAAATATATCTATGACTATTGTCATATATGTGCTGAAAAGAAGATAAAGATCCAGACAAAACCAAAACATTTTGAAAACTGCTAGATGTTTGCACCAAGGAGAAAAATGTGGCCATTAAATGCACTGGTTTTGTTCTTTTGACACGTTCAATAAATAAATTGGTTACAGTTTCTGAAAATGAAATCCATAGTTGTTTGCTCTTCTAAATTGTTGTTATAGCCTTATTGATGTAATATTTGATTGAATAGTCAATTACCTCAGTAATTTTTTGCTTCAGCCATTTTTTCTTGTTGTACCGACGTGATTTGTTCTGGTTTTGACCAAAACATGGACCAAAACATTGATATCTGACAGAATAGTGCCAAAAAAGTTGCTCCAGGGTTTGTTTTGTTCTGACTGATATTTAGAACCTACATATTTTTTTTTAGCTCTTTTCCATGTTTTAAACGCAAGATTGACCTGATTTTCTGTCCATTTACGTATGTTTAGTACAAAGGAAACATAAAGCTTGTGGTTTCTTTCTCGCCATGAGCAGTTACTATGAAATGAATGTTAGGCTTTCTTGTTTTTGGTAACTGTGTTAGAGTTGCATTACACATCACTGTCATGAGCATTTATGGGGAAAATATAGTTTCACAGTTAAAAATCGTAGTTTGAAAAAAGAAAGGGTTATGTCGGCTTTTTTCCCTCTTCTGGTGGTGATAGAGTTCATATATGGAGACACAGAACAGCTTGCAGTCTGCTGCAATTAGCCCAGTCTGCTAACTGTATGTGCATTATGTATTAGCCTGTGCACATTCCTCACACACATTCGTGCACTTTAGTCCACATATGCACACACTTATACATCAGCTCAAACATATACAGTCCAAGTGGGCACTTTCATAGACAAACATGCACACACACACTCATCTGAAGATAGTGATCATACACCATGTCTCCATCCCGCCTTCGTGCCATTAGGCTGCCAGCCAACCACTGACCACTTTCCATTGAAATCGCAAATGTTCCCAGACGCAGCTGAGAAATGGCACGTAGCACAGTTCAGATGTTTTTCCTCGAAAATCTCCCCATCTCTGTCCGTTTCACACACACACGCACACACACTGCCTATACAACTCACAACAGAAGTTTTTCTGACCAGGATTAAAACATAGCAAGTTTGATTACATATATTCATTCTCAGTCGCGTACACGCTCTGTGGCACCTGGAATGCCCCTTGGCCACAGTGCTACATTAATGTCAGTGTCAATAGCTTCGCTCTCATGGAAGCTGTCAGCTACATGCTGCCGCTGGAATATGAAACCAATAATTACGGTAAAAATCCTCCCACTGAGGCAGCTTTAACTGAACGTGCTGTTGTTTGACTCTTGGCCTCATAAACACACTCAACATGCTCACTTCAGGTCTTCATCCCAGTCCAGGTAATTAATGACTTTTAGGAATCTAAATCTGGTGTCAATTTTACGGCTATAGTATGATAATTATGTGAAAGAGTAGCCAATGAGCATACTGTTGGAAAAGATTTCTCTGCATACAGAAATGTAATATTCAGTGGATTGAGTTAAAGGAGCAATTATAAGTTTATTTCAGAATTACAGACGAAAGGGCTGTAATTACAATTGTAATCCATGTTTATGAAGTGATGGTTTTATTTTAGGAATTCACTGCGATCCCTGTTTTCTTCAAGCATTCACATCAGCAGATACACTGAAAGAACAGAGCCCCAATTAAATGTCAGATTTCATTCTCCATGACTTCAGCTGGGTGTGAAAGCTGCTATCTTTTTGATTATTGAATAAAGAGCTCATTTTTTCCACATATTCTAAAACTATTAAATCAGGTCTCAAATTAGGCTTTTTATAGAATTAAATATCTTCCATAAAACCACTTCAACCATCTTCAAAAATATCTATAAACTCCCAAAGTGGAGAAGAAAACAATTTTAGCGCCCAGACTATTTTTGCACTTTTGCTTTTGTACCACTTGCCAGAGTTTTTTTCATCAAACAACCCAAGTCCATTTTTCTTTTACAGCACAGTTAAAACCAGTCTCAGTCTTATTATTCATGATTCATTTGTTCCCACTAACAGGCAGCACCAGAGGCACATTTATGTTATTTGATGTTATTATTTTGTAGACATGCAAAGTAATTGACTGTATTATTCAGCTTAAAATTTCCAAACATTTTCAATTAAAATACATCTCTCCGGTTATTATCTTGTGATGGCCAAGTTAAATATATGTTTTTATAGGAATAAGTACAATTTTTCATTAAATTTGAGCTTTTCAGGTTCATGAATCTGAACCTTTAAAGCTATAATAATAATAATAATATTAATAATAATAATAATAATTATTATTATTATTATTATTGTTATTATTATTATTATTATTATTATTATTATTATTATTAATATTATTATT
>JBAMHW010000023.1:8514016-8527322 GCA_037177495.1 Rhadinocentrus ornatus | reverse complement strand
TCACTACCCACAGCTCGTGACCATAGGTGAGGGTAGGAACGTAGATCGACCGGTAAATCGAGAGCTTTGCCTTTTTGACTCAGCTCCTTCTTCACCACAACAGATCGATGTAGTGTCCCATCACTGCAGACCGATCTGCCTGTCGATCTCCTGCTCCATCCTTCCCTCACGAACAGGACCCTGACATATGGAACTTCTCCACTTGGGGCAGGACCCTATTGCAGACCCAAAGAGAGCATTCCACCCTTCACACTCGGCTGCGAATTGCTCCAGTGAGAGCTGAAGATCACGGCCCGATGAAGCCAACAGAACGTATCATCCACAAAGTGCAGAGTCCCAATCCTGAGGCCACCAAACCGGATCCCCTCAACCCCTCGGCTGTGCCTAGAAATTCTGTCCATAAAAGTTATGAACAGAATCGTGACAAAGGGCAGCCTTGGCGGAGTCCAACTCACACTGGAAACAATTCTGATTTACGGCCGGCAATGCGGACCAAGATCTGACACCGGTCGTCCAGTCCTGGGAGTGGATCTCTCTCATCATGTGGATCTCCCTAAGGTTTCTCTTTCTCCCATAGATGGTTTTTTTGAAGTTTTTCCTTACCGCGATGGAGGGTCTAAGGACAGGGGATGTGCTGGGACAGTCCTTTAACTTGTGTGTTCTTTAACTGTACATTCATGTTGTTTATTACTGATTCTGTTTGTTTATTTACACTTCTTTCTGTAAAGTCCTCTGAGACAACTTTGTTGTGATATAGGGCTATACAAATAAACTTGATTTGATTTGATTTTGATTTGATTTAAGTCAGGTGTGTTGCAGCAGGGAAACTTCTCAAAACCTGCAGGACAACGGCCATCAAGGACCAGGATTGAGGATCTCTGGTTGAGTGTTTTACCATCGTTACTATTGTTTTTAAGCTACACAAACACCGAGACATGGGTATAACCGCTTCGTACTACCGTGTCAATGGTGGAATGATGATTAAGTTGACTGTGAGTATGGGATGCCTCAACATGTGGACCGAGGGAGTCAGGGATTAAGTCACCAACTTTTCAGCTGCTTGATCTCTTGATCTACTGATGCACCATTAAAGCATAATATAAAAAATAATGAAATATTTACAAATAGATAAATTATTGAAATAGTAGTAAGAATACATGGCATCGTCAGTAATCATTTTCCTGTATTCTCAAATATAATAAGAGTAAAGCTGGATTTATACTCGCACTTGGTTACGTAAGCTTCATGTCGGTCCGCAGATGCCTGACGCATGCCTGCATGCTGCTTGTAGCACGGTTACGCGGAAGTACTCCCTTGTGATTACTTGGTGATTGCATGCTTCCTGATTTCTGGAGCTTCTTGCTGAATTTATGTGGTCACCGCAGAAGAAAGGGTGCAACACAACACCGAAACCCTATGCTCGAGTGCGAGAGCACATTTACCGGTCTCACCTGTGCCGACCCTACTGTACACAGAGACACCGGGCAAGTATAAATTGTTGGTTACGTATTGTAACCCCAGGTTCTATGAGTATAGGCGCAGCCCTTTAAGGCTATCGCTATTGGGTATATGCCTCCGAGCTTATGCGCAGGACTGAAAACTTTAATAGACTCATAGAAGCTGGGGTTACAATACATAACCAATGTTCTATTTTGTATAGGCTTCGCCCTTTAAGGCTATTGCTATTGGGTTAAAGGCGAAGCAGGATGTAGTCCATGCCTCACTGGGTCCGTTCAGTACCACAAGCACAAACACGCCTGCATATTATAACCCAAAATGCACAAGTCCAGCGGCTGCACCATGCGTAATGATGCAGAATGCAATATGCAACAGACTTTTGCTGCTGAGAGAGCTCACAGTACAGACCAGATATAAGATGGATGCTGGATTAGTCATTGATGGGGAGGCGCTTCACTAGGAACATTGCAAAAGTTCTGTCATGAGTCTTTAAACTGTATTAACATCTTAATCACTAACCTCAGTTTGGTCCGCTTGAGTAAAATGCAGGTGAAAGCAAACTAAACCAGATGTAAAGATTTTCTGATTTCCCCACCCCATGAACAAAGTCCCCCTGACTATCCTGGTGCAAATGGACCCTAAAACAAAATGTTGTCATTCAAACCACATTTTCTAAACCGTTACAACCGTTACATGAAAACGTGTGAAAACTGACCCCAAGTGTATTATCCATGAGTTAGCTAGCTATACAGGTAACAACTAAAACATTACCACAAATAACCTGCTTGAAAAACAGCTAAACAGACACATAATCAACATGATATATGTTTGACACGTTCAACTTCAAAGCAAGCAATGTAGTCACAAAAATAATTTAGGCAAAAATATTTACTTTCTTAACTCAAAATTATATTTTTTCTCAAAAATTTTGTTGTGTATGCCCCAAGGCAATACTGTTTCACATGCAGACTAAGGAGTAAACTTAACATGTGCAGAGTGAATTAGATGGTTCCAAACTTCTCCTTGATACGAGCAATTGCAAGTGTTACAGCTGACCCGTGTTACAACTGTCCACTACTCTTACACACACACACGCACACACACACACACAAACACACACACACCATGCAGGCCCCTCTCCCCACCCCCATCCCATTTTGCACAAACTCAATACCCAGTTTGAGATTTCATGCTTTTTTAATGTTGTAGCAACATTACAATGCAAAGCCAGAGAAGAAACTTAATCTCTTATTAGGATGTATAATATATATGTTGTTAAATACAACAAATATTTAAAAAGTGTGACATTTGTACTGACTTGGATAAGTTTTGATTACCTAGTAAATTGTCATGTTTTAGCCATGTAGCAGTAACATTGTTGTATTAATTATAGGACATGTCATGCAGGTGTTGCTAAATACTATAGAACACCTGTTCTGTGCATAGCAACACAACTTATGATATATAGTAACTGTGATGTTGTGCTATAAATTAAACTTTTTGTTCTTGTAGGATTCTTATTCCCAGAAGGACACAAAAGTTTATTGCGGGACAAATTAAATTGGTAGCATCAATGTGTGTAAAAGAATTGCTCCAAAGGTCACCAAATAGACCTTTCATTAAAAATAATGACCAAAGGAAATACAGATTGTCCTCATTACTTGCTATTCGTGACTGCGTTCTGGCAGCCACATGGAGTCAAAACCTTAATTTAAAGCATAAAATTGGGCCCACCAGAAGATAATCAGCCAAATCGGTTATCTTGTAACTGTGAAGTCGAAGTGTGGGCATGTAAAACACTACTTCCATTTTCTTTTAACTTGATAAAGCTAAATATTGTGTTATTTAGATTTTTTAAATGATTTTTAAAGTTGTCTCAGTATCCTGCTAAAACTTCTTCAAAAGTCTTCAGTGATGGATCTACACTTGAAAAAACGTTATTTATTATTTATTTATTAAAATAGACTACAGTTCACTTGTTAGCAACTTTTTTTTAAAAGATGGGAAAAAAGTGGGCCTACAACATATAGAGTGAAGTTCTTCTGGGTTTAATTGGTTTTAATTTTTCCTTTTTTTTTCATTTTTCAGGTAAAAATATGGTTTCAAAATAAACGTTCGAAATACAAGAAGATCATAAAGAATGGACCCTGTGGCCCTGAAGGAGATCACCTTGCTCCTCCACCACCATCTTCTTCCTCTCCATGCTCCCTTTGGGACATCAGTATGGCTGCCAAAGGTGCACCAGTGCACTCAGGGGGATACATGAACAATTTTGGACACTGGTACCCCGGACACCAGCAGGACTCCATGCCAAGGACTCAGATGATGTGACAGACAGGAGGATGCAACAATTCCTGGACAAGTTGTGGATTTAAGCCAACTGAACTGAACTGGAGCTGTAAGGGACACGGATCATGTTTAGAGACTGAGCCAGTCTGCGGGTGCAAATAGTAAAAGTGGCTAAAATAAGTTGCCATGATCAGATATTGCAATATCATGCCTTTAAGAAAAACAAAGAAACTCTGCCACATCGGCAGAGCACTTAAAATAAAAGTACAATCATGAATGCAAACTTGTAACTTTATAGCAGCAGCAGAGTAAAACAGAACCAGTTATTTCTGCTTCTCGTAGCCATTCCTGCCAAGATGTTTGGGATCAAGCCAAAGACCTGTACACACTCCAAAAAACCGAGAATCTTTTTGTTTTCTTAAGGTGGCCAAAACCAGAACAAAGTTTGTCTTGGCACGGTTATTTCTTACTACACAAGAAACCTCATCCACAGCAGATCTTACACGTGTGATGGATTTACGAACTTCCAGCTGTCACTCAAACCTATCCATTCAACCCTGTTGACAATTTCACATCAGGAATGGCAACTTTCCGCTTCCTGCGTTTCCACATTAACTATGTTCACGCCCATTTCTGACCAATCACCCAACAGTTCTGCCAGACGATGTTTTGAAAACAAACTGGGAGAACTCCCTAAACAGAGCTGTGGGAAAAAATGTCATCATTCTTTTCTTGCAACCCTGGAAGACGGAACAAATTTCTCGGTTTTTGCGGATGCGTACAGTCTTTGAACCGATGCTACAGCTGAGTTACTGCCAGCCCTACATCTCTGTTTTCTGAACGTGTCAGGAGTTTTTACACATGTATAAACAATGTTGTTTTGGGTTTTTTTCTTTACAATTTCAGCACACTGACTGATTTGCTAATAGTAAAGATGAAACAAATTAAAGAGCTGAAATAAAATTCTTGTGGTGCTGACTGTTTTGTCAAAAGTTTTGTCTTCTACCTACGTGTTTAGGCTAAAACATCAAACTTGTGCCCCCTGGTGTGCAATGTATGGAAAAGCTCTGCAGTAGGAGAGGCTTTTTATAGGTCATACCATCCAGTTTTATGGATTTTACACATATAATTAAAGTGACAGAATGATACTTAAAATTCTGAGATTTAATGGAGATGGTCTGGTAGTAAATTTTGTGAAAGACTATGTTAAAAGATCTATAAACCATGGTGCATGGATGTAATATGTTACCTGGCTTCCATTATTTTACCAATGTTAGCTAAATTCGGCTGCTAAGGTTTTACTTGATTATGTTCTAAATCAATTTGTCGTAGTTTTCTAATCTGAAGGCTCCCTTGTTTATAAAAACTTCCACTCAATGCACTCGAGGCTCATTCTGGACGGGGAATAAACACACCTCAGATTAGGAACTATTCTTATTGGAATGGACGGACTAGTTAACTTAAATACAAACATATGCGTATGTGGAAACTATCGACAATTATTTTTCATTGTGATCAGCTTGTCCTTTTTAATCTTCGATCATAAATATGTCTTTTGGTTCATATTTAACAAAGCAGGCTTTTGTAACATATTTGCTAAAATGACATGTTCCTCTTCTTTGTGCACCCCAGTGGCCTGAAGCCATTTTCTCTAAAGTCGTAAATCAGAAGAAGCAGGTCATGTCTTTCACCCCCACAAACATCTGGAAACGCAAAACAGTCGTCAAACAATGTCAATGATTTTTTTTAAATGACCACATCAATTATAGGTAATTTTGGACACAGCTTGTTAAATAAAGCTTTCACTCTGACGTTGTAATTATCTGTAATTGTCAGTCAGGGGAATATCCTCCTGCTTCAGGCCCTGAAGGAAAAAGCAAGGAAGTAGTGGATTGCATCAAACTGGATTACTGAAGGCTAATACTTTCACAGGTGATCAGAAACCTTCATTCTCCATTTACCAAAGATCTTGAATTTTGAAGCATCCGTCCATCCAGTGTGCATGGTCCATGGCAACTGGATGGACGCCTACCTGGAGCCGTCTCTGGATAGTTGTAAAGTTCTGGCAAAGTTCTATTTTTTATTTTTTGTTGCAACTATGTTTGAACATATAGGATGGTAACTGGTCTGGGTTGGAAATTTCTAATTGATTTAATAATGATTTTTCAGAATGACGGATGTAGCTTGGGTTGTTGACCCTAACCGCTTCAAAGCTGTTAAATCACTTTCTGACTTAAACAGCAGTAATTATAAAACTTGAAAGCCAACAATCATGGTAACTGTGTTCTGGCATCATAAATATGGGGTCCATAATACTGAACATTTATTGGTTAAGCGATTCTCTACACTATGTATGCAGGGGGCGACTGGGACCACAAATCTGGGTGACCCATATGTGGTCATGCACACCACAAATTTTTGAGCTCTCTTAAAGACCCACTCCATAACTTTTCAACCTTAAAACGCTGCAGTTCAGCATAAGAGGAGAGACCTAACAGTACAGGTAGGATGCAAGATGGATTAGTCTCTGCACCTCATCTTCATCTTCTTTCATCTACATTCTCATCGTTTGTGCATTCATTGGCACGGAGCCAAAACTGAGTTTAAAGAATCTGATTGGTTCATCTGGGAACCAATGGACCACAGATCAACGTGTTTCATGGGCTGGTGGTCAGGAAATAAAGTTTTGTGCTACGGTTGCCGGGAAGTGCAAAACAAATTTACATCCAGCGAAACACTTTTGCATTTTTGTAATACAAATTTATATTGACGCAAAACACTTTTACAAAGATATAGACCGTGTAAACAGGAAACTACTCAGACTTCAGTAAATATTAACAGATTCAGCTTTTCTGGATTAATATTTCATCAACGGAACATTGCTTCTACAAAACCGACACAAGTCTGCAATCAGCAACGTAGACTGCGAGCTACAATTGCATTTTCCTCAAAACAAGCTGTCCTCCGAGCTGGGAGACTTGCATTGGGCTCAATGCAGAGCCTGCTGATGTTCAACTGGGCAGAGACCGTCTGCAAATAGTAACACCCAAAATAATATGAAAGGAAAATATTCAATAACTACAATATGACATGTTGTATTGCTACCAAACTCACTGTACTAATGATCCATCTTACTTATTTTACTAAAACCATTACTTATTTAAATGATGAAACAAATCCCCAAAATACATTTAAGCATATTTTACCAAAGTAAGAGCTGTAGCGTGATCAAGATTAGATGGCTATGAGGACACATATGACTGCTAGAAAACCTTTAGAAAGTGACTTTTGCATAATATGAGACCTTTAAATGCAGAAAAAAAAAATTCTTATTGATTTTAAACCTTTATTAAACAGATCCAACTACAAAGGAATTCATTTCCGGCGTCCTTTCTGCTTCGGTTGCTGTTGTCATCGGATTTTCTTCTCCATGATGTTTGGTTTATTGTCAGTTGGAGACTGATCCGGACTGCAGGCTGGCCAGTCAAACACACATAACCTGTGTGTGAAGCCATGTGCAGGATGAGGTTTGGCAATGTCCTGCTGAAATAACTGCAGTCTTCCTGAGAAAAGCGGTCATACTGATGGTCACGACACCGAACAGCCATGCAACGTTTTACCATAACCCAGTCACTGGTGCGTCCAGAGCTCTGCACCATACATCTGTCAGCGGCATCAAGAGGACAGGGTCTACCTGCAGTGTCCCAATCGCTTGCCATATAGGTCCACTCCTCTGACATCCCCAGAACTCTGAGCCGGGCCATCACATCCCGTCTATCTGTGCTTGGCCAGCCCTTGTTCTGTAATCATTTAATTTATTAGACGAAGAATAACGAAAACAATGATCCACGCTGGGGTTGAGGAGAGGGCCGAGGAGTCCTCCTCACGCCTGGCCTTTTCCACTTTCTGCCAGTCTCTCATCTGTCACACCTAACTGGCATTTACCATCCCAATTGCCAACAGCACCTGACCGCGCCCCCCACAGCATGACAGCCAAACCCTCTAGCGTGGGCGGTGTCGTGACAATGGAGCAAAATTCTGTAAAATTCTAACATTAACCGTCCCTGAACTTTTATTGAGGTCATCATTTCCTCAATGGCATGTTGGCTTCTAATGCAGTTATTTCTGAACATGTGAAGGTCACACATCCATCAGTAGTTTTCAACCTCGGCCTGAGCATACTCAGATTTCCTCTGATTCCCTGAATTTTATCACAATAATATATAATGCAAATCTCTTTGTAATTATTATGAAGAAATTCTTCTATGATTCATCAATAGTTATTGGGCAGAATTTAGTACAGTATGGTGACCAATGACCCACCCTTGCTTGGAAAGTCTAAACCTTTGATGGATGCTCCTTTTATACCCAATCATGACACCCTCACTTGTCTCTAATTCTGCTGCTAATTGTGAAATCGTCCAGAACACTGTTAATGTATATTACATTAACCTTTTTGTCCTAATGTGTCTCTTTTCCCACTTTTCTGATGTTGCTAATATAAAATTTGTTTGTTTGGTTGTTTATCATTTCTGAATGAAATGGAGTTAGTTTGATGGTTATTTTTTATAAAATAGAAAGTAGTATTTAGTATCAGGATGTGACTTGACTGGAAAATTTACCTACTTTGTGAGTTATTGGGTTCATATTGGAAACTTTCTTCTTCTTAAATCTTGTTAGCTGTGATCTTTTCAGCAGCAAACACATGTTCGGGAACCTAAACATTTGGCCCCAAAATAAGAAGCATACATTATTGAACCTATTTTTATTATAACAAAGAAACCCTTAATACAGAAGAACTGTTAAACAACATTAAGATTTTACAGACCCTTTTTTCCTCTGTTTGTTTTCTTCTCCTTAGGATCAAACAGTTGTTTTAGGGGGGAAAGAGTTTTCAGACGGCCTCTTGTTTAATCTGCCACTGAGAGCAGCATCCTGTTGCCTCTGGGAGAGTTCACACCACACAGTTTTATAGAAAACTTCAGACACATCATATTGTCCTAATGAACCAGTGAAACCCTGTCGGGGGCTGAAGGCAACACAACGATACCTGCTGAAGAGAAGGGCAAACCGAGGAAAAGCAGTAAAAAAGAGAAAAAGCAAAAGGCCACAAAACATCAGGACTTAAAACTAGTTACATTATGCAAGTTTTCTTTCTTTAACAAACAGAAAATACCTTTGAAGGCAGACTATGAGACAAAAATGATAGTTTTATGAGGTCTAGCTTTATTTTCTCTTTCTACTAACTGTGACATGTTGCTACAGGGCACTTACTATGCTGACTTTGCCTGCCATTGTTTTGCCGCTCTGCCTGCAAGCTGCTGTCAATCAAACACAGACACCAAAGCACAACAGCTCTGTATCTCTGAAAGCAATTATTTTTTTTTTCTTTTTTTTTGGGGGGGGGGGTTAAAAAAATTATGAATGGTTGATGTCATTCCACAGTGGATAGCTGTCAGAGTGATCTTTGGAGCAAGTGAGAGCTATATTGTGCATTTCACACCCAGTTATTTTTGCACCAGACAGTTGTATGGAGTCTGTAAAATGGTCGGCATTGCAACACAGTATTGCAATCCAAACCACATTGCAATGAACCGAGCATTGTTTTGCTGCAGAGACGCTTTTTAGCTGAACAAATGTGGTGACAAAGTTTAGAAAAAAAAAAAAAATGTCCAATCTGGGAGTGACCGAGTGGAAAAATTCCAAATAAATATGAGACAGCAGCATTGAGTAAAGCAGTCACATAATTCTACTAGCTATTACATCCCACAAAAAGCACCTTTAAGTATCAGAGTACATAATCCCACAGAGCTCCACACACACACTTGTGTTTGTCATATTTGAATCCCATCAGTACCTCATGACTGAGTGTAAAATGCATATGTTGGTCTGCGGAATGATGAAAACTTAAAAATTTGTACAGTAATTACATTTAGCTTGTGCAGTTCTCTTTGGTGATACAGCTCCTGTCTTCCACTCATGAGATTTCCACATAATCACTTTGGAAATGTGACAATGCTGACAGGTACCACTGTTGGTAGACTTATAAGTTCCTGATATTCAAGAGACCATTAGCTCAAATCCAATCTCAGTCTGTCCTTATCTGCTTTTTTCTACTTCACTTCACGTGGCTAATGGTTATTGTTAGGAGTTAAAGTAGCATTTCATAACTTTCAGACTCTATATGTGTGTCCCAAACCGCTCACTTCTATACTTTGAAAACCACATCTAGGTGCTTAGTGCGCTGACACAGAAATTTCAGTAGAAACTCTGCACTGAATAACCCAGATGCTGCCCTAAACTTGGCCTGTTTAGTACAGATGTAAATATGAAGTTATTCTATCATAATTCTAATATAAACGGCAGCATGCGATCTCTTCTATCCCTGAAGACAGTTATGGATCTGATCATTTGTTGGAGGCTGTTTTACCGATTCAGTAGAGTTAGCGCTTTTTTTAGCAGTTTTTTTAGCCAGTTTTGCGGACAAAGATAAGCTATAAGTGTTAGAAATTATTAATTCTATAGGTTCCGTATGTTTATTCATCGTTGTTGAACCTCCAGATGAAGCACTGCGGTGTCTGTGGCGTAAACAAAACAGTGCTTGATCTGAAAACTGATCCGCTGGTTAGAGATCCGGCCCGTTTCCATGGTACCGCTGACTGAGCTGATTGTACATCACTTTAGATGAGAGTCTGCAAAGTACCCACAAAGTAACTAAATAATGTTTGCTTTCATATAAACTGCCAATGTATTTTTACCGTAGGTCACTGTGGCATCAAACTACTGAGCCAGCCGTGGCACTGAGGCATTTACCGCCTGGGCTCGGAGAAGGAGAAGTGGAGAAGAGGAGGCTGCCAGAGAAAAATGTTTTAATAAAAAGTTTCAATAAAACGTTTTCTGCATCCTCTTCATTGCTGCATTCCATATTTTTAATGATTTCTAGTATAATCTGTTTCCTGCTGCCATATGTGAACTGTATCAGTGTAAACACCAATGAGAACAGATGTGTATGATCAAAAGAACTTTAATTCAGTGAAAATATCTTTGCACATTTAAAAGCTGTTTTACTAGTGTTTTAAATTGTGCTTTATACTAACAGGTATGGGGAAGACATGCAGACACATGAACGTGTGCTGATGGTTTCTATTGTTATCTACTGAGGTCGACTAATACAGTGTAGACCACGGATTTAGATTTCAGAAAAACTTGGACGGATTGTCCTGAAAAAAGTATATAAATGAAGCGGCGCTGCCATTAGGCAGCATGTAGGAGGGTGAAATACCTTAAATAAATAAATGAGCATAACTCATGTTCAGCCGGAGGAGAATCCTGCGTTGGCGTTGGAGGCCACGTAGTTTACAGGTGGGGTTCAGTAAGGAGTAAACAAAGTAAAATCTAGAGTTGAAAATTCATTCTGTAAATTAAAGTGGCAGAAGAATGCTGGTACGTCCCCACCGGTAAGTGCAAAACGTTAGTGCTCCATTTGGGTCAGCACTTTCCCACGATAGTGTGCACTTCAGAGGGTAGTGCTTAGTGCGCACTACGCACTACCTTTCAGTGCACTCACGTAAGTTTGAGACACACTCGGTGTGCATCACACGCGCTTCGGACTCATTCTGATGGCAAAATGACATTGTTTATGTGACTTACTCGAGCCATCTTTGCCCTGCATTGTCGCAAGGCTGAGAAACCGCACATCACACCTTTTTTTTTATCCTGGCGCATCAGAGTAGAGCAGTATTTCGCTTTACAGCACACACTAGCAACTGGATATTACCACCCTCGCCCTTTTAAACGCACACCATGACTGATGTAGCAAAGACACCTAAGAGGAGATCATTGGAGGAAGTTAGGAAAAGAAAGAGAGAAAGTAACAAAAGATAACAGTCAATACTGGACTGACTTTTACTGACTGGAAAGAGCTCAGAGAAGAGACAGGACACAAGATGGTTGCTGAATTAGTCGTCATTAGGGGACACCTCAGTGAGAAGATCTGCCAAAGTTCAGTAGTGGGGCTTTAAAAGCACGTGGCTAGATTTAGATGGTAAAAGAAATAATAAAACTACATGGTTAGAATTAGAAAAATAAAAATTGCCACTGACTATGAAGGTTTTATACCAATACCTCTATTCAGCACCAAACGACCAAAATAGTGGTTTCCAACTTAAGGTCCGGGACCCCCAAAAAGCCCCACATTCAGAGCATTGTGAATAATGTTAATTTAACTTAGTACAGTACTCAGCCAGAACACAGTATTTACAGTGATAATCTAACTAATAAAAGTATAAAACCAAGTAAAGTTTTAGCACAGGGAGGGGCAGGGGGTCCACGGCCTTTTAGCATAGCATGAAGGGGGTCCTGAAGAAAAAATAGCCTTGGAACCATTGGTCTAAAATACTGCTATCATCTTCCAATTTTGAATCCTAGAATGTGAAATTACTACATATTTTACATCTGAGCAAACATTTATATTTTGCAGACTGGACAAGAACTCCTGCACAGACTGCATCCAGGAAGCAAAACTAGCAAGTTTTAAGTAAAGAAAAACATCAACGGTTGAGTTTGGGCAACCTGCAGTAGCATGTTAAGCTAACTTGCATGTAACCGATATTATGCTGCTGTACCTGCGATTGAAAGACTTGTTTATACATTAAATGCCAGGGTGCATACAGACAGCTACGCAGGATTAAGAGCGAACTGTTTATAATACTGATGCCAGACAACGAATGAGCCAGCGATCATTCACAGCGGATATTTTTCATTGCCTCTTGAATGTCCTGGAAATCTCTGTATTGCTGAGCTTTGCAGCTCAGTCCTGTCTAAACATGCTCTAATTCAAGTCATCCTCTCGTCATCAGTCTCTGCACGAGATAAAATGATTTATGTGGCATAAGAAAAGTGTAATTTGCTCTTGTCTCATTCTCGCCTGAGTTGGCAGCTCTGGTTTAAGTCCTGAGGTCAACATTCGGAGTAAAGTTACCCAGGCCGTCCTTTCTCCAGCTACCAACTCTGGTTCCTCCAGGTGGAAAAAAGGGAGTTGATCCTTTATTATATAACATCATCTATAGCATGTCCAGACTTTACAAAACATTTTATAGTGTGCTTCTCATGGACGAGGATTTAAGAGTCTTGCCAAAGAAAAGGACACTTCAACAAATGAAGGAATGACCACCCAGTCCACTCAGCCAAATCTGCCTAAGCGTGTCCATATCAGCCAATAGATGCTCAGATTGGTCAGACAAAACCTCACCAGAAAACCTCACCACCTCCTCTGGCTTTTTTACATTTGGAAGTGATGCAGGTTTACTCTGAAGATGATGCTACATCAGAAGATGCTAAACTGTGCTCATAAAGGAATGGACATGGTCAGCAACAATACCCAGGTAGGCTGTGTGGTTAAACCACAGCCTACCTGGGCCAGAAAATACCGCCCACACTATTACACCAGCAGCAGCCTGAAGCGTTGATCCAAGGCAGGATGGATGGAGACTCATCAGACCAGCAACGTTTCTCCATCTTCTATTGTCCAGTGTTGGTGAGTCTGTGTGAATTGTAGCCT
>JBAMHW010000023.1:8465822-8493603 GCA_037177495.1 Rhadinocentrus ornatus | reverse complement strand
AAGTCTGGGTTTCCCTGCTTAGGCAGCTGCACCCGTGACCCGACTCCAGATAAGCGGCAGAAAATGGATGGATGGATGTTCAGATCCTTGGCTTGCCACTACGTCTCCAGCATTTTAAAATCAGACAACTTGCAGGTTTCATTTTTTATTAGCATCTTTCTCCATGTTATATATAGCAAACCCTCAAGTTCTTGCAAAATTAAGTTCCCAGAAATGTACAGCTTCATTTTCTTCAGCAAAACCTGCCTTTTTCCTCTTTTTAACACAAACCGACTCACATCTCAAAACACGGCCTCAAAAAGCACTTTGTGTAACCGTCCACGCTCTCAGCAGCAAGGTTTACCGTTCTTTCTCCTCATAAAAAAAAGGACAGTGAGTATATCAGGCCTTGGATGAACAGAGGCGCTTGGCAACGTTATATACAAACAGGTAGTGGGAGTGAAGGGGGGTGGGGGAGTCCTGTGGTCCCAAGTGGACAGAAGCTCAGTTCCCTGTGTGGTCCACGATCCCAGGACGCCCTTGTAAAGGATGTGCAGTGTGATGAGGGGTCGTTCTGATGCCCTGCAGCGTCAAAATGATCTTTTTTTTGTTATTATTGTGTGTTTTCGTGTGTGTGTGTCAGGCCTCAGGTTGATTTTTTATTACAACTGCAGAAAAATGCAAACATTCAGTTTCAGGCTGGTTGGCAAATTGAAAGTAAAGATACAGACCAACCAACCAGACTACCCTGCTCTGAGAACAAACCCAATTCTTCTGTTCATTTATGATACATGTATGTATAAGTACTGTATAGGTATTATTTATCTTACAAGATTCCCTGATGGCGAGCGCAGAGAAACAAAAAAAAAAAAAGGGGAAAAAAAGAGGCTTGTTCTTTTTTTTTGTTGTTTAACATACAGTAGAAAGAGCAGAGAAAGGATGCAGTGCCAGGATTGGTCCACAGGGGGAGCACTGTGTCTGATCAGCCCCAATTAGTTTAGAGGGAAGAGACAGTGACAGGAAGGAGGGAGGAGAGCAGAGGGCTGACGGAGGAGTGAGGAGTCCACCCAGTCAGATTCTTCTTCTGTTGGGTCGGCTTCGTTTGGACACACAGCTTGTTAACTTGCTTGCTGGGTTTTGAAGTGTTTGTAATCTCCTCATCCTCCTCCCCTCGTCCCTCCTGGATTGAGGTGAGCGATCAACGAAGATCTGACTGGCCCACGTCACCCCGGACAGGAGGACAGATGGTGGCATTCTCTCTGAGGAGGAAAAAAGTAGAGCTTTCAGGATATTTAGCAGAAAAGGCGCCTTTGCGCTGTGAGAGTCTCCGCTGCATGTTGGTGCTCTCTACAGCTGGGCTGCTGCAGCTGAACGTGTCCACTAGGCCTTGTCCACAGGTTTTAAAGTTTTTAGAGCCACACCTTCTAAGGGGAAAATATTCAGATGATCCAGCTGTGATGTTGATGTGTGGACAGGATAAAAATGTCCCATTAGCTCTTTTGCGGTAATCTTGTTAACTTGAATTTCTCCTCCACTCAGGTCTACCTTGCTAGGACCGGGTTAGACTACGTTTCCCTTCAGATCTGCTTTAATTCTCGGTGTCATAGATCACACAGGGAGTTGGAAACATTCCTCAGAGATTTTGCTCCATATTGACATGACAGCACGAAGCACATCCATCATGAGAACCTCCCGTTTCACCACATCAGAGGTGCTCGACACACCTGGACGCGCTGCTGACACTCAGAACTGGGCGGGTTTCACAAACATCCACCACTGGTCCCGTTGGAGAAAAACTACATGTATTACCTCCACCAAGGCGCTTACAGAGGCCATTTTTCTCTTCTGAATCTTTTTTATCATTTGGAAGTGAACAAAGCTTCAGTAAATAATCATTGATGAGCATGTGGGATTACTTTACAACATCAGCTACCATTTAACAAAATTAAATCTTTTTTTAATGTGTTTGTTTTTGATTTAACAGAGAACGGAGACAATAAAAAAAAAAGCATGACATAATGCTAAAGTAATGGCACGGACCACTGGATGTCCGCTGGTATTGCACATTGACTCCCTGCATTCAGTGCAGCCATGTCTCAACGGCATGAAAGACCACAACAGGCCGTCTTCTAGCTGCAGCTACGGATGAATACTGCCTTAGCATCTTGTCAAAGATGTCGACTCCTAACTCTGTCCACCAGAGTCTTCCTCATTTATTTGTTGGAGCAAAGCCAGATCTTAATCTGCATTCATTCTCCTGCTTCTCTTCATTCTTTTGTTTTCAGCACCATTAGTTCATCTTCCCGTCTGTTAGCAGCATAACTGGAAACGTTATGGATGGATTTGGATTAAACTTTCAGGAAATGTCAGAAATGAAATAAAGGAACAAGTGTTTACATTTTGGGTTTTTTTGTGGTGGTGGTGGTGGGGTGAGGCGGGGGGGTGTCAGATGTTATAATCTGGACTATGTTGATATTCTGGATCTTGATCCAGAAGGTTCAACATATAGGTGGAACTGGGTGGGCTGTTGGGCCTTTTTTTCTCAGGTGAGTGACCCTGTGGCTTGGAGGAGGTCTGCGCTTTCTGAGTCTGGTTGAATTCCTGTCCCTTACAAGTGCGCACAGGTTGATTTTATGTCTTTCTTCTTTAAGACTGTATTGTGTCATCATTGTAAAAAACATTTAATACATATTTTTGAAGACTATGTGTGTGTTTCATTATGGCTACTCATCATCCAAGTCTGCTGCGTCTCTCGACCTTCTAACCTTCTGAGTTTTTGCCCTAGCTCATAGTTTAACTGTGGGTAGTTGTCTTGTTGTGTCCTGAGTCATAGCTTGTTAACTTAGTGAAGGGTTACAATGACCCGACAACAGACACGAGACGACTGATGAGTCAGGAGGCCCCAGTTAAGCTTTAACCTAATATTCTTTAAAACCTTTTATGTCTGATTCTGGTCAATTTTTAGCAGACAAATTTGCAGCAACTGTATGATGCTATCATGTCAACATGGAGCAAATCTCCGAGGACTTGTTCAATCTATCGCACCAAAACTTAAAGGGGCATTAAGCGCAAATTCATCCTTTCTAGATTTGAAGCGTTGTCTGTGGTAATCAAGACTAGTTTCTTTCCACCAGGTCCCAGCAGCTTTTGTTTGTCTCAGACCAGCAGCAGCTGTGTTCTGCCTGCTGTGAGCTGGAAAAGATTAGACTAGAGACTAGAGCTGGGCGATATGGCCTAAAAATAAAATCTCAGATTTTTCCTGACCAAATCCGATTTCCAATTTTTATCAATTTTTTTTCTTTTCTTTTCAAAAAACATAATTAACCTTATTAAAACATTTATTTATTTTGTACTGCAATTCCAGATCACAGACATTATTTACTTTCTTTTAGCTTCCATTCATTCATTCATATAAATTATATGAATACGTGAATGCCAGCTAAAAGAAAATAAATGTGGTGACTTTTCCACGGTATAAATGACTTCATGTCTTGCATAGAAATCTGCAACACAACTGCATCCATGATCTCTTTCCATCTGGATCCTCATCATACAGGATCCACTGAGGTAATAAGTCCCCTGATGTTGGTCGTCTCTTAACGAGTTTGTGGGCTGAAGTTGACGTCTGCATCTCGTAGAAGCAGCGTTTCTCACTGCAGTTGTACGCGCAGCTGAATCCCAGGCGTGAGTGACGGCTCACTGCACTAAACCTGTTCTGGTGTGGGGGGAGGGCTAAGTCCGCTGCTAACTAAGCAAGGAAAAAAATCCTGATTTCATAAAAATAAATCTCCAGAAATGGAAAATTGGATTTATCGATTATCGCCCAGCCCTACAAGAGACGTTTCCTTTTCACGCTGAAATCTGCGTCATATGGTGCGGCTTGACCACAGGTCCGTAGCGCTGGCGAAACATCGGACTGTAGCCCTTCGTCTACTGGACAGTAAGTAAACGTTACAAGTTACTCACTTCCTTTGACATGTTACATAAGATGATGATGATGATGTTCTGCTCAGTGCGTTTACACTTCCTTCATTCACAGACGAGGCGAGTGGGAGGTGGGAGCAGAGTTAGAGGGGGGTGTGGCTTATAACTCTTTGTTTTCGTCTATAGGGCAGCGCACAACACCAAACCTCAGAATAATTTAGCTTTTTGCCTCTTTAAAGCAGTTCTGAAGGAAAAAGTGGGTCCAACCGGTACTGGCAGGGTGGAGCTGATGGTGAGTGGATATAAACAAAAACATTGTACAACAGAGCAATAAATAAGAAATCGTTGATGATTTACATTTTTCATCCTTGAATTTAATGAATAAATAAAAGTGTTCATTTTGGGGGCTGACCTTATGTGAGCTTCTTCGCTTTGTTGTAAAGCGAGTCAACCACTTTGCTCATGTTCTGAATGGTCTCTAGCGCCGCCTCGTACGTCTTGTCCACCACCGGCTCATCAAAGACAATCAGCACGCCTTCGCCTTGGTCCAAAATACCTGTCGGACAGAAGGAGGGTAAACAGATTAGACTGAGTCATCCGTAGCAGACTCCAACAAACACCTACAAACAGTGTTTACAGGATGGGATCAGCAGCCGCTTTGTGAAGTGTTTACAGAAAACAGTGTTTACTGAGAAAACACCTTACCATGAAACTTCTTATCCAGAATCATCTGTGATAGTTTCCTCTCCACGTCTCGCTGCAAGGAACACACACACTCACCAGAAGAACTATGTAAAACAGTGCTTAAAAGAAAAAAGTGTGATGGCAACAGCTTACCTTAGGGAGTTTAATTAGGGAGGAGATGTGTGCGATCTGTTGCAGACAACACACAATCATCAGTTTTTCATGTGTTTCATTTGTTTATTTAATCTCTTGGGTGGTGAGGAGTATGAGGAGGATTACCTGGACCCTGGAGAAAGGCTCGATGACCCTGATGAGGTTCTGCTCCAGCAGGTTGTCGTACAGCATGGTCAGGTGAGTGCTGATGATGGGGTCATCCCTCAGCTCTGCTTTATACTCCGTCAAAGCCTTCACAAGGTTGAAGGGAACAAGGAAAAATGTTAACCCCCATCACATTTACTAACCTCTGGTGACCTCCGTGTACAAAAAAAGTCCACCCACAGAAACTGCTAGAAACTCTGCTAAAATGCTCCTATGACTCTGCCTTTGTTTGAATTTAATCATAAAGGTCCTGCTCGTTTCCACGGAGATGGAGGTTTTATAGTAAAGTATTCATATTCATCCCTATCATAAGGTGCATTTCCATTACCCCTAGAATTGCGCAAAACCTAAATATTGCACCAAAGTGTAATGGAAACACTTTTTTTGTACTTAAACGTCCCCGGATGTGACGTGACGTTCGTTTAAAAAAAAGATGGCGCAGTATGAGTAGCCTCAGGAGGAGACGGAAGTCTTATTACAAAAAAATTAAAGAAAAAATATAACTTGATAGCAAACGTTGAAATGCAATAGTTTTACAAAGAATTAGAAATCTCCTTCCTCCTCCAAGTGGAATCTCACGGGACGAGATTTTACGAGAATAACCGCTAATGCACTAAACACCGTTCGGTGGAATGTCGAAATGTTAGAAATATCGCTTTTATTGTGTGAAATACTGCAATGGAAACACAGCTATAGACTATCTTAGGTTCACTTATGGATCCTCTTGGTTTTTCTAAGGTGAATATGGGGGCTATCCCTGGATCCTCCTGACTGACTATTAATAGAAGGTAAACACTGCCTGATGACTTCCTGAGATATTTACCTGTGTAACACTTCTATTAAAACACCTGGAAACCTGCTCAGATGCACCTTTTACTTTCTAGTGCAGAATAGTTCTTCATCAGACATGACTTTACTCATTTCTAGATGAACTGGGCCGCTATCCTCCATCTTTCTTTTAGGAGAAGATATTACATTTGCTACTGTGTTCCAGGTGAATTTACTCTGACACAGTAACAGGTATCTTAATTCTGACACTTCTGTAGTAATCTTACATGTCTTAGCTTTCTGACACCAAGATTATACATACAGGCCTTGTAGTTGCGGAGATAAACTTGGGTGGGTCATTTCAGGCTGGAGGAAGAAAAACAGGCTCGTCTGACATGCTCAAAAGTACCAAACATTTAATCATTATTAGGAATTTAACCCTCTGTTTAATCATTCAAATGATTAATAATTCATAAAAAAATACAAATTATTTCCCATATGATTAATAGGAGGAGGATTGGTTTTTGGTTGCGATTAGTCTGGAACATGTCAAATATTAGCACCAAAACTGATTTGAGTGCATTCATTTTATTTTATTTTTTTGTAGTGGCAAACATTCTCTCTGGAGACCTTTGTAACCAAAAAACTTCCAATAAAGCGACACTTTTTAATTTTAAACTCTCATTACAGTTTAAAACAATTCTTTAACTCTTAGCGGTCTGTGATCCCGCAGGCATGTTCAGATCATTGTCGCTGTGTGGAGAGCTTCACATCTCCCAGTTGTTGTAAGACATCGACAGACTGTAAAATGAGATATGATGGTTTAAATTTCATAGCACAATATTTACTGTATCAGTGTGTTAGTGGGATACGAAGATGTCATGTCAGTATCTGTACCGCTTATTCCTATTACGGGTCGCGGGGTGAGCTGGAGCCTATCCCAGCAGTGTTTCAGGTGAGAGGCCGGGTACACCCTGGACAGGTCACCAGTCCATCGCAGGGCCATCGCCTTTATTCAATTCTGCTGAAGGGATACGAAGATCTTTCCATATTTTTATCAATTCTGTGAATTTTTTAACCCGTTATGTTAATAAATTAGGTTAAAGGAAAAAAACATCTTGTGTGGCATGAGGGCAAAATCCAACGTACCTTATGACTAAATGGACCAGACCCCTGAGGGGTTATGCGAGTAACATTTGGCATTTTACTGGTTTCCACCCTTTTAAATGGTTTTCAATGGTTTTTCCAGTTACATTAGGGACCCATGTGACCACAAGGGGGCCTTAATGCTATTGTTTTCTTTAAGTGTAAAATAATTTCTTAATCCACATCTAGTCAATATTAAAATTTTTAATATTTTAATATTTTATTTTAAATCCCCGTAATATAACTAAAAAATACAGGAGTTTCATGGATCTGCCTATTGTACAATAAACTGCTATTTAAATGGTTCAAATGTTGAACGTTTGGTAGTTTTAAAGTTGTTGAATTGATTCATATGTTTAAAAAAAGACCACATTTTACAGTAGTTTCTTTTCAGGAGTGAACCTTTTTGTACATGAGGTCATCAAAAGGTGTAAAACTCATCAATAAGGAATAAAAGACATTAAATAAAAATCACATTAAAAAAAAGCAGAGAAAAATGTACAAAAATGCCAGAGGGTATAAGTGTTAAAGACAGAGAAGGACGAGTGGAAACAAACCTTTTCTAAATCTGCGAGTGACCGGTTCTTGCTGGCTTGTGCGACACATTTCAGGGAGTCTGTCTGAAAAAAGGAGAATCAACACATTTATAGGAAGAGTGAAAGGCTGAAGAACAATAACTGAGCATAAAGTAATTTATTCCATTATTTTATACCAACTTTAGCTTCTATTTCCACATGCATTTGGAAAATATCTGCAAGAAATCTAGAGTGGATGTTGTCGTCTCATAGACCAACTATCCTGAACATTTCAGCCCGGTTAAAAGAAATGTGGTGATACCTGTCTGCCAGCGTACCGCAGCGCCAGCTTGCCGCCGATGAGAGCCTGGACATCCTCCGGCCTGAAAATGAAATAATATGCATCATTCGGTTACATGATGTTTTTCCATTCAGAATTATTCAGAATCGAATAATTCTACTTTATATGTACATAGAAAGAGTAATTCCGAATTAAGATTTACATTAAAAACACATCGACAGGGGGATCGGTGCCGCATCTCCAGTGATGCAGACGCTGCATCGGTCTGTCGTGGTGAAGACGGAGCTAATCAAAAAGGCAAAGCTCTCGATTTACCGGTTGATCTACGTTCCCACCCTCACCTATGGTCAGGAGCTGTGGGTAGTGACCCAAAGAACAAGATCACGAGTACAAGCGGCCGAAATGAGTTTTCTCCGCAGGGTGGCTCTCCCTTAGAGATAGGGTGAGAAGCTCGTGATCCGGGAGGGGCTCAGATTAGAGTCGCTCCCTGGTGAGGTGCTCCGGGCACGTCCCACCGGAAAGAGGCACTGGGGAAGACCCAGGACACGCCGGATGGACTACATCTCTTGGCTGGCCTGGGAACTCCTCGGGATCCCCCCGGATGAGCTGGTGAATGTGGCCGGGGAGAGGGAAGTCTGGGTTTCCCCGCTTCGGCAGCTGCACCCGCGACCCGACTCCGGATAAGCGGCAGAAAATGGATGGATGGATGAAAAACACATTTAATCGCCTTTATTCAATTCCACTGAAGATCAGGGTTCTGATTGAACAGGGGGCAGACATGATGTATTTGCGTCTACCGGAAGAAAACAAACTCCAGTTCCTGCTTCTTGTTATCTACAACAGTGATTCCCAACCGGGAAGCACATTACAGGGGGTACTTGTAAACATTTGATATTTAACAGATGATGGGTACATATCATCATCATTCCCCAGCATTTGCTGTGGTCTGGTAAAAAAATAAAATAAAGAGAGAGTAGGGCTGGGACCCAAAATAAATAATAAACCAAGCCTTAATCAATCAAAAGAGCAAACAAGCATTAACAACATCATGAGGGAAAGACTAGAGCAGGGCTGTGCACCTGCATGACGCTTCGCTGTTGCTCTGGATTCAGGAGCGGGTTCAGCAGAGTCGAAGAAAAACAGAAAGGAGGCCAGACCTAAACCTCGGCAGTACAAAAACTATATTTTGTATGGATTTACTTCTACGTCTGCGGAGATTTAATAAAATGATTTCCAGTTTATAATTAGTTGTACGTTACGAGAACCATCAACACATTTGACTAAAGGGGTACTTGTGGTATGACAAAGTGGCTCAGGGGGTACACAAGTGCATGCTCAGAACGACCGGAATTGATTTAAAGAGGAATTCATGTACACCTGTTCGAGAACTTATTCAATCCAGATTTAAAATCAGAATAAACCAGCCACTTACTTCGGATTTAAGTTTAATTTGGAATGGCCATTTTCTTTCGGAATTAGGTGTTTACAAGGTCATTTTTTAATAGGATTAAACTTTTATTCTGAATTAAAGGGGAATTAAAGTCATTTAAACGTGGCCGATAAGTACTCTTTCCCAGTAAACATTTACTTCTACGTTTACAAAGTTGACCACTTACGCATTGAGCATGATTTTGCAGAGCAGCATGTATTTGAGAGCAGTGATGGCTCGGGGGCTGTCAATAGAGTCGTAGCCTTCAAAGGCCTCGTAGAAGTAGGAATACGCCGTCTTCCAGTCTTTCTCCTCTGCAGCGTGAATGATCCCTGTCACCAAACGTCCAAAAAATATCAGCTTCATTCATTCAACGTGTTTGGATCAGCTGAGAAACTGCGACGTCATCTGGACGGTACCTGACTGCATGTCCAGAGCTGCTTGTAGTTTGGGGGGGCAGTAGATGGCGTTGGCGGTTGTCCTGGCGGAGGTGAGAGCAGCGCGGGCCTTGGGCAGGTTACTGAGTGCGTGGTACGTCTTGCTCTCCAGAAGCTGGACTTCCACCAGCAAGGCCTTGTCGTCCATCTTCTTAAGCTCCTGCAGCAACTGGGAGCCTGAAGAAAGAAGGAAGGAAGCCGGACGGGCAGGAGAGTCTCAGTTTGAGCTCTTGACGTTGAAAAAGGGAAGAAAAGTGAAGTTTTACTCACTGAGCTGCAGAGCCTCCTGGTAGCATTTTGTGTCAAAATACAGCGAGATGAGGCGAGCCTGAAGACACAAGAGGTGTTATTGTCATGTGGATGTATGACATACAAAACGTGGGCAGATATGTGCATCTAAAAGGCTTTCTGAACAATATCAATGTTTACACACATTGTATTGTGAATGTAGAGGTTTTATGTCAGGATTTAGTTTGTAGCTCTCTGGTCATGTGATCAGTAATCATGTCTTTTTTTTATTTTATTTTTTTTTAACAATTTTAACATGTGTAGATTTGATTAGACAGCCTAATGCTGGATTTGTTCTACTTTCACAGATGATTTTAGACACTGAATTTGGATTTAAATGATCTGAGCAAAAGTTGCCATTTTTCTTTTTCTTCATATTTAAACGTCCACTGCTGACCTCACATCAGGAGGCCTTGTAGTGGAGGTGGGACTGTGTTCTTATGATCACTTCTTTATCTAAAGTTTAACTTAAGTTCCTTGATCTGATAATTAAAAAAGACAAATGGTAAACTAATGTCTAACACACTTCTTTAAGGTTAGTGCAGTATAAAAATGAAACGTGGAATTCTGTTTGGCCGATACTAAATCTCTGAAATAGGCATCAGAATTTTAAAAAAGAGGATTGACACATCCCTAATTTTAACAGAAATTTTTATTTTGTTTTTAATGTGAAGCCACAGAATAATATTTATGATTGTGTACACAAACAGATTTATAGCTTACAATCTATCGTTTGGTCGCATTTATTTTCTGCGTGTGTTTATTTGCCTGTTACAGCCTCAACTTAGTGACGACAGCTTCTTGAATCTGTTGCTGCAAGCACACAAATCAGCTCTCACACGTCCCAGCGTGATGAAACTGTTCTCCAACTTGTGGCACATTTGTTGCGAGACACTTGTGTCAAAGCTAACTTGTGACCTGTGTCTGAAGATGTGAGAGCAGAGCAGGTGGGTGAGCTAGGGTGAGGGAGGGAGGGAACGTGTGGGTGTCTGGATCATCAAAAGGTCAACCAATCAGAGTGAGGGCTAAGGAGACTGGCGTGCCACATGCTTTCTTTTGTTAGCCCTCTGGTCAATGATCGCTAGCACAAGCTACTTCACATGCGTTTCTTCTTCTACTGTTGTTTAAAGAAAGTCAGACTATTTTGCTCACGTCCATGTAAACCAGGGTAGCCCAAGTCCAGTCCCCGAGATCCACCATCATGCAAGTATTGGCTGCATCCGTTTTGCAAAACACCTGAATCAAATGAATGGCTCGTTACCAGGCCTCTGCAAAGCTGAATGTCACGTGGATGAAGGAATTCAGCCATTTGAGTCAGGTGTGTTACAACAGGTAAACCACCAAAACATGCAGGGTGGCAGATCGCAAGGATCGGAGTCAGTGGCCAATAGGGATGTGCCATGTTAAGTACCTCACGATATGATTATCTATGCTATGATTTGGATATTAAACGATTATTAGGATTTCCAAAGCATCTTTTTTCCCATTCAGGGTTTTGTTTTCTCAAGCAACCAAACAAATTTAACCCACTATCTTTTATATATTTTGAATTATAAATAAATCAAACATATTTTTTACATTATGTTCAAATTTCTCCGTGGAATCTACAGGAAATACGTGTTTGCAGTAATTAGAAACGGCTATTGGCGGCTTTATTCACCTCATGTTACCTGGGCTGAAATCGAGGTGCTGTACTTTTATATTTAATTTAGCTTTAAACAACTTACATACAGAGTAAGTATTGTCCAGGCCTTCTCTGTTCTCATTTACATAAAACTAAAATGTTTAGAAACGCTCGCCTTCAGACCAGATGAGTAAATCTCCCGCTCAGTAACAATGGCTGAAAGGCTAGCTACTGCCTTCTTGGTATCTCCGTTATTTACTGTTTGCCGCCAGAGACACTTTAGATTCCCTCCCCGACTGCTCCCAGGCGCTGGAATTTGGCAGCCTTCTGCTCCTAGGATGGGTCAAAATGCAGAGAAAGAATTTCCCCACTGTGGGACTAATGAAGGATTACAAAAAAAAAAAAGCGTCCACATGGGCGACTTTTATGTTCCTGCCACACTTTGCAGCTGTGTTCATGTCATTTAATTATTATGAAAAATAATCGTTCTTTGAACGCGAATTGTAATTGAATCGGCACATGTGGCATCGCAATGATTCAATTAAATAGTGAACCGACTCACCCTCAGTGACCACTGGTTGGACTTGATTTGACTGTCTAAACCAGTGCCTGGTAGTTATGAGTTACTATCACCACATGGTGGTGTCAGATTACCAAGCTGTTTGTAACCGTCAGGAAAAATAATAAAAGCATTGCTAGGCTCTGCTACAACACGTGTGGTGCTGTGAGATTTAAATATAAGAAACTTGCAGAGAAGAAGACAACAACTAAGATGTCTCTGACCACAGATTCATGGACAGGTTGTCTTATAAGAATAAGCTTTGTGGTAGCACCAAGTCTCACCTCTAGTGCCTGTCTGAGGAAAGTCCTCTTCTCAGCTTTGGCCCACTCTATGCATTCCAAGCACAGGTCCACCTCCTGACCGGTGGCAGCTTCCATGTCCAGGAACAAGTCCAACAGGGAGCGGACCAGCCGGGCAGCTTTGGCTTTGGAGATGGAGTTGAGGAAGGGACGTACATACTTCAGCAGGCCTCCAAGCTCTGGAGGAGGAGAACATTAGGGGAGAAGAAAAAATCAACTTGAGGCTGAGCTCCAGTGACTAAAGTACTCTTTTAATCTAGCCTGTCCACCAATAAGCTGAAACATCTCCATCACTCACCACTGAAATAAATGGAAAGGTAATATTTTCTCTGAAGTAAGCAGGAAACGGAGATTTTTAATTCTTTAGATGAGAAAGTATTTTCAGCAAACCAAATGTAAGGCAGTAACAATTTGTCAGCAAGGGCAGCTCAAACTTTCAATACAAAGTAGTTAATGTCCATGTTTTACTAAAAGACAGCATGATCTTTTAAAAGGTTTGTTGTCTTGGACTGGAACAAATCCATCAGTCATGGCCTGCTACCAAACGAATTTTCATCTAATTTTACACCAATATGACAAACTAATTTTGCGACTGTGCGCTCACAATCTAAAATATAAAAACTTGGAAAGAGTGTAAAAACAACTGGTGTTTCAGCAAAACTTTAATCATGACAGCAAATTCTCCCACCATTTATCACGTGTTCAGCTTTTTCTAAGCGTCTTAGATACTAAACTTTTATGACATTGCTTTAAACCATGAACATGATGCCCTGTTTACCTGCAGCTTGTCCCGTCTTCGCCAGCAGCCCACCCAGCTCCAGGATGCTCTGCTCTTTAACACGCACCGCCTCCTCATCGCTGTCCTGGATGTCCCGCTTCACTACAACACAACCAGCAACGTATAATGATGTAATCTAGTCCGTTGTTATATGAAAAACCGCGCCAGCCAAAGACTGAAACTGCTGATGTTACATTCCTGCAAAGGCTAATTTAATATGAAATTATGTCATACGTTGACTGGAAAGGATGGCAAAGAGCCAAGCGGTTAAAATAGCTGCGAAATATGAAAAAGTCACATTAGACAACAATTACAAATGACAGATACACAGCTACGTTGAAAAAAACATGTGCAGTATTAGAATAAGCTAAAAGAAAATTATGACTACTATAGTGGTGTTATATGGCTAACTCAGGCTACAGTCATTTCCTTGTCGGCCTGACATTTGACAAGACGCGGAGTAGCTGCTAACATGTTAGCTCATGTTAACTAGCCAGTTGCCAACGAAGTTCCTATCAAATGAATGAGAAAGGTTAGCTAGCATTAGCTTATTGGTAAGCTAGCCGGTAAGTTGCTAGCCGGCTACACAACTGCTGCTGACTCACTGTGCGAACAGGGAGAAAAAGATGGACAGCTCTTAGCTAGCTAATACAGCCTAGCATTACTGCTACCTAGAAAGGCTGGCTAAGTCAACGGCTTCACGACTGATAGTAATGTGCAGACTTCGTCTCTACGCGTGAAACTGCTCCTCTTTTAGTGCCGTACTGTGCCCGCTATTGTTACCTATTGAATGTAATATATCGATAGAGGCATTCCTGTCAGTTCCAAGAAGGGACTGGGCTCTCTGAAACTCAGCCACAGCCGCGGCTGCCATCTTTCCGCTGCCTGCCTCTGCTCTCTGTGCCTGATTGTTTTCCGGGTAGGTTGTTCTCATTGTCGTAACGATGCCGCCCCCTGCAGGTGGCGTCTAGTACTACCTGTAGTCCTTCCTCTGACAGGAGAGCAGGTCGAGAGTAATTCAGTTTCATTTCTCAAGTTCACTGAAGGCCATGGTTAAATTACATAACGTTTGTCTTATCCAGTGTAATACCAGTCCTTGTAAAGGCTTGAAATAACTTTTATCTAAGACACAGCACCTGATTAAAATGTCTGCAAAAGTGGCACTGCACCTACAGTCCCAAATATGTGATTTATTATGAATATCGAACTAACTTGTAAAATATATGGTATTGTTGGAAAGCATGATTTGTCACCTTTAAAAGGTACAATTGGTAACGATTATGCTATTGTGCAGTGAGAAACAAAGCTAAAGCTAACCCTGCATTATTCTGATGGTTTTCACTCTTTATTAGCTTATTAGAAATTAGCTAATATTCAGCATGATATAATAAAATGTCTCTGGTTTAGCACGTTTTTGTTTTATTGGGAACAAAATACAGGTTTATATATGCAAATCATTGCATTATGTTTTTATTTACATTTTAAAAACCTCCCACAAAAGTCTGAACTCTGGCACGTGCCCCTGTAAAACCAGAATTTTTGCAAAGTTCAATTCCAGGGACTGTTGGAGAGAAAATAACTGAAAAAACTTTACAGATGCACACAAATAAATATATTTTTATTTCTTTATTTCTAAAAATGATCTCCAACAATGCAAGACTCTGTTGGCTTCTTAAAACAAACAGAACTGGACCCACAATAGCTGCTTATATATTTTTTTTGCTGTGTTATTATAGTATTGGTCACAAATCATCAAAAAAACGTACTGAACAACTTCTGGAACCAAATACGTACTACAAAAACCAAGAAACCCCCTCAGTATCTGGGGTCATCCCATTAAACAGGTACCAGTTTTAAAAATATCTGGGAACAGAGATTGACTCCTGCTTGTCTGTTACCACGTAGACTTTGTTTTAGAAATAACCTAAATTTAAATAGAAATGAGAATAAAAAAGATATTTTTTTATTCTCATTTCTATTTAAATTTAGGTTATTTCTATCTAGTGTTTAATGTTGTATTTACTGTAGCTGCATCAAAGACAGATTTCTGTCACTGACAACATAGTTTATCCATCAATCTAATAAGAAATTATGTCAGTTTCATTGTGCATGAAACAGTAATAATAAAAAAAGAGTAAACACTAAAGCAGAGCGGCAAGGATTGCGTCATGCAGGACCGACTCATTTCCATGGAAAAACCAAAAGTTCATTCTGTCCAACATTTTCCTGGAACTTGGCATGTATTCTGGTTTTACGAGGCCACGAACCAAACTGAAGAAGTTTAGTCAGACTCAGATCTGCAATTCACACTCCATAAATACAACCCCGGCGACCACCGAGCCAACTTTTCTTTCATGGAAGCGCAGTGACCAAGTTTCACGTGAGTAACTGGTTAACTAAGAGACCTAATTGTGGATTTAGTTTGACCAAGAACAGTTGATGCTGGCAGGATACAGTGAAGGAAATGACAGCATTCAGGCAACGGATAAAAGAAAACTAAATTTATTTCACAATTTATACAGAGAACGAAAAACTAAATATTAAACCTCATTAGTGAAGCCACTCGCGGCGGGTTCATAGCACCACGGACAGGTAGTCACAAACCTGAAAACACAGAAATAAATGGCTCATTTTATTCTGAAAGTTCATCCATCATAACCCAACCAGTCATTTCCTTTAAGCTTCCAGCAGAATAAACGTCACTTTTCTTGGAAATGATGAGAAAAGACAGGACAAAGTCAGCACCTGCAGCGTACCTTACAGCTTATCATCAGGTTAGCGGAGCTTTCTGGTTCTATGTTGGCAGCTACAGAGAAAACAGGATTGTGTAGACAGTCCTCCATGTGCTCAGACACCCTAAACTCCAGAAGATGCTGCAGGACGTCTGGAGTAATGTTTCGTTTCTAAGGAAAGGAGAAGGTCACAGTCAAAGTCAAGACAGGCTTTCAGCCGAGTCACCACAAGTAGCATCTCTTCATCTTCAAAACAAGTTGTTTTATTTGCGATCAAATCTTGAGCTTTTAAGACTAAGCTGAGAATTTCTAATCTATCATTTTGGCCATCAGCAGCGCCAAAGGTGTGCCCCAAGGTTCAGTTTTAGGACCTTTATATGACCCAGTTTATGTGAACAGTAGCTGCGTTCACATTTGATCCAATCGAATATCCAATCAGAAGAACAATACATCCTGTAAACGCCTCAGTTTATCCAGTTGAGAGGTGCTTCAAACCTTTTCATGACCGAATCAACAAGAAAAAATCAATTGTTTCCGCACATGTTTGAACCACGTGGGAGTTACGTGATGCAATTAGTTTCTTTCGTTTCCAATCTTCCTCGGGTTTTCTTGCCTTTCTTTGCTGAATCAGTCACAGTGCACGTTCAGAACAGCCAGTGTGTTTCTATCTGTTGGCTCGCATGTGAGGCGAACCTCAGCAGCGACGTCTTGCTGATGTAGAAGTCGTATAGAGCGGTTTTTCAGCCTCGGCACGCTGCTACGCTGCAGCGGCTCCAGAAATGCACATATTAGATGTTACTGTGCCATCTAAAGAGTCCGGAAGGCGGAGTTGTAAGGTCGGAAAGTTATGTAATGTATCTTTAAAGAAATTAATACTAAAATTTTGTTATTTTTTCTTATCAGGAGAAAATATTGGTTATCGTTCTAAACCTGAAAACAACTTACCGCTTACTTCTCCCTCCTCATTGACTAAGGCAGCCTTATCTACATCTGTCAGCTCTCTACGGATGTTGGACACAGTGAGGTTCTGCTGTAGGTACTTACAGTTTTCAGTGTGCGTACAGATGTCAGAAAAATGGTGTTTTTCTTTACGAAAAAAACTTGCTCCTGTTTTTAGTACTTTCACATGGTGCTTTTCATTTTTATGTCTTGTGTTCTGTACTGATAACTTTGTTAGTAACCAACTGTGAAAAATTGCATGTTTATGTGAAACAGGTTTCCCTTGAAAATAATACTCTGTCACAATGAGATTACCATTGCAAATAAAGATTTAATAAAATTATTCTTATGAGCTTCTATTGTTTGTTTGTTGGTGAAAAATATAATGATGACAAGAAAGCCCACATTTTTATAGAATGAAGCTTAACAAACCTTAGTGTTGATATAAAGTCCACAAGGACAGGAGAAAAAATAGTTGTTGATGCTCAAGTTGTTCCTGCAAGATTGACAAGCATTACCAAGTTATCTCGTTTACTCAGTGTAGTTTAAAACAGAAATAAGTGTCACCGGTTTTGCCCTGAGTCACAATAGTTTTGTTACATTTGTTAATAATGGACAACTATCAAGTGTTGTCAGGATTGTGTTTAAAGCAGCAAATAAACGGACTCACGTGTGACATACAGGGCAAATAATACGCATCTCTTCCAGATCCTCCACTAGAGATGATATGTACTGCTGCTCAAACTGCAGGTTCCTCTCATACTCTTCTATTATAGACATTTCTGTGGCACAAACAGACCCATGCACATTTAAAATCTGTCTGAGGAAATATGTTAAGCCTGCAGACATCCCCACTCCAAATGTCTGGATCATTTATTTATAGATCATTATAGATTATTTATAGATGTGCATTACCTTGGGTTATGAGCTCCTGTTGGATTTCTTCAAGAACTGCCAGTTCATCATACTCCTTCATGACACCAAACATCTGTTTAAAAGGAAATATTATGATTGTCACAAAGGCTAAACAAAGCAAAAAGACAGTAATACTTTTGCAAGGAAAAGTCTGACCTCTGTTAAGCCCTGTGGACCCCACAAAGAGGGCAGCCTCTGGTCTTCTGACTGCAAGGCGGTCCACTCCTCCTCCATCACTTCTTGGACGATGATGGAGGTCGCGGAGCTGCTCTGGTGCAGACTTTCTCCCATCTGTCGGTATCTCTCCAGCAGCCTTGACCGGCTGTTTTTCAGCCTGTCCACACAGCGCTGTGAAAGACAACATAAAAAAAACGAACAACTCGACGTAAAAAGTCATGTCAAACTAGCCACATAGCAACATGCTAACAAGCTAGCTAACTGAAACGTAAGTGTTTTATTACTCGCCTTGCGGTATGTTTCCTTCCATGGCGGCGTGGTTCCTTTATAAAGCGAGCGGTGTCTTTGCTGAGCGTCCATTTAAAATATTAATAGTTGGTATTCGTTTACATATATGCAAAACGTCAAACTTGCGGACTAATATTAAGGAACATTACGAAGCTAAACATTTCCCTTTCTAACTTCTCACCCCGGAAGTTGATGTACGCTCCCGCGAAATGCACGATGGGTTATGTAGTTGTTTGGAACCAACCTCAGCACCTCCTCTTACATAGTCAATAATATAAAAACAGATGTTATCATCATTGTCGTTAGGGTTTTTTTTCATAAAAAGAAAATTACTAGGTTATCTAGATAACGCAGGCATGCATAATGGATTTTATAATATGTTATTATTAGGGCTGTCAAAAATAGCACGTTAACGGCGGTAACTATTTTCTGTAATTAATTGCATTAATATGTTTTATGCAATTAGCGCATGAATGGCATAGCAAGCCTCATACATCATCATTTCTCTGTTTTAACGGCGGACACAGAGGCGTCTGGGGGCAAGATTAAAAAGTTGAACCTGCTGACTTTATAGATGGATTTGAGAATAAAAAGAACATTGATGGAACAACTCACGAGCTTCACCCCTGTGGAGGATGGTGATGTTTAAAACAGCCAACAGCTTTAAAAAATACATGCAATTATTTAAACCACTGAGGAAAGAACAGGGAGAACGTGTTTTGAAAGAAATTTTTTTAAAAAATTTATGTTTAGTACCTTGTTGTGGTCAAATGTTTATTTCCACACAATGCATTCATGCTTGTCTTAGTTCATAGTTTCACTGATACATTTTTATTCATCCAAATTTTAAAAATGTATCCATCAACACCGTGTACAGCGGGGATGGGGGCTGCTGACCTCCACTCGGGACGTTGTGGGTTGTTGAAGGGAATACTTCAAAGACCTCCTCAATCCCACCAACACGTCTTCCAGATGACAGAATATATTTGCCAGAATAAGTTTAATCTTTGGTTACAGACTTGTCCTTAAAGGGTCATGTTCTCTCGTCCAAGGCCGAAGATATTTCCAGGCTTGAGTTCGCTTCATTCTCGTGGTTCCCAACCTCTTTTCCTTGGGGATTCCCTTTATGCCAATACTAAAAAGCCATGGACCCGCTGCCACACCCCGTGTTGAAACCATGCTTGGTTTTATGCTTTCAAAAGTGAGATTCTCGTCATAAACAATGTATTATGACTGATTCCTGTCCTTCCATGAAGCCCAACTTAAAATAACAACATATCGCCATACTTTACATACTCCATCATCAAAGACCCCACCCACCCCCAACATGGACTGTTCACTCTCCTCCCCTCAGGCAGGAGATACAGGAATCTGAAATGCAGGACAACCAGACTCAGAAACTCATTCTTTCCCTCGGCCATCAGACTTAACTTAATAGGAGTCTGTAACAACGGCCTGTACCTGCACACTGACTTTATATTGTCAATCACAGAAACTGCAATATTGTTAACTGTTTATGTGTCTTATTACTTATAATAGATATTGTACATGCATCTTACCGTCTTTTCCTTAGCATGTGGCACAGCAGCTTATTTAGCAAACTGCACATTTATGTACATAGATTATTTACTCAGTTTGTTTCATCCTATCTTTATCTTCTATCTATTTTTTATGGTTTTTCTTCTATTTTATAATCTTTGCAGCATTCAGTGCAGATGGGAAAGTAAGAATTTCATTGTTCAGTGAAACTTGTTTCTTTACTGCGCAAATGACAATAAACACTTTGAATATTGAACATTTTCCCTTTAAAATAGGGACAATGTGTGGAAATTATTCACAAAGGATTTGAATGTTCAAAGCCTCCAGGACCCCCTGTATTCATTGGGGGACCTCCTTGGGGGTCCTAGACCCCAGGTTGGAAACCACTGCTCTAGACAACAAAATCTTCAAAAACATTGATCAGTATAATTTTCTATGGATCGTTTGCATCACATTAGAGAAAGTGGTCTTGACTTTTGGGATTTTATTTATTTTTACCTTGGATAATGTTTTTAAAGTAAAGTGGTTGAAGCAGTTTTGAAGAAATGACTCCTCCATGTGGATTTTTTTTTTACAAAATTTGCTTTTGACTAAATTGGAGGAATGTCTTTCTTACTAATCCGCAACTACAAAGTCAGGAAGCTTGCAGTTAAATTGTCTAATTTTCATATACAAGCCTTACAAGCCTGGAAACTCATGGATTTCTCCACATAAGTACAACATCTGCAATGATGAAGATATATTACATAAAAATGAGAGTATTTTTATTAAGATGTGGTTTGAAAGAGGCAACGTTTCATTAGTAAGCCAATTGATGTCTCCAGACATCTATCTTATGAGTTTTATTGAGTTTGTTTCTCACTTTCATCTTCTTGTCCCAGAGAAAGAACATGCTCTGGTCATGAAGGCTGTCCCTGTTGGATCATGTCCCACATCTGGCTGATGCTGTTTTGATTAATCCCAGTGACACCTTTTTTGGGGAAAATTTGTTTTTCCAAATGTAACAAAGCTTTCCATCTTACGCTGCATACTGGGATAGGTTTGTTAAGGATGTCCCTTGGGTCCACGTTTGGGTGTTGCCACGTAAATGTTTTATAAATAATAAGATTAAAGAAGTATCATTTCAAATTTGACACCAATTTTATCCAGTCAAACCTTTTCTCAGAAAGCTTATTAATTAAATTGATATTAACTGTAACTGGAAAGAGGATTCCAAAATCATTGATGACAATTTGTGGGAAGTTTCTTCATTTTCTTTTGAACTTACGATTTTAGGATTTCTAAAATATGATAAATAAATAAAAAAGTAGAACAAAGGACATATATTATCTCCTGCTACATATTAGTTATTATGGCCAAATTCTCTTAGCAAGAAGCCACTTTTCTCCGTGTTTCTGAAAATGTTGGTATCATATGTTATTAGGATAAATTTACAACAAGAATTACAGAAAAACTACATCTGTATGTACATTTAATTTGTCCTACATGAATTGTAATTCTTTTTCTTTTGTAGTTGTTTGTCCTTTATTATATTTTCGTTCGGTTTGCTGTTTTATGTGTTTTGCTTGCTCTTTGTTCATTTGCTTGTTTTGTTTTATTTTATTTTCCTTAGCTGTTCATTTATGCCTTTTGCATTAAGTCATTTGTTATTCATTGCTTTGCAAATATTATATTTCACTGTATTCTGTATTTGTTAATAAAAGTTGGAACAAATAGCAGGTGCCATATTTATGCCAGCATTTTTACCTACAGGTTCTCTGAATGGACAAACAACTGTGTGGGTAAAGTGAGAATCTTCTATGTACCAGTTATATTTGACAGGCACTGTTTGGGATAAGTGACGGCTTATAAAATAAGATGAAAACGTGTTTATATCTACATCCATTCACTTCTGTACTTGATTTTTAAAGTAATTTTTATGCTCATCTTTACCACTAAAAGTCAGTATTTATTTTACACTTTACCTTTAATATTATTTTCAAAGCTTATCTAGAAAAGCAAATGTTAGCATAACTTGCTAACAGGTTAGTTTAAATTTTAGCAATAGCTTGTTTTCCTAATGATATTGAAGCACTTTCATTGTTTGAAAAACTGCTGTTTTTTTGTAACTTCAAAATGCGATAAAACTAGTAAGAAAATTATTTAGTATAACATAAACTGTTTAGCAAGCTCTCTCCTTTTCCTTTTTCTTTCAAACGAGAAGCAATGACTGATGGGTAATTTATGATTTTTACTCAAAGACCAGAATGTTTTCTTTAAATGGGACCTTCCCAGTTGCTTTCTTCTTCAATTAGGAACAACTCCTTGAAAAAAGCTTCCTTAAAGGATAATGAAAAAATTGATGTATAGGCTACAGGTCAAGGATCCGATTGTCAGTTAAAGAATTTAATTCTGTAGCAACACCACTCTTAAAGATAACAGTAACACATTATTGTTATAAGTTCAATACGATAAAAACAGGGCAATGAAGGGGCTGCCAGTGAGACTTTGCTCAGAGACCCAAGAATTGCCTCTGGTCATGTGGCTAAGTTTTTGCAGTCAACTCTGGACATCAAGTTCAAATTTGGACCAATTTTTATTTATTTTGGGACTCAGAGAATTAAAATGTGCTTTTCCTGCTTTGACAAGTCACACTGGCTGTTGAAAGGTCAGCAGTAGGAACCTGTAGGACAGAAGACTGTTAAACTTGTGATCTAATCCACTAAATGTACACATATATGTACAATTTAAAACCTTCCAGGCCCTAAAACAGGTACACTTGTTGCTTTGAGGTTCCGTTGTGAGCTCTAGTGGATACAGATGTCCTGATGGCACCCTATTGGAAAGAAATGCAATCCTGTTGTTGCTGCTCTTACAGGATGAGTAAAATCATCAGAAAGGCCCCAGAGGAGATTTCTAAAAATGAGGGTAATGTGAATCATGGCGCTTTACAAATAAAGTCAAATTGAACTGAATTTCCAGCAAAATTACAATTTGATGTGTTATCTATGTTGATTTTTACAGATACAGATGAGAAAGTTAGTCTATAATTCCCAAATTAGTGTGTCTGAGTGAAAAGTAATTTGGAAGAAAAGTGTAAGAGAGATATTTTCGATAAAATAGTCTTAACTCATTGTTTGTAATGTGTTTATTTTCTTGGTCCTATAAAATATTTTATTACGAGGTCTAGTATCATAAATAATACAACCAAACATTTAAACTGTTTATCTGGAAATGAGAGGAGCGTTAATGTCTCCTGAGCATTTATTTTTCTTCAGGCGGATTTAGTTACTGGGTCTGGCCTGCTTGAGCCGATTTACAAAATCCACTGTTGGTCCTCATCAGCAGCCTCTCCGCCAAAAGCGGCAGCTCTGACTGGTTTGGGCAGCTGGTTCAGCACCTCGGACAGCGAACTTCGCGATTGGCTGGAGCCCTTCGGCGGCCAATGGCTTCAGCGACGCGGCTGTGGCAGGCGCGAGCCTGCAGTATCAACGGAGGCAGCAGCAATCCGATCACAGCCAATCAGAGGGCGGCGATTCTCTCCCACATCCAACCCGAATAGCTGCAGATGCCCGCATCCAAGCATCTCTGTCTCTCTGTACTAGGTCTGCATGGATAAGCTGACATCTATTTTTGGATTTCAGATCGCTGATTTTTCTCCTCCCCATCTTTTTTGTTGTTGTTGATTTAGCCTTTTAGATCGATACCTGTTGTGTTATTTATTATTATTGGTATTATTATCTGGGGAGGTTTAGACGAGCTGTGCGCATCGTAGCGGGACATCAACAGCCACGACAGTCAATGGAAGACATCTTTCCACTCGCTCCAAGCGAAGGAGTGAAGCATTTATTCGCCGCTGTTCTGCATCTGTATCCCAATCGACAGGTGAGGAACTCCTAGATGAAGAGTTAATAAAAGCAGAAACCCCACCCGGGAGAAAAAGCTTTCGGTCTGTGACGCTTTGTAGGGGGGTTATATTGGGTATTATCCAGGACTGAACAATTTTCACGCCCTGGATCTGGAGAGCAGGCGGTTCCTGGTGGTGCTGTGGATACCGAGGCTGGAAGGCACCTTTCCAATTTGCCCAGCAGCCAAGGGGGTGGTCAGGGTGGGATTCATGTATTCCTCAAGAGGATAGGATTAATTAGAAGGTAGGAAAACACGGAGGGATGATGCATGTGCCAACACTTTTCTTCTGAAGAATGGCGAAAAAAGCCAACAAGTCATTCAGTATTTAGCTCCAATGTCCTGTTGCTCAATCACACAAAACACCGCAGCGTCATTTTTGGTTGTTTGCGCCACTTAGGCGTTTAAAGCGCCGCTTATCAGCTGGTGTTTCTGAGGCTATGTTGTCTGAGGAGGGAGGGTGGATTCAAGGCTTCCATTTTGAAGCTAAGATGGATGCTTGCGCACATTTCTTTCCTACCTCTGAGGCCTTTTCTTGGTTCTTATATAATGCCGATGAACGCTGTTCGACCAAGGCAAGCGACGCAAGCAGCGCCGCCTCCATATGCGACATTATGGTGCGGTGCGGTGTGTTTACTTGACCTCTACGGTGAAAAACAATCAGAGATGAAAACATCAAACTAGTCCTGCACAACAATTTTACTTTTTTAGATCAGGGAAATTCATTTTAAACTGGTATGTGAAAGAAAGGCTGTAGTTAAACTAACGTAATTTGAAATTTCCGACCTAACTTAAAGGTTTTCCTGTTGAGAACCTGAATAAAAAGGCAAGCAAGCGGTTTTCTCACTCTTCTTCTAACAGGTCTTTTTTGGGGTGAAGTTTTCTCAGTTCTAGAAATAACTTTCTATTTCAGTAGAACCACTAACCGAACTTCATGTTCTTTTGGAAGACAGAAAACTAGGGCTGCAACAAACCATCGATCACAATCATTACATTGATTCATTGATCAACGAGACGACAACATTAATCCAAATACAAAATATCAATTAGATAATAACCCAGTAATATTTTTAATAAAGAACGTGTGGATTTATTTACATTTACTGTTCCAACAACCAAAATATATTATTTCCAAGGCTGTAACAAATAACGCGTTAACAGCGGTAACTGATTTCATTCATAAATAGCGTTAATATTTTTCACATCCGCGGCATGACAAGCTCCACACATCCGCCATGACGGCGGGTATAAACGCAAGTTGGATTTCTATGGACGGATTTGAGAATAATAATAATAATAATTAAACACATTGCTCGCCCCGTGGAGGACGAGGGTGTTTAAACACCATTTTCGTGGAGTGGGTTACACACTCCTACGTTCCCCGCATTTTAAAAAATTTTCCTGCATTTTGCACAAAGTAGCTGGTCTGGTGGCTCTCTGGTCCAACCTGTCTGTTCAGCTGCTTCCTCCCTCTCCTCCTCCTCCACTGTTCATAGTTCACACCGGCACATATTTACCCCAAAGTATTGTTTTTGGCAGGACCTTCTCTAACACAGTTGCTGACAGGTGGTAGACAGGATTTATACTTTAGTTAAGCAGGGGCGGGTCTAGAAAAGCTTTGAAGGGGGCCCAGGCACTAAGCAAAAGGAGGGCACAAATGAGACATTTTTTAAGGTCTAGATTTTTATTAAATGTTGAACTAAAGTGACCATTTAACGGAAAATGTGAATAAAAACTAAACAAACAGCCGATGATGTATTTTATCATCAGGTGTTTACTTTGGGTAATGCTGCTGTACATTTTTCACTGCTGCACACTCGCACTTCAACGATAAAAGGGAAAACATGTTTTATCCAGATCATTAGTTTTATTAAAGTTTCTTTATCAATATTGATTGTTTAAACCAAGGGAGTCCCCCAAAGAGCACAGGGGGTCCCCGAGGCGTTTAACATTCGAGAACATTCGAGCCATTGTGATTAATGTCCACAAAGTAAGGCTGTATGTTCTTTATTTAACTTTGGCTTCATCAAAGGACAGGACTCAACCAGAACACATTATTTATGGTGAGAATCTCACTTCTGAAAGCCTAAAACCAGCATGGTTTCAGCCCTGGGTGGAGCAGAGGGTCCACCGCATTTTAGTGTATGCATGAAGGGGGTCCCCGAGGAAAAAATGTTGGGAACCACTGATCTAGAACATTGTTTCTCAATCCAGGTCAGGACCCATTGGTCTGCATGTTGTAGTTAACATGAGATATTGGTAAACATTTACTCTTTCTGTTGATACAATTAGGGATGTTCCGATGCCATTTTTTCCTGTCCGATACTGATACCGGTACCTGGGGTTTAGCTATCTGTCGATACCGAGTACGGATCCGAAACCAGTGTTTTTTTATTAAGAAGTCTATAATTTCTATTTTATTCTTCAGCTTTACATGACAGTGTCATGGATCTGATTGACATGAGACTGATACATTTTTGCTATTGCTAGCGTGTCCAATAAGAATATTTTGGGCAAAATATAAGATAAACCACAAACCACTAGTTTCCTCCTTCTCAGATGAATATTAAGCGCAACAAGAAAGACGGTGCAAGCGCCAGAGAAGCCGATCAGCTGATAACCGACAGCAGGTCACGGAACAACAGGAGAGAGAGGAGGAAGAGTAGGAGGAAAATTAGTACAGACCTGCTGGAAACAGTTTTTTCTTTTTCCTTTTTTTCTTTAAATGAAAGAGTGCGGGTGTTGAATCCTCTCACCAGGAAAAGTGTAGGGGCTGAGGGAGCGTTAATTCCGATAAAAAATTAATGCAATAAATGACATATGTTAGCTCCTGCTGTCAACGAGTTATTTTTGACAGCCTTAATATTTATAATTCAAGTTTTAATAACACCTGAAATCCATGGTGGCCACAGAAGTGTTTTAATTATTGAGTAAAAAAACTCGGATCAAAGAATTTCTAATAAAAACTATCTTGAAATTGGACGTACAGTGAACGTTTTGCACCAAGAACAGGGACTGTTAATCCAGGACTGTAAAATCTGTTGTGTGTTACTGCGGTGGCTTTCTGGCTTTTCTGCAAATTCCTTATGTTTTTTAAAAGCATTTGCCAACGTTTGTTATTGCTGTGGTTTGTTGCACATTTCCTTTAAGGCAACAACCTCGTGCTTTTTCATGTGATTTCAACCAAAATGCTTTATAAAGTCTCCCAAATCCATAGAACATTTAAACATGTAACATTAGCAGGACCATCACTGTAGGATCGCTACAATACCATTAATGCTAAATGTTAGCACAACAGTGCAGCTGCTTCTCCGCCTACAAACTCAAAACAACGGCCACGCACGACTGCGTAACTTCCTGTGTCTGCATGTGGTCGCGCTGGGCAGGAAACACAGAATTATGATTCCGTTTCCATGGTATCGGATGGTGTTTAGACAGAAGCACTCGCCGATGCCGATCCCCTTACTTTTTGGTAGGATCGGCGAGTACTTCCGATGCTAGTATCGGTATCGGCCTATCACTAGATACGATACAGTAAAAACTCACATATTTGGTAATTAATTCCGATTAATAATTAATTAATTCCAATTAATAATTAATTAATTTGTAAATTGGGATTAATGTAATCAAAATTTTTGATAATTTGACTGCCCTAATTATTTCATGAGGAAAATGTGGATTTCCAAACGTGTGGCGTGTGTATAAGTCAGACTGTAACTTGGTTAAACTAAGTTGTGAAAATATTTGGTCTAAGAAACTAAATAAGAGTAAAGTTTACACTATGTCCTACTTTCACCCTTTAAACCTGATCAGTTTAAAAGAGCAAAATAAATAAAAAAAATAAAAAATGAGGGCAGTAATATTTATTTTCAGCTGTTGCTCAACTTTTAGACCTTAATGTTCACATAACAGGACTGAAAGTGAATTTTAGGGCCAACATTAATGCTGAGAATTAATTTTGTTGCTATGGGTGATCAATGGCATCTGCATGCTCATTGTTAGCTTAATGTTTTCCTCTGTCAGATAGAGGGGAAAGAATATAAATTCTCCTTGTGTCTATTTCATTGTAATTTACTCATGCAAAGTAACAGACACATAATATATATATACGATACCTTTAGCCGGCCAACTCTGCGCTCTTGTTCTCATCCACCTGCTGCATCACTCATTCACCTGGACGCACCCCACCACCTTGTGTGTGCCCCCTTCTAACCTGGTGCATCACCTCATTCCCCTTATATTAGCACAAGGACT